>CP129447.1:73340000-73785000 GCA_030445155.1 Quercus variabilis
CCGACATGGATGATGTCCCAGTGTTTACGGAAAGTGATTCCAGCTTTTGTGTGGACATTACAAGCACGAAAGATGGCAAGTTCATAACTGTGAATTCAAATTCAAGGACTTCATCCGAGGAAGGAACTTACATATATAAATGTTTTCCACTTTCGAGCATTAATATTGAGCCTATTCTCATACAGTGAGACTTATCTTTTGTTGCGTTTATGACAGGTTTATGTAATTGATGCTGCCAATCCATTAGGTGGCTTGCTCCAAATTCATGAGCGTGTTTGTGGCATACAGTATTTTTTGGAACATCACTATGGTTTCTTCTATATTCTTACAAATGCTCCTTTGAGTGAGAACAAGGAGTGTTCTGGTGGAAACTATTACCTGGCTAAATGCCCAGTTGAAGATATACAGTCAGCTAATTGGCAGGTGAAGTTTTGGTGACCATCCTATGTATATTTTCTAATGGCTAAATTAAATTTTAAACCTCCTAGTTACTTGTAGGGAAAAAAAGAAACCACATAGTTTTTGAAGTGATTTTAAATTAAACTGTACACTTCCAAAAGTTTTAAATTAAACAATACACTTTTAAAAGCATTTCAATTCAAACACATTATGTGTGAAGCCATCAAAGGAAAATGCTTAAACCAATTGACCCCACGTGGCTTAGAGTAAAATAATATTCATATATAATAGATGCATGTTTTGAAATAACTACATGACATTCCTTTGTTTAAGCATTTTCCATTAACACCATTGTAAATAAGTTTATGGTTTGAATTGAAATATTTTGAAAGTTTTAAGGTTTATTTGAAACTTCTAAAAGTGTGGGGTTTAATTTGAATGTTTATTTATCATCTATCCATTTTCTCATCTTTCACATGTATCCATTTTCCTTTTAGAATGTCATCCTTCCAGGTGAAGATATGAGCTTACAAGATATGGACATTTATAACGGACATCTGGTGCTTTCTGTCAATAAGATGGGGTTTCCTATGTTGTGTTCTGTCAATTTGCCTATTAACTTTAATTATAAGGTATTAATATTTCTGCTTCATTACCCTGTTCTTCTCATATTTTCATTGGTAGGGCATAATGTTTTATTTATTTATTTAATTTACTTATCAAAAAGAGTTACGCTTTACTAATAAAAATATGAAAAGAACGGAGTAATAATATTCTATTTTTGCCTTTTATACTTTATAATGTTGAAGGTTATCATGTTACAATGAAGGTCTCCCAAGATAAGAGAGAAAGAAATGATAAATTTGAAAGTAGAAAAATATAAAGAATAGATTTCTGGATTTTCTCATCCATAGACATTGAGGAATCTATATCATGTTCCTAATTTTATTAAAAAGTACTGTAACAAGCCATGTGATAAAATGGCTTAGCCTATTCTTCTATAAACAGCAGATTTGTGGAGCAGAACTGCACATGCAAATGATGGATTTTATGTTCATGTAGATGTATAAAAAGGAGGCCATCAAAGAATATGCAATGAATGAAAACAAGTGCAACATATGGATGTATATATTTGCGTTTGACCACTCTTTCTACTTAAAAAAAAAGAAAAGTGTGTATATATGCAAATATGGTCAGATATAATTTATTTAGTCATTTTTCTTTGGATAAGTCAATTTATTTAGTCATATAAGGGACCCTGGATCATTAAACATCAGGTTTACAAATGCTTGACTTTCATCTCTCTGAGATGTTTTTAAGTCCAGTTCAGATTATGTTATGGTTGATTATATTTATACACATGATCTACTCACAGAAAAGAATATATATATATATATATATATATCAAATGCTCCTTACGTGTGCAAGTGTATTTTTAATTAATGTTCTATTCATCTTGAGTTGTTTTGCAGCATCAAGTGGAGGTTGACGATCTTAATCCATGGTATTTTCCTCTGCCTTCAAATCTATGTACTGTTGTTCCAGGTTCAAACCATGACTTCATGAGCACAGTATACCGTGTGGTGCTTTCATCACCAGTGGTATGACTTCTAATCATCATAATACATTATGTTTTTCTCTCTCTCTCTCTCTCTCTCTCTCTCTCTCGTGCTTGCGCTTTTTCTTGCTCTCCCTTTTTCTAGTAATCTATCATGTGGAAACTTAGAAGAATTTCTGTGGCTCTTTGATGTGGTGTCTTGCCGTTAAGATGACATATTTAACAATCCCTTGCACAACTTCTCTAAACTTGTGTTGTATCTGGATTTAGTTATGCTCTTTCATCTAGCTCTGTACTACATCATTTTCTTTCTGTCTAATTGTCTATCTAGTCACATTTTTCTATTTTCTAGATTTGAATACTAGCAATTGAAGATCTTTTTGTTATCACCACTATTCTGGTCTCACTAGTCGACATAGTCATCTCCTTCAGTTTTCCTTTCTTATCTGTTCTTAGCCTGTTTAAAGTATTTGTTTTGGCAATCAGGCAAATATCTCTGCTAAATTGGGACTTCTGTGTTCAAGAGACTTAAACCAAACTTATTCCAGTCTAGGTTTATTCTTAATCAACATTCTCATATGTAAACATACTCTTTCGAGTTATGTTTTGAAATATTTGACAGAAAGAGAGCTAAAAATAATCTTCAGCTGTTGTGGAATGGTTAGAAATCCCCCTTTACTATTTATAAGTGCATTTAAATTGCAGTTTAAATTTTTGAAAAATAAAAGCAGTGGATTTTGATTGGTGAAACTATCAAAGTTCGATAGTCTTGACATATTCTCAAGTTAACTTAAAATGAATTTTGTCGACTTCATAGGAATCCAATTGAATTTGTTATGTTAATTCTACTATTGTCAGATACTTTTGAATTAGGTACGCTCCTTGATTTTGATCTAAAATTCTTATCCTTTATTTTTGAATGCACAGATGCCTGATGTGATTGTTGACTACAACATGTCAAGACAGAAATACTCGATTGTGCAGCAAGAGGAAGTGAGGGGTGTTTCTGGTAATAGAACAAGCTTACCAGCATATGAGGCAGATACATTTAGCTTGCAAAATGAGAAAGAAAATGTCCTGGATTTTGAATCAGAGAGATGGAAGGACTTTTCGAGTGCGTATTGTTGTGAAAGGAAGGAAGTTGTTTCCTATGATGGTGTCAGGATTCCCTTGACCATCTTGTATGCCCAAAAATCCTGGCAGAAAGGTCACTCTCCTGGAGTTTTACACGGCTATGGGGCATACGGTGAAGTTCTAGAAAAAAACTTGTGTTCAAACCGCCTGAGTTTACTTGATCGTGGTTGGGTGGTGGCGTTTGCTGATGTGAGGTTGGTTCCCCACATTACGTTTATTTCTATTTTCTTTGATCACTGTGGCACTGATTTTTAAGTGTGCATTAACCAACATTAACTCTATGCATGCATTGTTTCTCAAAAAAAAAAAAAAAAACCTATGCATGAAATCAAAACAATCAGATTGCTAGTGTTTTCAAAGTTGCTCATAACTACTTTAGGAATTTGTTATGAATTATCAACCTCAAAGGCTAGAAGAGGGCTGGTTGATAATTTTGAACTTGCATATTAAAGAAGTTTTTGCCTGCTTGCATCTGATATTATGTAAACTTGTCTTGTATATATGAACAAAAAAAATGTCATGATATGATATAAGTTATTACAAGCTCTAGTCGATCTGATATGTTGAATTGTCTTCACCATTGTTTTTTTATTTATTTTTTATTTATTTTTTAATTGTTTGTATTTTTGAGATTAAGCATATATTTATATTTACTACCAATACTGAGCTCAAGTTTATACTTGAAATTGCGCTTAAGATGCCACTTGATAGTTACCTTCTTGGCTGAAGTAAGATGTCTGTTGCATTGCTGCTGATGCTTTAGATGTTTTATATGACACATGAAGTTATGTGTGGGCAGGGGTGGTGGCGGTGGTGATTCTTCGTGGCATAAGTCTGGCAGTGGGCTGTACAAACAGAATTCTGTATATGACTTTGTAGCATGTGCGGACTACTTGGTTAATGAGGGCTATGTTCATAGAGATCGAGTTGGTGCCATTGGATTTAGTGCTGGAAGTCTAGTTGTGGGGGCAGCTATCAATATGTACCCAGATCTATTTCGTGCTGCCATTTTGAAGGTTCGCCCTTAAAGCAAAATGTTTTACCATGCAGTTGTCAATGTTTTGATCCAGTGAAGTAGATTGTTGTTATATGTAGATTTTACTATCAAGATTCTCATGCTCTAGGATTGATAAGGAGATGGAAGCAAAGATAGAATTCCAATGTTTAGAAATAATTTGTGTTTGATAAACCATGTTTTGGTTGAACTAGTATATACATACTTTGAAGTTTATAATGATATCCTTTGTGCTTTTTTTATTACTTAATGTGAATGTAAATTATTAGTTTTTATTATTGTTAAATTTTTGGCACTGATGTTTGTGTAATTTTTGTATCAGGTTCCATTTCTGGATGTATGCAACACATTGTTGGATCCTAGTTTGCCTCTCACCATACTAGATTATGAAGAATTTGGGAATCCTCAGATACACTCCCAATTCAAGTCTATTTTGAGTTATTCTCCTTATGATAACGTTACTTGTGATGCCTGTTATCCATCAATGCTTGTTACAGCATCTTTTAATGACTCAAGGCAAATTTATATCTTCTGCTTTTCATTGTCATATTTACATACATTGAATTTTGTTGTTTTACTATATAGACATACATATATAGGTTATAGTCATTAACTTATATGGGTAGCCTTAATTTTCATTGTCAGGGTTGGAGTTTGGGAAGCTGCAAAATGGGTGGCGAAAGTGCGAGATGGTACATGTTTTGAATGTTCTCGTGCAGTCATTCTGAAGGCAAATATGACTGGAGGACATTTTGGTGAAGGTGGCCGCTATGGTCAATGTGAGGAAATGGCTTATGATTATGCTTTTCTGATGAAAGTTTTAGGGATGTGGAACAACAAATAAATAAAATAAGCTTGCTGTGGAAAAGCTGTCTCAAATCATTGGAAGAATTTTTTTGAGTCCAAGTAAAGACCGACCTTTCTTGGCTCAATAATTGCTAGGATCTACTCTTTCTTGTTTTTCAAAGGCTTCCTATAAGCATGCTGAACCACAGAGCCTGCAGGCAAAATGAAAGACAAAGGTAAATGTTTTTTTGGCATAATTCTTAATTTGCATCTTTGTTTTAAAGGCTGTCTCCTGAAATGTCTCTTTTTGTATTATGCATGGATTTACTTTTCTCTGTACAGAATGGGAAGTAGTCAAGTAGGCGAGAGATCCACAAACTCTTTGTTTGCAATAACAGAGTTCTATGAATTTAGGAACTTCTGGTTTGAGAGATTCACAAGCTTCTCCTGATAAAGATATAAGAGTCTTTTTAACCAACTGTGGCCAATCATTTCTTCTCTTGTGGTTCAGATGGCTTCAAACTCACAATTTCAAGGACAACGGAGAGATTCCTAAGTGGTGGATTTCTTATGGTCCAGTTTCTTCTCATAAACAGAATGGTGATAAATACTAATCGTTATGCTAATACTCAGTTAATTTTGTTACTAGGATATTGCTAGCCTGTAAGTGATTCAATTGTGGCGCTTTCTGGCCTGAGATGTATGTAATGTTATTTTAGGTTTGACATCTTGACTAAACACATGTTTGAGTCCATTCTCACGCTTTACCCTGTGATAAACATTGTTTAGATTTTGAGCTCTGTTATTTTTCCATATTTATTACAATAAGGTCGGTGTTGTTGGTGGCGGTTGCAGTAGTTATGATAGGCATAATTTTCCTTGTTCTCTTGGCAGTAACAGTAATGTATACTTTGTTTTCTGAATTTTCCAATCACAGCGCTCTTACTATCAAAGATAATAATTTGATTCATGACATGATTTGACTGCAACCAATTAAAATACAATGCCAGTGTGGTTTCATCAAACCTAATACTGAGATTATGGAATAATTTGATTGGAACTGGTCACTCTTGCAACATAGATAGATGAGGACTCATTTGGGAATAACTTATCTAGCTTTTTGCTAAAAGTATTGGAAATAAAAAATAAAAGTCAAATAAAATATATAGATGACTCACATGGAATCCGCAAATAATAAGAAAAATAAGCAAAAGTTAAACAAAATAAGTAAGTAATTCATGTGGGATTTGCTAATGGTGGGAAAAATAAGTAATTAGTTGGTTTATAAGTAAATGAGTTTCAGTTATTTCAACTGGTAAAATCTAATAAAGAGCTATCATTAAAAATAGCAGTTGAAACTCTCTAAAAAAAAAAAGTTAGCTTATAAGTATGTCTCAAACATGTACTCAATGTCATTCATGTAAACATTATTGTTGCCAAAAGAGGACTAATGCTGCCAAGGAACCAGCGACAGCCACACAAAAATGTGAAAGGGACCAATTCTCTATTTCTCTCACGTGAAGGGTGCCGTGGATGAAACTGATTATGATCTTTGGACTTCGCCAAGTGCTCCTTTTACATGCCTATTGCAAAATTTAAGGGTAAGGATTTTGAATTTATTGAAAAACAACGAGTTTTACCACAACAATTAGATCATAATCTCAAATCTTATGGGGTTGGTTATGGATTCTCGTAAGACCAATCGGCCGGTTCATTTACATATTGAATACAATATCAGACTATTTGACCCTTTATTTTACTTTTTGGTGATGAACAATGCACTGGTATAAAAAAGATGCATTGAGTCATGGACCTTATTGTTTGGATTTTCACCATGCAACAATGTGACAGAGGGACTTTGATTTATAGAGCATCCATCACGCAGTGTACCTCACGTAATCAATGTTTCAAAAATGTGGTACCGATCGCAATTTTTTGTTCAATGCACTATAACAACCTTATTAATGTTTACTACTATATTGATTTCAATCTTAAATTGTGGTACAAGAATATGGATAGTTACACGACTTCAAGTAATAATTGTGTCAACCCATCTATTTGCTGTTACTATAAATTAAAAAAGCAGTTTTTATTAGTCGGTTGAGACAAATTGTTGATGAAATTGCTAGCCTTTTTTTTTTTTTTTTTTGAGAAAGAAAGTGATGTATTTTATTAATAAAATTCAACTACATCCAATTGTAAAATCGAACCAGTATGAGATGAGACATCTTTCATCTATACTTGAAAATTTGGTATGCATAGTGCATTTTTAGCCAGACTATGAGTAACCCATTGTCGTTTCTCTTAATGTGAGAATACAACAATCCTTCTCTACGAACATTTGAAAACCTAATACAATAAAATAAACTTGCAAAATATTTAACATCATGACTAAATAAACCAAAGGATTCCAAAGATTGCGAATCTGCATTCAAAGCGTTCATTGCAATTTCTGAAACTCCCTCTGTGGTGACATCTTTCAAACTCAGATTAGTATCAAACTGTAAAACCTTCGATATAGCCAAAGTTTCAAGCTCTATGATAGTTAGGGGGAGAGGGATGATTCCGACCATGTGTGCCAAGCCTTTTCCTTGGCATTCTCGGATGATCACTCCAATCCGTGCCCTATCTTCTTCTCGAAACATTGTATCGAAATAATTTGTGCCCGAACCCTCCACAATTACATCAATAGTCAATCTTTAAAACATCACTAACCCACCTCTGATATCCAAAACAACATCCACAGAATTTTGTTCCCGGAAAACCGCATCATCAGAGTTCACCTTTAGGATCATCCACGACAGCAACTCTTAGAAATCCATGAAAGCTGCTTCCACAATAGAATCGCTGTTAATCAAAGACTTAGTCGTACTGAGGATGTGCTCCAGCCTTGCTTCGTCTACCCATGTTTCGGCTATGAACATGGTTGAGGGATCTTTTGCCCATAATATTTCACCAGGCTCTCTCTCTATCCATGGGTTCCCAAGCTCATGGCAGATCATTACTAATAGAATCATTGCATCTAGCGGGGCTGTGGTACAGCCTTCGCCAATATTTGTGATTGAGAGACATCCTCCTTGGAAACTTGCTTGGTCCGCCACCAAGGTTGACGCATGATACGCTTCCATGACCTAATGTTTTTTGGCTGTTCCCCACTGATCTCCACCATTGATGGACTTAATTTTTTTTTTTTTTTTTTTTATCTAAATTAATTGTCATGTGGTGCTCATGTGTTGAGGCGGCTAGGGTTGTCTCCAAAGTAATTGATTTTCTCTCCATTACTACTGTTTCTATGAGATATGCATTCATTATAGGATTGTATTCAAAACTCTGGAGTTAGGCACTTTATCCGTTACCATATCTGATCCTTCAAGAGTTGGGCTGGCATCGTCAATTGTGTGATCAATCACGCCAGCTGCTGCGTGTAATTCTGAATCATTGCTCCCTGAATTTGGCATAACTACTTCCTTATTTTTCGGGGTGGATTGAGTGCTAATCTGACTCTCTAGAGTAACACTTTCCTTCCCCATTCTTCGCTGAACATTAAAGTGTGTAACGGTCTCCTTATTCAAACTTGTCTCTAGCACTTCCCCAATCGTAATGGATACCACCACTAGAGGCACCGTGGCTAAATTTGCTCCCACCGTGATCTGGGCATCCTCCTCCCCTTGCTTTCTCCATTGAGATTTCCGACTCACTTTCTCAAAAAAACCCGAAACATGAATAACATTTTTACTAGTAGTTTTGAATGGAGGAGCACACAGATATGGATCGAACTGCTGTTGCTCTATCGACAGTGTACCATGGCTCTCCATCCCATCCATCACCTTGTCTCTCCACGGTGGCTCAGATAAGCGTTTAAAAAAAAAAAACCCTAGTTGCGTATCTGAAAGCCATTTGTGGGACACCATATCTGCTTGAAAGTTCTAGCCATTACATCCATGCTCAAGAATCGTGAAGAGAGAAACGTTGTCGCTATTATTATCTCTCTAGACCGTTGATCACTCTGAAGAACAAAACCAATATCTTCCATTTCGGATAGGTTCAAATTCCCCTATATTCTTGTTAGGTCCACCATAATCTAGACAGATAATTGAAGACTAAAGCAAACCAAACAAGAAAAATGTTTCCTTGTAACCCAGAAAAAACAAAACCACAAGCTTGAGAGACAAACATGTTGTCTCAAGAGAACAAAACTCTCCTTCATCAAGAAGGGACAAACAAACTTCTACTACCTAAGAGAGGAGAGATAACCAACTTTCTTAGAGATAGAGAGACTTTGATCCTTTTTATTGATTCTAAATTTCAATATTAATTAAATTGCTAGCCAATCAATAATAATTTTTGACAATCATATTGAAAATTTGAATTGATGATCTTGACCATTATTTTATACATTTTTTTAAATCAATTATTTATTTATTTATTAATTGGAGTAAGCAATTGCAAAAGTTATAACAAAGAACATATTTTCTTGGTGCAGTTTCATGCTTTATTCAATATTATAGACTAATTAATTGGACCAAACCCGAGGGTAAAAACCAAGGACAAAAGAAAGTGATTGGACCATATTTAATTCCCTTTTCTCTGTTACATTCAAACATAGTGTACACAATCTCCATTTTATAGACTAATTGCAACAAGGATGTTTGTTGTAATAAATTATGACATTTTTCACAAAACCTTTGAAGCAATAAGCTATTGTCACAAAGTTATTTGTTGTAATAAAGAAATTATTGCATCAACTTGTTCATTGCAATATTTAGGATTTATTGCAACAAGAATTTTTTGTTGTATAAACTTATTGCCTCGGAGTTTATTACAACGGTTTGCAATACTTTTTTGTTGTTGCAATAATACCTTATTGCAACGGCTTTGTAGTTATTGCAACATTTTTTCTATTGTAATAGAGATTTTTTCTTGTAGTGTATAAAAATAATTTTAAAAAAGTATTATATATAGAAATTATTGCATCAACTTGTTCTTTGCAATATTTAGGATTTATTGCAACAAGATTTTTTTGTTGTATAAACTTATTGCCTCGAAGTTTATTACAACGGTTTGCAATAACTTTTTTTTTGTTGCAATAATACCTTATTGCAACGACTTTGTAGTTATTGCAACGATTTATTCCGTTATAATAGACATTTTTTCTTGTAATGTATAAAAATAATTTTAAAAAAGTATTATATGTGTGTGTGTGTGTATTACAGACTAAAATTGAAACAACATTGTTTCAGTAATTTTTTTTTTTTTTTTTTTTTTGATGTGGTTTTAGTAAGTTGTTTTAAAAGAAAAAGAAAAAAAGAAAGAAGACAATGCCTAGGTTTAGGTATAAATACCCTCTTTAGTCTTTACTCTCTCAATACTCACTCTCACTCTCACTCTCAAGCCTCACTCTCACTCTCACCTTTCAAGCCTCACTGCCCTCTCACTCACAACACTCAGAACTCTCTCTCTCTCTCTCTCTCTCTCTCTCTCTCTCTCTCTCGTTTCTCACTCTTACTCTCTGCTCTCTCTAAGCTGTTATCTTTCAAAATCCCATTGGTAATTCAGTTTCTCTCTCTCTAAGCTACTCTTTCTAAGTTGTTTGCTCCACCCCCAAAAATGCGGCTATAAGCACTAAAAACGTGGCTATAGACATGTTTTTATAACCTCATGTTTAAAACGTGGCTTCTTTTGCCTCCTTTAAGCCACATTTTTTAAAAATGCAGCTTTATCCCGTCTATAGTCGTGTTTTTACAAACAAGGCTTAAAAAAAGGGGCCTAAGACTCGCGTGTTTTTTAGTGAATACTTTGATTTTTTTTTTTTAGAAAATTGAATACTTTGACCTTGATCTACTAATTGCAAGTTGCAACAACAACCATCACATCACTTTGGTAGTAGAATAAGGAAAATCAGGTGGTTTTTTTTTTTTTTTTTTTTTTTTTTTTTTTTTTTTTTTGGGATTGAGAGGGACAAAGCAGTGGAGTGATGGATTTCTTTAGAGGTAGTGGGTTGTTGGCGGTATTTGGCCATTACTTGATGGAATCAGCACTTTTGATAGGGGTGGCCAGTGAAGGCTGGTGGTGGCAGCAATGGGAATACCATAGTTGCTTTTTTCATTTTGCAGGTTTTATGAAAAAACTTATAAAATATATGTATAAATAATTATATATTTTAATAATTATTACAACAAAATAAGTACTAATTTGTTAGTGACTTGAAGTATTGTTAAAAATAATATCAATGATTAAAAAATGTTAGAAGTATTTTTGTCCTTTGAAAAATCTTTGAATACTTATTTGTACACTGTTTTTAGAGTATCTTTGTTCTTCTTCGTCATTGTTCTTTATTAAAATCTTTAGACATAGTATTGTAAAAATTGGACACTTTTAAGAGATAGAACTATTCAAAGAATAATAACCTTTAATTTTTTCTAATTATAAAACCTATCATAACTTTTGCTTCCTGTACATTGCATGATTTTATACATAAATTCATATAATACAAAATTTATTTGAGAAACAAAAAGAAAATGAATAGTTTGAATTGTAAGAGAAACATTACATGTAAATGAAAAAAAAATAAAAATTGCAGAGCTCTACATATAGATTACACACCTTTCTTAGGATGCTTGGAATCTTTTATGACAAACTTGGAAAACAAAATCAAGAAAAAAATTAAACCAAGTTTAAAAAAAAAATTGAACCATATAGATTGTAAAATTGCATATGAGTCTATGACCATTTAATACCAGGCTTTAAAATAAATTTTTTTTTTTTATAAAGAGCTACTGTTTCCACTTTGATTTTACTACTTTAGTCAAATAAGTTCCATAATTGTAAGGAAAAAAAAAAAAACCTATTTTATAATGATGGTCCTAAATTTTGCAATTTAAAACCAAAAATGTAAAAAGATTAATGAAGAATTTGTTGGGTATAGAAAATTATACTAATAATTAGCAAAAAAAATATATATATATATATATATATATTAATTAATGTTGCAAACGGAAACATAATTCTATGCACACTTTACATAAATAAATGCTGATATTAAAAAAAAAAAAAAGTAAAAAGGGAACAACATGAATAAATCATACTTGACAAAATTTATTTAATTTTGTTTGATAAATTATATAAAATAAATCCTATTAACTTAGTTTTAGGGCATTTAAATGATCTAGAAAAATAATGAAGCATATACTTTTGAGCCTAATCACATCTAGCAAAATAATAAAGCATTCAAAATATTGAAAGGCAATTTAAGTTCATATATGCTTGCATGAGATACGTACCTATCCATAGTAACAATGGAAGCCTCATCTTTGAGATGAAGAATCAATTAACGTAATGCTAATAAAAAATATATAACAAAATAAAAAAGAAAAAAGAGAGAGAAAGAGAACGTGGTTGATATATATATATATATATATATATATTATATAAATGATGCAAAAATCCATATCTAGTTAAACATCTAGATAATGAAATTAGGAGATTTATCTGAGAAGAGCTATGTATATATATATATATATATTTTTTTAATGAATTTTTGCATCATTTATATAAAAAATTCAAAAAATATGATATATATGATGCAAAAATTCATAAATAATAAATAAAAATAATGCTATATTTTTTAATTCATTTCTTGTTATATATAATATATGATATGATATGATTTTAGGTTATTGAAATTAGGAAAGACATAAACTTTGCATTTAATTAAATAGGTGGACATGTGACATGTTATTATTTGTGAAGTATAGAGTGGAGCAGTAAAAGTGAGATTGAAGATTTTGCTCCTTAAATAGTAGTATAGATAACGCCCATAGTAGAGACTTCTATTTCCATTATGATGCATAATCGAGAGACCCTTTGCAAGATTTTCTAACTAATATATATGCATTTTATGCATTTATGTGACTACATGCATGCAATTCAGATTTTTGTTCAAATTAAATTATAAACTTCATTTGTTTTTGGCAAACAGAGAACTACCAACAATAAATCAACTTGATTTGTTGATGCAGAACCAATCTTCAACAATTGAAGATGAAGTTCAGAGTCTTAAGGATAATATTAGGTGAGTTTCACTTTCCTTGTTTCTAAATTCAAATGGAAAGTGAATAATTAATTTTTTTTTAATTTTTTCTTTTATTTCTTGTTCATATGAATTTACTTCTGCTAATCTCAAATCATTACAAAGACTCAAAGAGTGTAATGTAGTTTTTTTCTTAATTTGCAGGAATTTAGGAGTAGCAAGGTTAAGCCGTTTAACTTTGCTTGAATTGAAAAAATTAGAGTGTATCTTTGTAGAAGGACTCTCTAACGTTAGAGCAGCAATGGCAAAAAAAAAAAAAAAAAAAAAAAAAAGGTAAAATGAATTTTATGACATAACATGCTAATATATATATATATATATATATGTGTGTGTGTGTGTGTATGTATGTATAACGTAATAATATCTGATTTTCTAATTTTTTCAGGACCAACAGCTTGAAGTATTGGAGGAATATGTTGAGTTGGCACGAAATAGGGTGCTAGCTTTGGAGGAGTAGCACAAATCACTAAAAAATCAGGAGGAATATTATTATTATGTATTTACTTGATGAAATAACTTAATAAACTAAAAGCGCATTGTGGGATTTAAATAATTTTTCATTTTTGTGCTGACTCTTATGCTTGGAAGAGTATGCTTAGTGCGTATTGGGCAAGAGAATCTTGATTTCTTGCAGAAAATGATTGATTTGAATTGACATTACACAAATATGATCACAAACACTTGTTCCAAAATATATATATATATATATATAAATATATACATACATATATATATATATATATGTGTGTGTGTGTGTATTATCACATTTACATCAAATTTTGTGTCAGTAACATAACTTAGACCACACGCATACAAAAACATTTCAATTTATAAAGTTCTTTTTGCACTTCAACTTATAGCCATGGCCCATGCTGCTGTAAAGACATTGTTGGCGTTAGAAGAGAAAGAAATGGAAAAAGTGGACGCAGAATGTAATAGCAAGAGGAAGCAGTAAGCTTACTACATTTTATTTCCTCTTGATGGTCAGTTTTGACAGAAAAGTGAAGGATGTAGTTCTAACTTTAAATTCTTCGTTGTATTTATGCAGGTAAACCGTCCAACCAACAATAGTATCCTATGTTTATGCAATATATATATATATATATATATATTGGTAAATAGTTTATGTTGCAATATTGAACTTCTGTTGCTATTAGATATGGCCATGTGTTTAATTATTAAGAGTATGATATGGATCTTATGCTTATGTAGCATTAAACTTCTCTTGCTATAAGATATGGATATGCTTTTATTAAGAGTATAATATGAATGACTAGATTAATGCTAAGCTGGTTATGTTAGTATAATATAGTATAAATTGTATAATGTGCTTGGCATCTAAAGGTGGTTATGTTTCGATTTTATCTATTTTATGTTTATGTTATCTACTATTCACGTTCTGAAAATATTCAGCTATTTCTCAACTTTTTGGAGCTATGTTAGAGTGTAGCTCTAGGTAGGCGGCTGTCTTTGCTTTTCTCATTTTTCCAGTTAGCTTTAGGCTTGTTTGGATAAACTATTTTAAAAAGTGCTTTTTTAAAACACGCGTTTTAAAATAACAATTTTGAAAACTACAAATAAGTGTTTGGGTAACATTAATTAAAAAAAAAAAACCTGTTTTGGATGTAAATTACCAAAAAGGATTTTACCGTATAAATAATGTTATAGTCACAAATTATTAATGCTATAATTTGTAATTTTGCAAAAAAATTTGTATCTCTAATATTACTCTTATTGTATTGTTAAAAATTTCTGGCCACTTTTTATTTGATCAACAGTTTTTTAAATGAAAAATATGTTAGGATCGTTAACAATTGCATTTATAATAATAATAATAATAACTATTTTTTTGGGTAAAAATAACTATATTGTTATTTTCTTTTGCCATCTTCTAAGATATATAATATTAGTTTTTAATTAATAGGGTAATGGCAACAAGTACACTTTCACTTATTTAAAAAAAAAAACTTTTTATAAAAAGGTATATATTTATTTAAAAAAATTAAATTACAAGTGAAAATATATAAATGGCTCTTTTGTAGACAAACTAGCATGTACTAGTCTAAAACAAATAACAAATTAAAAATGCCCTACCCCTCATGATGATTTTTGTTTTTTTTGGGCACTAAACCTATTGGTTCAGTCTTTGTTGTATACTTAACTACTGTGTACAACAGTGGTAGTGTATTTTTCAGGGTTTGATAACTTAGGTCAAGAGCTGGGGTAGCGCTCTTTTACGCTAGCCAATTAGGAAACGCCATGTCAGCCATCAAACTTAAATTTAATACACCTATTACACCCAATTACAACCCACATAAAACCTCCATCTTAATTTCCTGTTCTTTCTCTTCAAAGGATAACGAAACCTTTGGCAAAGGATATTGAAACCTGCAACAATAATTCAGTTAAAAAGACCAATCACATGCATTTGACATTAAGGAATTTAAGATATTATTTAAGATAAATAATTTATAAATTTCAGCAATTATAAAGAGAATCGTATACAATTCACATAAGAAAATACCTATATATTAATTTCCCATGAGATTGTTTTTTGAGAAAACTTCCCATCAGATTTAGAATGACATGAAAAACACAAACAAAAATCAATGAACTTGTGATAAATCACTAACTTTTAAAATTTCAAAAGCAAACAAAAGGAACCCATACAGAGGGGAAACCCCACATACCAAAACAACAATAAATTAGCAAACCACCCCATGCCTATTTTTATAATAACTTTAAAGTTTCTAATAGACATTTTTACAAAACATCTTCTGTGCAGTCCAAAAATTAACGTTAAAATTAAAATTTAAAGTAATGAATTGTTGTAATATTGTCACCAGTGGTGGTGAAGCACCGCCAACAATGGTGGAGTTGGTGCAAGCATAAGCTCTGCCCATAACTAGATTTGGGCTAGAGAGAATGAGAAATCAAAGAGAACCTTAAGATAGGAGAAGGCCTCAACGGCAAGCACTGCCGGTAGTGGTGGTGTGGGACTCAGTGGCATGGAGATTCAACCATGGGTGCCTCACATAAAGGTACGGTTGAAGAGAGATTTTGAAATTTGGTGAAGGTGAAGTTGAAGAGAAAGAACAGGAAAGAGAGAGGTTTTGTGGTGTGTAATAGGTGTATTAAATTTAAGTTAAATGGCTGACGTGACATTTCCTAAGTTATTCTCAAATAGAAAATAAAGAAGAAAAGAGAGGAGGTCTCACTCTCAATCATTTAAATAAGAAAAATAATTATTAATGAAGCATGCATATTAAATATTAATTCCACAAGAAAAAGAAACCAAAACAACGTGGCTAACAAGTGGACGAATAGAATCCCATCTTTCCTTCTTTAAAAACCAAACATTCTCGCATTCTTCTTGCATTCTCTTGTAGCCCTAAAAACCAGCTTTCCTTCTATATCCCGGAAACCTGGTCAGACAGTCCACCTTAAACACCTTTTTTTTATATTATTTTTTATATCTCAAATTATTAAAACCAATATTATTTCACTTCTTTAAATAATTTTTAGAAGGCTTTAGTACTTCATATAGAATTTTCGATTAGCTTATATATATATATATATAATAGAGAAGAAAAGAAGGAACCAAGTATATTAATTAGAGATGGATTACAACAAGAACGGTTTTGAGGATTCCGAGAAGGAGAAGGAGAAGGAGAAGCCATATGGTAAAATAAATTTGAGGTATATGGGTGTAGTCAAAGCTGAAATACTGAAGGGTATGATCATTCGAGGGATCAAAGCTGAAAAGTTGAAGAGTTTGATCAAAGAGGGTATGAAAACTGAAAAGTTGAAGAGTACTATGATGGTTGCTAGGTCTAGATTGGCATGGTTGAAGCTGTGGGCAATTCGAGCCATGGCCATGATGTTGCTGTGGGCTATTGCAATGCAGTTGAGAGCTATAGCTGGAACGTTGATCCCGAGGGTGTTCAACACTCGGCTTGCAGACTCTCTTCCACCAGAAAGTAATTTCTATGCTTTATTTGATTTGTGATTAATTTGCAAATACCAAAATTAGGGACCTAACTATTATCAAGTAGTTTTGGACGTTCTTTTTTCAACTTTAAGCCCTTTATTTTTTTTTTTATTGAAGTTTCCATCTGTTTGAGTGTATATGTATATATATATATATATACCCACACTCATATTCAGAAAACATTGAAAAAAATTATGAGTGATTGCTTTAATTTTTCTTTAAATGTGATCAATTTCTAGATTTTAAAGGTTCTAAAATAAGAATAATATAAAAATATTTTTAAAATACTAGGGTTTTTTTTTTTACCATGGGAGTTTCTACGCAAGAATTGCATATACGGGCAGTCTAAAATACTGAAGAGTCAATCAGTACTTTTACATAGTTTTGAGTTTTGACATGGTTTTATTTCACCTAAGCATGAGTGGTGTTTCAACTACTCAAGTGGATTAATCAAAAAAAAAATTCATATGGAACCCATTCTAACATAAAATAATCCTACCTCTCAATTTCATTTGATATTTCACGATTTGTATTTTATTTCGTATATCTAATAATTAACGTAATATTAGATTATTTTAAATGACATGAAGTTAAATTAATATTTTAATTTAAATTATGAAATGAATTTTTTTTTCCTGCATATATACAAGTGACTATTTTTATGGGTAGGATGTCATACGGTTTTTGCATGCATGGAAAGCACAATTAGCTACATGTTTTTCAGATTGAATTATATATACATCATCTTTTTTTGGACATCTTATATATGGTGTTATAGGTGAATCATGCTCATGTTTAGATATTACACACCTCTAGCTAGGCCTATTAATTTGTAGTTACATCCTTTCATTTTATTGTTACGTCTTTATTCAAAGGTAGCGGCAATACATCTTAAACGGTGTCATCTGTTGTCAGGAGTTTATGATAACAATGGGTATCTGATGGTTTCATGCAATGGAGGATTGAATCAGATGCGAGCTGGAGTAAGTAAATATTATTAATTCCTTTTGGCACTGATCCATCTATTACATGTTGCCCCATATAAAGCTTCTCATGCTTACTGTTGTTCTTCACAGATTTGTGACATGGTTGCCATTGCAAGATACATGAATGTCACGCTTATAGTTCCAGAACTGGATAACACCTCCTTTTGGAATGACTACAGGTAAGTGAAACAAATTTTAGTCTCTTATCAAGCTTTGAATTTTGGATCCATGAAATAATGGAGTTATTCTTTCCATTAATTTAGTTTTTAACAAAATTTGATTACTTGATATGGCATGCAGTCAATTCCCAGATATATTTGATGTGGATTATTTCATCACATCTTTGAGAGATGAAGTTCGGATATTGAGAGAGCTGCCTCCTGCCCAAAAGAAGAAAGTGGAAGAAGAATCCCTCTTTTCCATGCCACCCATTAGTTGGTCTAACATGACATATTATTATACTACGGTTGGTTTCTTATTTGTCACCTCACATCTTATGATTGAACACCTTCTCATCAAGGAAATTGCAAAAATTACTATCAATCTTTTTTTAAATAACATGAAAATAAAATGGATTTGTGACACATCAATAACATAATAAATAAATTTCTTATTTTTTTAATGTTGTATTTAAAAGTTAACACGTTTGTTTATAAATCTTATATAATAAAATTTGTAATTTCTTAACATGACTCTTACATCCAAGCCTGGGACTCATATATGCCGTAAAGACTAATTTTATTATACATGTGTATGTTTGCATACAGATCCTTCAACGCATAAAAACGTACGAAGTGGTGCATTTCCAAAAAACTGATGCTAGGCTTGCTAATAATGGGATTCCTGAAGAGGTTCAAAAACTACGCTGTCGAGTAAATTATGAGGCTTTAAAGTTTTCTCCCAAAATTGAGGAAGTGGCCAAGAAGATTGTTAGTATTCTGAGGGAAAGAGGGCCTTTCTTAGTTCTTCATCTCAGATATGAAATGGATATGGTAGCCTTCTCAGGTTGTATAGAAGGTTGCAATGAAGAAGAGATTGAAGAGACCACCAAAATGAGGTGAGACGAATCTATCTTCAATCTTCTAGCTGGCCTACATGATAGCACTTTTTGATATCTATGTCTCATTCATGTACTAAAGGGATAAATTTTTTGTGTGTAAATAGATATGCTTATCCTTGGTGGAAAGAAAAAGAAATTGATTCAGTAAAGAAAAGGCAAGCTGGTCTATGCCCTCTGACTCCTGAGGAAACTACACTGGCATTACGGGCATTGGATATTGATCGTAATATTCAAGTGTACATAGCTGCTGGACAAATATACAAGGAAGAAAGGAGATTGGCAACTCTCAGAGAAGCTTTTCCAAATGTTGTCAGTATCTTGAACCTTGAATAAAAACTTCATAGTTATAGTGTGTATGGTTTAGGGTTTTGAACAACTTTAAGCCAAAAATTAGTGTTTAACAACCTACCCAAAAAAAAAAAAACATTTTAAAGTTGTCATTTGGAGATAAAAAAAAATGCCTTAGAATCCACTACTCATACTTTATAATTTCAGAACTTCAATATATGGATGCTCCATGTATGGCATGATAGGTTTACATACGTCTTTTTTTTTTCTTTTTTTTTTTCATGTGAAACAGGTGAGGAAGGAGACATTACTGGACCCATCAGACCTTAGGCCCTTCCAAAACCATTCAAACCAGATGGCAGCAATAGATTACTATGTTGCAATAGAAAGTGATATATTTGTCCCAACATATGGAGGAAACATGGCAAAAGTTGTTGAAGGCCATAGAAGGTATATATATCCACCTATTATTTACTCATCCCAATACATCATTTCTTCGTTTCCCATATGAATCAATCAAATCTACGTTATTTCAACCATATATATTTTGACATTATTCATCTCATACTACACATTTATATATGCTAATTCTTTTTCCTTTTTCTTTTCTTCAGATACTTAGGATTCAAGAAAACAATCCTTCTAGATAGAGAGGTTCTTGTGGAACTGATAGATCAGTACAACAATGGAACACTGAGCTTGGATGAATTCTCTGTATCAGTGAAGGCAGCTCATGCAGATCGCATGGGGAATCCAATTAGAAGATCCGAGGTTCCGGGTAAACCCAAGGAAGAGGATTACTTCTATACAAATCCACAGGAATGTTTGTCAACAATTGATGAACCATGAAGTGTGCATGATGATACTCCTGGCGATTTGTGGATCATTATCAACTATCATGGTCTACATCCGGTTCTTCTTTCAAGTTTAATAAAGAGCCCTCTCTGACATTTAGCCCCAAAAAAGTGCTCTTTCTTACAAGATTGGAAAAGAAAATGTTTCTTTTTGTTTTTCATGGTGTTCGCTGGTGAGATTTGAAAATACGGTTGTCAAATCTAATTTGTGTAGAGTACCCTGCAAATGCTTATACATAAATTATGCAAGAACATTCAATTTAATTAAACAAGTTATTTTTGAATATTGGTCCTTATTCCTTCTATTGTTGCATTCAATTGTGGTGGAGTATTTAAAAATGGTTTAAGCACAAGATCATGAATGTGGATGTTGCAAGAAACCGGAAAAAGTTCATTGGCCGGTCCAAGATCCAATTTTGTCATCCTTTTTAATAAACATTTTTGCAATCAGCAAAAGACAACCTAGTAGAAATTAATGGCTATCTTTTGGCTCTAGCATTGCTTATATGGAATACCTGCTTTTCAACTATGGAATCAAAATTCAATACCCTGCACGAGAGAAGGAAGATGTATCTTTTTTAACTGGGGTCTCAAGTCATGCATATAACAATCCAATGAATGGATGCTATATATATGTGTGTGTGTCAATGTATTCTTCTGTCAAAGTTGCGGCCACCAATATACTATATGGAATATTATATGGGTGACTTGATATGATTGGGGAAGAACGCATTCTTATGCCCATAATTTTTATTTATTTATTTATTTATTTTAATTAAGCCTTCTTCAGGCCTTACAACCTTGAGAGTGTAAATTTTTGGTGTTGGTTTGGTGCAACCTTACGATTATGAAACATTACACAGATACATAAGCCTCTGCCTCGGTTTTGTAAATTTTTAGTAGATATTTGAAAAAAGAAAAAAAGAAAAATCATACTGAAATAATATTGATATATTGGAAAAGTTATTTCATATCAATATTAATATGATTCTTCTTTTTCATTATATAATGAGTCATATTCATATGTACTGGATATATACATTTTTCCTCTCATATTATATGAGTTTCAAATAACTATAAAATTCACATATTATAAAAGAGATGATTCATACATCTAGTACAAAAGATTATTATTGGTAACCATCAAAACTCTAACTTTGATGATGTCTCTAGGGCTAGTTAATATTTTACAGTGTGTGAGTTTCACATGGTTATGGAATCCACATGTTGCCGTATAATTTTTGTCCTCTGTGCCTCAGTGGCCAAATAGGGTGTTAGAGAAACAAGATATGACCTATAGGGGTTGGATCATGTTCATCCATTGAATTGACCTCAAGGCTCAATGTATAATTAGCCAAAAGAGAGCTCTCTCGCTCTAGAAAAAATAAGAGCTGTGATCTAATTAATTAGGGGCTAGATCTTGCTCGTCCGCTAACTTGGGCTGATGTGTAATTAGACAAAGAAGAGTTATTCCGACTATAAAGAAGAAAAATGAGACCAGTGGCCCAAGGGGTCTAGTCTTACTCATCCACTAGCATAGACTTTAACGTGTAATCAGCCAGAGAAAGAAAAGAGGAGTCCTTCATCCATAAAGAAGAAAAATGAGATCTATGGCTTGGTCTTGCTTGTCCACTTACTAAGGTTTCAATGTCTGATGTGTAATCACTAATCAGCTAAACAAGAGCCTTGAACATTTAGTTTTTTGAATGAGCAATGTTTAATATTATTTTTTATTTTTTATTTTTTATTTTTTATACAAAATAGAATTTCTACTGTAGCGTAATCTAAGTGTATATGTATGTGAAACTTTCTCTTGGAGACTTAAACTCCGATTTTTACTCTCCATACCCCACAAACATTTATACTTGTGGAGTGATCAATGCACTGAGGGTGCGCGGTGGTTCAATATTTAATCTTTAGAAAAAGATAATTTGGAGATTAAAATGAATGACCTTTATTTCATAAGACATGATATTATCAACTAATTGAATTTATCTTTGTTGTGTGGTTGCTGCTAATGGCAGAACTGATTGAATTTATCTAATTCCTATTTATAAATGAATTGGTTTCACAAACTCATAAATCCGATTTGAAGTGAGCCATAATCTTAATTTTGATGTATGCATATTCATATTTTATGATTTATATGATTCAACTGTTCAAATATAAGCACATAAATGCAGGACATCTACCGCTAAGGCTAATAAACTGAATGTTTATGGAGATCCAAAAGAGATTATCATAGAATACTAGCTAGCTAGCTAGACAACATTAGGTTCTTCGTTATTTTAAAATTAAGAGTAATGAACTGATGAGAATAAATAGCCTTTTTTTTTTTAATGGAAAATGCTAACGAATGTTTTAAGGCAATGACTAATAATCCATTTAAAGAAAACTTTTATGGAAAAAAAATTAATATTTTGACAGTTTTTTTCATTTTTCATAAAAGTGATGTTAAATTTTTTTTAAAATTAATTGTTAACTAATACCGACACTTGTTAATATGACACTTCTTTTATTTATTTATGGTGTGAAAGTGGTAGGGATTACACTTGAATCCAAATAATATGAGGACAGTCACAGTATCACGTGATAATAAGAGTCAAATTTTTTTTTTTAAATTTTGATAACAACTCACAATTTTGTTAAATGCATTAAAGCAACCTTTATTAATTACTATTATTTTCTTGTAATCAATTTTGAAATTATTGCAGCAAATAAATGTTGATGGTTACGTGGTCCCATATCTCTGTATCCATTGATATATAGGTCAGGCCGTGCATTTACTCTATTACTATTAAATGTAATTAATTGGCTTCTTAACTTCAATCTCTCTCGGCTGATTCCTTTCTATTCTTTTTTGGTTTTTGTTTTGTTTTTATTATTATTATTATTATTATTAGAGAAATGCTAGCTAACGAGTGCAATTAGGATATTCATTAATAATCTATTTAAAAAATTTTTTTAGAAAGAATGAAAAAGAAAAGGTAATTAATGCTTTGACAATGTTTTTCATTTCTCTATAAAAGTGGTAACAAAGCTTTTTTAAAATTAATTATTAATGAATGCTCTAAGGGCACTCGTTAGCATGATCCTTATTATTAGTATTATGATTATTTATTATTAGTTTATATCATTCTATTCTAATTGCTCAATGTTAATTAGCTTTTAAGTAAGAGGATTGAGACTTGAGATACATCATTCATCAAAGTCCACATTCCATACGTAGCTGATGAAATTTTATGTCTCCTAAAAATCATATTAAATTAATGATTTTGACATTTTTTTTTTAATACATAATATCTCATTACATATACATTGCTATTCTATCATAAATATATTACATCTGCTTTAAAAAACTGGACATATCAAGTAGTAATCAACTTTATTCCCAAAACGACCATCTTCACTATTGTCCAACTCCTAATTTATTCCACCATTCAAATGAATCATAACTATAATTTTCTGAAATTTTACGTAGGGTAATGAAATAAACTCAATTGTATGCATTCGGTCACTCTCAACCTAATGAAAAGCAGAAACGTGGCTAAAAACTAGCTACATTTGTGTGTATCGGTATGGTAAATGACACTTTTTGAATTGAGAGATAACAAAGACCTTATGGGACGACTATAAGGATTTCCAAAACTGCATAGAAGTCTTTGCATTGCATGCTTGCTTGCCAAACCTATGAGGATTTGCACACCTACCATTGATTGCATGTTCTTCCTTCTCTTTATTGTTGTAAGATTTCTCTTCTGATATGTCATTCTTCTCTATATGCATGGTCTAATATAGCATACATACCTTATTACTGCAGGTTTTACGTGACATTCTTATTATGAGTTTTGTTACATATAGTACCAATCTGTAATAAAGAGAAGATTAGAAGTAGCAAGAAAGAAAGGACTTGAGGAGATGGATAACAACAAAGTTGAATTTGAAGAATCCAAAGTCGGAGAGGTGAAGGAAAAACCCCGTAATATGGAGGTGCGGCGCATTGGAGAACTCAAAGCTGAGAATTTGAAGGGTTTGATTACGGGAGAGAAGCTGAAGAGCTTGATTATGGAAAGGATCAAAGCTGAAAAGTTTAAGAGCTGGACTGTAGCTCTGTCTATGGCTCGATTAAACTTGTGGATAATTGGAGTTGCAACAATATTGTTGCTGTTCGGCACCTGTGTAGTGCAGCTGAGAACACTTAGCAAGACCGCGACGCCGAGGCTGTTCATGTCCCTTTCTTCTCATCAAGTTGATGTTCCACCGGAAAGTGAGTGCAATTCTTGTTTCACATATTATGATTAATTGCTCAAAATCAGATTATAGAGAAATACGTAATATATATGTTAGTCATGTTACATTGATAGATTAAACAAGGTAGTATTCTGTTAAAATATTACTAATATATATGTAATTGAATGATATTGTAGAGAACATCATTTTATTTTCTTCTTCCTGTACTTCAACATGATATCAAAGCTATGTTTCAACAATTTTAACTTAAAAGAAGATCTTATGCTTATGGTATTACCTCTCATTCATAGAAAAGATATTATATATATATATATATATATCTGGACGCCTACATGGTGCATATAGTAACAACATATATATATATATATATATAATTAAATATATGGCACAATTTAAGCACAATCTGCTATTGCTTTTTAATAATTGAATGACTATTTTTAAGAAAAATTTATCTTTGTTCTTATTAATCTGAAATCTTTCAGCCATTATCTTCAGGAGTTTATGAGAGCAATGGATATCTGATAGTTTCGACTAATGGAGGATTGAATCAAATGCGAGCTGGTGTAAGTACTTTGCTCTGCGCTTGCAGCCTATTCTTATCGCATTCAAAGTTCACTTTCCTTGGGGGTGAACTAGCTAGCTAGGTATCTTAAATATTCCCACAAATGTATCTGATGATGAATTGCCATGATTCTTTTTATGGTGTACATATACAGATTTGTGACATGGTTGCCATTGCAAAAAATCTGAATGTTACACTTATAGTTCCTGTGTTGGATAAAACCTCCTTTTGGAATGATAGCAGGTAGGTCAATTCATATTAACTAGCTTCTTTGATTTAATTTAATTAATCCATTAGCTAATTTTGAATTGGAAAATGTTAAAAGTATGAAATATTTTACTACAAAATGTCTACAAATTAACGTGATAATAAATATAATTGGTACTACATCAACAACATAATAAATTAACTTCTTAAATGTTAACACATCAAAATAATTACAGATTATATCTACATGCCTAAGTTTTTGACCTTATGTTATATCATTAGAAAAAATAAAAATAAAAATAAATCCCTTTATTCAATATGGCAGTAAATTCCAAGATTTATTTGATGTGGATTACTTCATTACATCTTTGAGAGACGAAGTTCGGATATTGAAAGATCTGCCTAAAGAGCTGAAGATAATGGAATACTTACCTTGCTTCTTTTCCATGGCACCCGCTAGTTGGTCCAATATGTCCTATTACTATGAAACGGTTGGTTCCCAACTTCTAATATATCATTGCTAGCTGGGTAACTTTTTTTTTTTTTTTTCCTGCAAGTTCTTAGGTCTAAATTCCTATTATTTTCAAGCAGATTCTTCCAATGATAAAAAGGCATGGAATCATGCATTTCACCAAGTCTGATTCTAGGCTTGCAAATAATGGGATTTCTGAGGAGGTCCAAAAGCTGCGCTGCCGAGTGAACTATGAAGCTCTGAGATTCACTACACCAATAGAAGAAATGGGCAAGAAGATTGTCAAACTTCTGAGGCAAAAAGGCCCTTTCTTAGCTCTTCATCTCAGATATGAAATGGACATGTTAGCGTTCTCTGGCTGCACTGAAGGTTGCAATGACACAGAAATTAATGAATTGACAAAAATGAGGTGAGTGATTTTCATTTCTTAATGGCCCCAAAGTAAATAAATATATATTTTTTCTAAGAATCCATTTAGTAACGTTGTTTTCCTAATTTTCCAATGAATAAAAGTGTGTACATGTTATCAGATATGCCTACCCATGGTGGAAAGAAAAGGAAATAGACTCGGAGAAGAAAAGAAAATTTGGTGGTTGTCCTTTAACCCCCGAGGAAACTGCACTCACATTGAGGGCAGTGGATATTGATCCTAGCATCCAGATTTATATTGCTGCTGGAAATATATATGGGGGAGAGAGGAGAATGGCAGCTGTGAGATCAATTTTTCCAAATTTGGTAAGTTGATTGAACCTAGTTTGAGGAGTAGAGTAATGCTAGAAATACAATTTTTCATAATTTTTTTCACAACTATTAATTTAATAAATTGTGATTAGGGCAATATTATTTTTACATGAGTCAGTATTAATATTAATCACAATACATCACTTCAACAATTAATTTAAAAAAAAAAATTGTACCTAAATTTATGGATGGTTGTAAATTGTTAGGGTAAGGTTTGCATGCATGCAGTTGCAGTATGGTAGGCTTTGGTTACAGTTATATCAATTGTGTTTTGACGTGAAACAGATCAAAAAGGAAACTTTGCTGCCACCCTCAGACCTTAAACCCTTTCGGAAACATTCAAACATGATGGCAGCGTTGGATTATATGGTAGCAATAGAAAGTGACATTTTTGTGCCTACATATGAAGGAAACATGGCAAGAGTTGTGGAAGGCCATCGACGGTAATTTACGTACAGATGATTTAGCCATTGGCACTTAATTGTTAGAGATATATATTATGGCCAAGAGTGACATTAATCCATCTAGTTAACTCAAAATTTGAGTGATTCAATAATTCTTTTGCAGATACTTGGGGTTCAAGACGACAATTATTTTAGACAGAGGGGTTATAGTAAATTTGATAGATGAGTACAAGAATGGAACAATGAGCTGGGACGAATTCTCCCAAGCAGTCAAGACAGGTCATGCTGATCGCATGGGTAGCCCAACAAGAAGAATGGAGATTCTTGGGAAGCCCAAGGAAGAAGATTATTTCTATACTAATCCACAGGAATGTTTGCCACCATTTGTTAAAAAATCAAAGAGTACATGATGGTGAATAGTGATGTTCTTTTGGATTAAAATAGCAGGGTCTAGTCCCCCACAGGCAGCTCATGTTCCAGGACTCCAAAAATGTATACATCCTGTAACAAAATTGAACTAATTTTTTTTTTTCTTTTCATATGCGATTTTGTTATCTAATCAATGTGCAATACCTTGGAAATGTGATGAACATACATTCACGGTAGGCCCCCTCCCAATTTTTTTTTTTTAAAAGAAATTAATATAACATAATTGAGCTTAAATCTATAGATTTGAAATTTTAGGTTAAATAATGTCTCTATATGTTATATAAAATTTAAATTCAAGTGTCAAGAGTCATAGTAGCTCAATTAGTACCTTTTGACACTTTCGATCAAAAGAGACATTCAATGTTTGATTTTTTTTTTTCCCAACTATCGAATTATTATTTTTCTAGAAAAAAAAAAAAAACTTAATTTGAATAATGATGATAGCAAGATCTTTAAGGTGGTGATTGTGATCCCTTTCGCATTAGGCAAGGATGAGATGTGTGCTCTTTGAGTTATGGACAATGTGCATCACAAACACGAATGCGCACTTGGAGCCATGGAAGTTCCACATACACAAATAATAATAATAATAATATAATATAATATAATATAATTAGACTCAAACTCAAAAGTGTTGTCTCCAATAAGAATAAATGTGATGCACTCATTAATGTATTCAATTTTCCTATTCATTTTCATGATTGATATAGGTTTTGCAATTGAAATATTTAATACTGATAATGGAAAAATTCAACATAACGTCTAACAAAAAACCACACATTCCATGTGAGATTCCATGTGAGAGGATGGAGGATTCCTTTTATGGGAGCAAATAATTTCTCCTTGATCATGCATGTTTTTGACCAATTTGAATAGGATAATGTTGGTGCAAGTTGGCCCCGCCTTGAGTATTCTTTTACCTCTCATTAAAAAGTGGTTAGTCCTCTAATTTATGGGTCAGAAAGTTATCATCATAGTCTAATCCTTCCATAGATTATACCTTTTTGTAACCAAATATTTTGGATACATCATCTTTGCATTTGATTTTGAAAACTCATAAGCAACTAACAATATTCATCAATGGTGTCGTTGGGACAAGGGACCATATTGATTATGGAGAAGAGTGTCATATTTTAAGTTAGGTTTTAGATTGGCAAATCCCATGACTTGTAATAGTGAATTGTGTATGTAATGTGTTCAACCATGTTCAAAATGTGTGTATGTAATGGGTTCAACCATTGGGTTCACAACCCCAAAAACAAGAACAACAATCCACAGTCCTCAACCCCAAAAACGACATCGTTTCACTCAAACCCCATAAAATAAAAATCTCCTCCCCAACTCTTCCTTATCCCCATAACTACAAAATTCTCACTTTGTGGGGTCTAAAGGAAGGTGTGGTAGACAGTCTTATTGCTGAATTTTGTTTATTCATTTATTTTTTTGAGAAGTTTGAGTCTGAAGCTCTTAAACTTGAACTATTAAACTTCACCTCTAGCAAGAGAAAAAATTAAGGGTATTAAAATGCTTGCATTATAAATGATTATTAGGTATTGGTTTGTGATTCTACACAATTTTAGGGGCGGGGAAGTGGAAGATTAGACACACACACACAAAAAAAAAAAAAAAAAAAGAAAAGAAAAGAAAAGAAAAGAAAAAGGAATTACTATGTAGAATTCACATAGACATGGTAAAAAAAGATGTCTAATTTGTGGAGGTCTTGTGTGTCTTTAAGTACCAAAAAAAAAAAAATTGCATTAAGAGCTTATAATTCAATAACACTATCCGATTTTCCTTATTGATAGAATTTCGATTTGAATTCCTTTTTCACCCTTGTTGTAAAACTTGATACTCAAGAACTATAGCTCCTGACAATTTTGAATGAAACTTGAGTTCCACAGTGAATTTGAGTTTGAGTTCCAAAATAATGATATATCTCTATATAGTTCACAAACAGTAGTAGATCTCTACATTTTTTTTTTTGGTGCCAAATAGTGGTTTTTGGCCATTTTGACCCTCTCTTAAACGGTTTTAGTCATTTCAGCCTATGAAGTTTCATAACCACTTCTCATTCATATTGTTGTTCATGTGAAGTTTCATAATTGTTCCTGTTGTCGTTCACCGCCAGTCAACATTCATTGAGAGGCTCAAAGATTTGATTATGTGAGAAAATGAAGAGACGGTGAGCAACATAATGCATTGGACATCACCAGTTAGCTTGGTCTGGTCATAGTTGGCTTGGCTCATGACTCTCTCTCTCTCTCTAGAGGGTTTCCTTTCTTTTGGAATTACCGTTGTTAATACTTAATATGGATAATTTTTTTTTTTTTTGAGTATATGATTGTTGTTGTTTGGATTGAGTTCTGATATTGTTTGGGTTAGATTTGGATAGTGGTGTTGTTTAGGCTGAGTTTTAATTTTATTTTGTGGAGGGGGCCAATTGAGCCGACTCGAGTTGGCCCACTTGGATTCTCCTCCAATATGTTACACAAACTCAAAATTTGCCTACCAACTCAACCCAAAATCCATGCTACAAACTTGGGCCTTCTGTCCCAACTTAACACAGACACACACAAATCCCCATTGGGCTCACAACCCCGAAAACAAAAGCAAATACCCTCTCTGCTCAACTCCAAAACGCCACCGTCTCATTCAAACCCCACAAAACAAAACTCTCCTCCCCAGAAGCGCTCTTCCTTATCAGTTATCCCCATAGCGACAAATCCTTTTTCCCATTTTTCTGTCAAAGAAAACTAAGTAGTTTTCCAATGGCAACATTTACACTCTCTTCTAGTCTTCTCCCTAAACCCTTAACCCCACTTTCTCACTCCAAACCCTTCACTCCCACATCTAGTCTCCACATCCAGTGCTGCAGTCTCCCTCACTGGAACCCAACTCTTGCCACCAAATCTCGGCCCTCCATCAGAGTAGCAGCCGTGGATGGAGATTTCTCAGCTAGAAGAAGCAATAGCAATAGCAATGAGCCCAGAGAGACCATTATGCTACCTGGATGTGACTATAACCACTGGCTCATTGTCATGGAGTTCCCTAAAGACCCTGCCCCAACTAGGGAGCAAATGATTGACACTTACCTTAATACCCTCGCCACTGTCTTGGGCAGGTTCGGTTTTTTTTTTTTTTTTTACTATGATATTTCTAGTGTGCCCATGTTTGCGTGTATGTGTATGTGTGTGGAAAAAAATATGCATTATTATGAAAGTTTGGATTTTTCTTTTCTTTTCCCAAGAGATGATACTGAATTGATATATAATTGGGTAAATAAGAAAAGGGTATTTTCAAGTTATGATTTTGAATGTAGTTCAATGAGAAATTTGGGTTTTTTTGTTCACCCATTTTCTTGCTAAGAAAGATGTTACTAAAATGATAAGCAATTGGGTAAATGATAAAAAGTTATTTAGGTGACTTAGAGAATGTATATGACAGGGTCCTAGAGAGGTTATGTGGTGAGTTTTGGAAAAGAAATGAGTTCCTTTAAAGTATATCAAGTTGATTGAGGACATGTATGACAGAGTTGCAACTAGTGTGAGAACATGTGGAGGCGACGAGGTGTCATAAGTGAGTTTCCTATCATTATAGGTTTGCATCAAGGATTGCAATTAAGTTCACATCTCTTTGCATTAGCAATGGGAGAGCTCAATAAATTGATTTAAGAGGAACTCCCTAGGTGTACGGCCTTTTTAGATGATCTAATTTTAGTGGATGAAACTAGGCATGGAGTTAAACTCAATTTGAAATTTTGGCATGAGGCTTTAGACTATAAGGCTCTCCATTAACTAGGAAAGTTTAGTAAAAGTAGAAATAGAGATAGAGTTGTAAGACTTGATACTCAAGAACTACCAAATGAGAATGTTAAGATGAATAAGTGGAAATGCACGGAAAGATAGGATTCGAATTGAGGAAACTTGCTTAAACATTGGTGTGTCCCCTAATGATGAGAAGACAAGGGAGAGTCGTTTGCAATGATTTAGTCATGTTTAGAGGTGAGTGATTAATTCACCATTGAGAAAGAGTGATTTGATTCAAGTTAATGGAACAAAAAAAGATATAGGAAGACCAAAAGTAGCATTAATGGAAATAATGAAAAAATGAAATGTCAATTAAGGAAGTGGTCTGTTGAGGATCCATAGCCAATTAGCCAACCATAAAAATTTTGGGGCTAAGGCTTGGGTGTTGTTATTTTGGGAAGGAAAATATGTTACTAAAAACGATAGGTAATTAGGTAAATGGCAAAGTTATTTGCAAGTGATTATTTTGAAGGTAGCCCAATGAACTTTGGCTCAAATGGGACATCCTTTTATCATAAAAATGGGGTGAAGGGTAAGCTTGTGAGTTCAAATCCCAATGGGTGTGTGTAACTTAACAATAAAAAAGAAAGTGATGATTTTGAAGAAAATTATGAGTTGAAACTGGATTTTGTGGCTGTGTGATTGCCTTTTCATTTTCATTGTTCTCCATTGCTAGAAATTGTTTGAGGAATTTGTTTGTTTACCAACTACATCTGTTGATGGATACTAGGTCTTTGGGTTCCACAGATTTGGAATTTCATATTTAATCTCTTGGGATTATGCCTCTGATTTCTTTTGCTTCATTTGGGGTACTGCCACCTTTCTCAAGATAGGGCTGCTTATGTGCAATCTGACACATGGTTGAATTTTTTTGTTAGCATTTTTCCCCCAAGTATTTTAGTTTCTTTCCTGCACCTAAATTGAAACAATTTTGGTTTCCAAAGGATGTAAGATTTCTTAATTTTGAATCATTAAATACCTCAGAAAAATGCTCCACTCATCACTGTTAATGGCATCCTATGTGGTGCCCCATATCTATGGTTCCCCACCTCCTCTCCCTTGCTATCTACCTATCTCAGAATAATGTTATTATTTTCCTTCTATTTAAAGATCTTCCTGGTCACAGAATTAAGATGCATATTCTAAATGGGCAGTGATAAAAAAGATACTCTTCTATTATTGATATTAATACTGTAATTGTAGTTGTAGCAGATGGCATTTTTTCCATTACTGTTATTTCATATATATGGAACCTGTGTTTGTGTGTCAGCATGGAAGACGCAAAGAAGAATATGTATGCTTTCAGCACCACCACGTACACTGGATTTCAGTGCACTGTTGATGAAGAGACATCTGAGAAATTCAAGGGTAAATACCTATGTCAAGCACTTGTCTTTTGACCATTATATGGGTTTTGTTGATTTTGCTTCTTTCTAATGTATTTTCAACCTCATCATTGTAGGATTGCCTGGTGTTCTCTGGGTATTGCCAGACTCATATATAGACGTAAAAAATAAAGACTATGGAGGTGATTCCTATGCTTTATTTCTAAATTGACACATAGTTTTTGTTATGTCTATATATTGTAATGATGCTATGATGATGTTTCTAATCTTTTTTTTTTTTGTTTTTTACGTTATATCTTTTGTTTTAGGGGATAAGTATATCAATGGGGAGATCATTCCTTGCAAATACCCTACTTATCAACCTAAACGCAGTAATTCAAAATATGAGAGTAGAAGGTATGAAAGACGGAGAGATGGCCCCCCTCCTGAGAAGAAAAAACCCAGACAGGAGGCAACCACTACAGACTCTGCCTCTGGCTGAGGTAGTGGAACTTTAATGTCACGCTATCTTTTCTTTTGATTCAGTTTTTCTTTCTTTATTTCAAATTTCTTAGCGGGGTGAGGTTTCTGATTTTACTTGCCCATGAAAAATTATCCTGTGTATTTCATACAGTGATTGAATGGTACCAGTTTATCTTCCACTGTTAAATTTAGACCTATCATGATTGTAATCCGTTTTGTTTTGTGCTGTTATGATTGCAGGTTGTTAAGGCTTGTTTTTGAAATTCTTAGCCTGATAGCAGTTGCAATTTATCATTTTTCAGTGTCTGCAAACTATAGTGCATGGATAGTTTAACATGAGGTCAGAAAACCTGCTTATAAAGTGAATTTGGTCAGATGCAGTGTTCTTGTATGTTTTGCAAGATCAACCTAAGTAGCATCATCTGGAGGAATACGTAGCTTTGCTGTATGAGTATGTTATGCAAAGGGGATTTTGAGTTACATGAATCTATGTTTAATCCAGAGTTACTTATGCAGCAACTATTTGTAGTTGGATTCATTGATATGTGATATCAATTTTCTTTTGTTATTCCATCTTTTTTGCAGCATAAAGCGATGCTCCTTGAAATTCATAAAAAATAAAATTATTTTCTGTAGTGCTTTTCTAACAATGTCAAGCATGTCATATCACCCTTTGCTAGTTTGGTGATAGTCACATGCGTCTGTTTGACATGTCTTAAAAGTTTGAATCTTAGCTTTATCACCTTTTAACACCTTGGCAAGGCAGCCAGGTGAACTATGTTGCAAACTTAATGCACATCTAATAGTGCATTCTTGCAGTGGCGTATCATTTCAAACCTTCTAACCATTTTCAGACATCTAATAGAGATTGAAGTGATTTTACATTGTCTCCATGCTAACAGAGATTGAAGACTTACTAGTTGGATTAAACTAGTATAGTCCAGTCTCCCACATGCAGCTGTGTTGTTCCAGGACCCCAAAAATGTAAATCCTGTACCAAAATTGAACTATTTTTTTTTTCTTTTGGTTGTTCATTTTCATATGCGATTTTTGTTACCTAATAAATGTGCAATATAACATAATTGAGCATAAATCTATAGATTTAAAATTTTAGGTTAAATAATGTCTCTATATGTTATATAAAATTTAAATTCAAGTGTCAAGAGTCATAGTAGCTCAATTAGTACCTTTTGACATTTTCAAAAGAGACATTCAATGTTTGAATTTCATTCTTTCAACTATTGAATTATTATTTTTCTAAAAAAAAATCTTAATTTGAATAATGATGATGGTGAGATCTTTAAGGTGGTGATTGTGATCCCTTTCACGTTAGGCATCTCATGAGATGCGTGCTCTTTGAGTTATGGACAATGTGCATCACAAACACAAATGACACACTTGGAGCCATGGAAGTTCCACATACACAAATAATAATAATAATAAAATAATTAGACTCAAACTCAAAAGTGTTGTGTCTCTAACGAGAATAAATGTGATGTACTCATTAATGTATTCAATTTTCCTATTCATTTTCCCGATTAATATAGGTTTTGCAATTAATATATTTAATAATGATAATGGAAAAATTCAACATGATGTCCAACAGAAATCCACACATTCCATGTGAGAGGAAGGAGGAAGAAGAAGAAGAAGAAGACATTTTAACTTTTAATATAATATAATTAGACTCAAACTCAAAAGTGTTGTGTCTCCAATGAGAATAAATGTGATGCACTCATTAATGTATTCAATTTTCCTATTTATTTTCATAATTGATATAAGTCTTGCAATTGAAATATTTAATATTGATAATTCAAGATGACGACCAATAGAAAACCACACATTCCATGTGAGAAGAAGGAGGATTCCTTTTATGGGAGCGAATAATTTCTCTTTAACCATGCATGTTTTTGACCAATTTGAATAGGATAATGTTGGTGCAACTTGGCTCTACCTTGAGTATTCTTTTACCTCTCATTAAAAGAGGTTAGTCCTCTAATTCACAGGTCTGAAAGTTATCATCATAGTCTAATCCTTTCATAGATTATACCTTTGTGTAACTAAATATTATGGAGACATCATCTTTGCATTTGAATTTGTAAACTCATAAGCAACTAACAATATTCATCAATGGTGTCTTCGGGACAAGGGACCATATTGGTTACAGAGAAGAGTGTCATATTTTTAGTTAGGTTTTAGATTGGCAAATCCCATAACTTGTAATAGTCAAATGTGTATATAGTGTGTTCAACCATGTTCAAGATAATTTGTTCAAGAAGTAGCACAATAAAATAAAAAAAAAAGCAAGTTTCAAGCACCCATCGATTAACATTTAATCAATCGAAGTTTGAAATCTCTAGATTGAGGCTTGATCAATCGAGAATTAAGGTTGATGTATTTTAACTCTAGAACATCGGCTATGCCTAGGTTTTTTACCCTACTATCATTAAGTATAAAAGGTACATTTCAAAAACTAAAAATGATGTTGGTAGGCTATTTTGCCCTAAACCCTGTTGAGAGAAAATCAATACCTATTCTTCGCACACCTGATGAGTATAGTAGGGGTGTGCATGGGTCAGGTTGTGTTGGGTTAAGGAGATTTTTTGACCCAACCCACCATGGTGGATTAAAAAAAATTCAACCAAATCCAACCCATTACATAAGTCCAACCCACATTGGTCGGGTTGGGTCAGGTTGAACTTATGGGTTGGGCAATTTTTTTATTACTATTATTATTAAATTGAGAAAAAAAATATAAATATAAATATATTAAAAAATAGTTAGGTTCAAGTTACACTTAGTGTAACTCTAAGTAATGTTACATCACCCAATAACTTATTATTAAATTTATATTTTAAGAATCCCACCGTTGAATTACATATTCTATATGTGCTTAATATGCATGCCAATTTTCATGCTAATCGGATGTTATTTACCTTGCGATCTATAAACTCATCTTTTATGAATTATTTTAAACTACAAAAACTTGAATTTAAACAATTAATTGATAACATGACTATTAATCTTTGATTACCGTGAAATTTTGTAAGCATGGAGAGTATATGAATATAATTTAATCCAATGGTAAATTTGTCAAAATTCGTATATAATAATAAGTTATTAAGTGGTGTAATATCGCTTAGAGTTACACCAGATGTAACTTGAACCTAACTCATTAAAAAAACCCAAAAATTAGTATCAATGTAACTTATTAAAGGCAAACAACACTAATGACTAAACAACAATAGTAATTTACTAGGGTTTGTGTGAACTAATTGGCTTTTATATAGGATAGGAAGAGCTGGTTATTTTTTTTTAAAAAAAAAATTATTAATTATATAATATATATTAAATATATGGGATGGGTGAGTCGGGCCAGGTTTAGCGGGTTTGGAATTTTATAACTTGAACACAACCCAACCTGTTATCAAAAAAAAATTTTGTAACCCAACCCAACCCACTAAGCCCTAAAAACCAACCCAACCCGGTAGGTTGAGTCGAGTCGGATCGGTTTTGACGGATTGGCTGCACACCCCTTCAATATAGATTGCGAGATATACAACGATAATGGTATAATTGAATAGTTAAAGTTGAAAACATAAGAGCCCAATAAGTTACTATAGTAAAGAAAATCTTTAAGAGGCTTTTGGAGTATGTGGAAGGTTCCAACGTGATGCACATTATCCTCTCCATTTTCTATTTCATGATTTAGATTATATGTTCTATACTTAACAATATATTCATGTCATTTACAATTTTAAATAACGTAGTACTAAAATTTTAAATGACGCATACCAACCCAGCTAGATATGGTTGGACCCACAGTTGGTCTTTTTTTTAATTATTGAGACACAAATAAGAACAAATTTATGCCCTAATAAACCTAAGCATAGCACCAATCTAACACATACTATTTTATTAGTGCTCCAAAGTTTAAAACAATAAAAATAATAGTAGATTTATATTGGTAGTGCATCAAATCAACAAAAATAATCAAACCAAATGATATTTGATTTAGTTAGTAAGATATTAAATAGTTATATCTCAACGCAGTTGAGAAACAAAATAAACATGAACTTGTTTTTATTATTCTATAGTTAGTAGGATATTATATAATTTTATCCTAATTCAATTGATAAACAAAAGAGTAAATGATAAAATCATATAATATATTTTTTAGATACATACTAAATATAAGTGAGTCGAGTTAGGTTAGGTGGATTTGTGATTCTGCTGACCCGCACCCAACTTAACCCGCCGAAAAAATATATTTTGACAATCCAACCAAACCCACCAATCTCTAAAAACCGACCTAACGTGGCAGATTGAGTTGGATTAGATCGGTTTTGGTCTTGGCGGAATAGGGGGTTAGCTGCACACCCATAGGTGTAATCTTCTCTTTGCCACATGCATATATATAGTTCAAGCCTATTGAGTCCTAGGCGGGGAGAGTAATATGTTAAATGGTCCCTCTCCATAAAAGGAAATGAAGCAACGTGGACAATTGGCTGCGACTGATGTGTGTCTGATGGATGACACTTTTAGTTTTCTCCTTCTGTCAATTTGTTGATGGTGAATTGGTGATGGATCACTGCAAGCTAATTCTCTGAAACCGTATAAGAGCTTTCTCTATTTCTTTAAAGGCAAGACTATTTCTTGCATTGCTCTGTATGCCGGTGGCTCCTAAAAACAGTTTTCTGGATATTATAACCAGAATCTGGTAAGAAACCACCTTAATTCGGCATAATACCTTTTTCAATCAACAAAAAAATTGTATTTGTTTTGATTGGGGCAATTGAAATTTAAGCTCAAATCTTTCTCTTAGTATTTTGTCATGCTTCTTACATCGTGGTATAATATATATATGTAGTAAGAACTTATTACTGCATGTTGCTACATAATTTATATTTTAAAAAAATACATATAGTTGAAGGGGTTGAGTATGGGAGGGATCAAAGTTGAAAAGATAAAGAGTTGGATTGTAGGTGGGTCGCTCTTTGATCAATTTAACTTGTGTGTGGTTGGAGCCATAACGTTGTTGCTGCTGTGCACCTGTACAGTCCAATTGAGAGCACTGAGCAAGACCATGACACCCAGGTTTTTGATCTTCTGGTCTTCTCAACACATTGACACTCCTCCTCAAAGTGAGTATGTGATATATTGTTTTACTTGTGATGATTAATACAATACAACCTTAACATATAGAAAACAATAATGTTATTTAAGTCATCAGGGAAGATATGCTTTTCTATTATTTCTATAATTAATTATGAAATGAGTTGCGGATCGTCATCTTGGTCATTCAATGTGAAATTCTTCTCAGGAGTCTATGAAAACAATGGATATCTGATGATTTCGGCCAATGGAGGATTGAATCAAATGAGAGCTGGGGTAAGTACCTTACTGCTTTTACATCCTTTTTTACCGCATGCAGCTTCACTTTCCTTTGGAATCACTAGCTTTCTTAAATGTAGCCACTATGAGGGCCTGCTGAATCTTTATCCTTGATTTGGTTATGCTACACAGATTTGTGACATGGTTGCAATTGCAAAATATTTGAACGTCACGCTAGTGGTTCCTGAATTGGACAATACCTCCCTTTGGCATGATAGCAGGTGAGTCAATATCAAAACCACAAAATCCTCTTCATTTCAGAGTCGGATTTTCTTTCTTATTGTCCAAAAAAAAAAAAAAAAAAGGATTTTATTTTTTCATATCATTTGATGTAGGATTAAATATATTTTTGAATTTATAATATCTGAACCATGAAATTGATCTATTTCAAATGAAGAGGATGCAACTCATCTAATTCTATTTCTGTCTCTCTTTTTTTAAACAATTCTATTTATTTCTTATTGCTTCTCCTCTCCCCCCCACCACACCCCCCCAAAAAAAAACTTTTTTTTGGAATGTATTGATTCTTGAATCAGTATGATCTTTTCAAACTTAAAAATGTCAAAAATGTATATATCAATTCATATGAATATCATACAAAAAAAATTCTTAATGAATTCTTTTGCTGAATGGCAGTCAATTCCAAGACATATTTGACGTGAACTATTTCATTACATCTCTGAGAGATGAGGTTCGGATATTGAAACAGTTACCTGATGAGCTGAAGAGAAGAGTGAAGAATGATTCAATTTATACAATGGAACCCCATTCATGGTCCAATTTGGGCTATTATTACTACCAGGTTGGTTTGCAAGGAGTTGTGCGTATAAGCTTTTCCTGCTCTCAAGATTTATGTATATGTATGTCTGCATGCAGATTCTTCCCAAGATAAAAGAGCAGGAAGTTGTGCATTTCATTAAGACTGATTTTCGGCTTGTAAATAATGGGATTCCTATAGAGTTTCAAAAGCTGCGCTGCCAAGTGAACTATGAAGCTCTGAGATTTACTCCCACAATAGCAGAAGTAGGGAAGAAAATTGTCAAGCTTCTGAGGCAAAAAGGTCCCTTTTTAGTTCTTCATCTCAGATATGAAATGGACATGTTAGCATTCTCTGGTTGTAATGAAGGTTGCAATGAGACAGAAGCTGATGAACTCACAAAATTGAGGTGAGTTGTCTTTGTTTCTTAACGATCCAAGAAATAAAAATGAACCTCGATTTCTTAAAAACCTTTTAGCATTACTTTCTGTAAATGTCCAGTGTATAAACAAGTTTAAAACAACATTTTTCATAACTGCTATTGTCATGGGTGCATAATAAACATTCTTCACAACTCTTGCTATTGTAATTGGTGGAAAATAAAAGTGACAGGTGTTGAAAGAGAATGAAAATAATGTTGCTTTGATCACTGCAAATCATACTAGATTTTGTGAAAAATGTAATCTTCCTAACATTACTCGCGTGTAAATTCTATACACAATGTTTTGTCAGATATGCCACCCCGTGGTGGGGACAAAAAGAAATAAATTCTGGATTGAAAAGAAAAGTGGGTGGGTGCCCTTTAACTCCCGAGGAAACTGCACTTGCATTGCAGGCATTGGACATTGACCCTAGTATCCAAATTTATATTGCCGCCGGCAATATATACGGGGGAGAGAGGAGAATGGCAGCTCTGAGAGCAGCTTTTCCAAATCTAGTAAGTTGATCAACGTAGCTTGCTGCAGGACAACTTCAATACTATAATATTTGCATTAATACATGGTCATCACCTGCTTACCTATTGTTTATTTGTCGCGTGAAACAGGTTAAGAAGGAAACATTGTTGGCACCCTCCGACCTTAAACCCTTCCAGAAACATTCAAACATGAAGGCTGCATTGGATTACATTGTAGCAATAGAAAGTGACATTTTTGTGCCTACCTATGGAGGAAACATGGCAAAACTGGTTCAAGGCCATCGACGGTATTGTACCAATTAATTATTTAGTTTAGTCCTTAGAATTCATCATTGCGTTTTGATGACCCTTTAATTCATCTAACATGCACAAAGTCTATTTGTGGTTCAATTTTTTTGTAGATACTTGGGGTACAAGATAACAATTTCTCTAGATGTACAGCTTCTAGTGAACGTGATTGATCGGTACAAGAAGGGAGGGCTGAACTGGGATGAAGTCTCCCAGGAAGTGAAGACAGGTCATGCTGATCGAATGGGTAGCCCTACTCAGAGGATGGAGGTTCCTGAGAATCCCATGCATGAAGCTTACTTCTATAGTAATCCACAGGAATGTTTGCCACCAGTTAGTAAAAATTCAAAGAGTACATGATGCTCGTTATGAATTACTGTTGGTAGTTTATTTTTGGAATCCACTAATATTCTTTGTTCGCCACAGCTGCTATTGTACATCTCCTGTGATCAAAATGGAAATACTTACTGCTTGTGTTTGAGTTCCTGTTCGGTCAGGGTTGGAGCCTTGGGCCTTTGGGATAGGCCAGTACTGCACTAGCTTGGTAACTAAAACCAAAAAAGTGTTACTTTTGGAAATATTTTTCAAAAACAACATTTGTCACTTTTTTTCTTCCCTTTTTTGCTGCAGAAATACATAATTCAATTGGCATAAAACTTGATACATCAGTTTGTAATACTAAGTCTCCCTGACTATTAATAATTAATAGCACTGACTAAAATGATAGTACTGATTGTCATTATAAAACAATAAGGATGGCAGGGATATGTTAATCATATTAATTAGTAATGTTTTCCATCAACTTCTGTGATTTGTATATTCTATAACACATGTAAAATGATGTTACTTTTATGCTTTTATAAGAACCAGTCACAGTCAGTTTGATGTTGAGCCGCTTAGAAATTGCTGAGAATATATCATTTGGACATTTTCCTAATATGTAAATGCTGATCCCTAGTCACTCACAAGATCGTAATATATATTTTTTCATTGCAAGTCTAGAGTATGATCATGGCAATGATGACGGATATTTGACGCCTGAACATGGAATAAGAGAATATGTTAACAACAAAGATGGTTGGAAGTAAAAAGAACAGATGAGGTTTACAGCATGGAAATTTGTGGTTTAATGGGTTTTTTCTTTAGGAAGATGTAGGCGATATGATGAGGCTTTTAAGGAGTTATGATTTAAACAATGATGCCAATTATGGTGGCTGTGATGGGTTCAAACTTCAAAGTTCAAAGACCCAATGATTGGCTTTGGCAGATAACACATTCTTTTCTGAAATACTAACGACATTTTTAATGAGTCCAACCCAGGGTCCCAGCATTTGCTCCTTGCTTTCTGTTTTGTTGGTGTTGGGATATACAAATGCAAAGTCGTGGTGGATTTGAAACCAGTTGTTGATTTAGCTGTTTCTAGGGGAAGTTTTGAACCCAAGCCTTTGAGATTTATCATGGAGGACCCAGGTGCTGGACAACCTACTATGGAACAAATTCAAAATGCTACAAGTCATATTAACACTACCTATAACCATTACTGCATTCAATGGTTCCTGGTTTTAATTTTGCTTGCTCATAGTTGTTCAAAATATTCCAGGAGGGGTTCACTACTTCACTTATAAATGTCTGTCTCAAAAGAAGGCTTTAATAATGGAGTGTTTTTTACTTAATTAGATGAAGCAAGGTGTAATTGTGAGTTGTGACAGAAAAAGATGCTCTGTGTTGAAGAAATGTGAGAAACAAAGAAATGCAGAAGACATGAAAAACCAAACTATGTACAGAGAATTTAGTTTCATGCATTTGAGATTATGTATGATAACAAAAAAAAAAAAAAAAATACAGGCAATGGCACCACTTGAATAGATTCATAGAAGGAACTCCCCAAAAAAGAATTTGTAATTTATGGAGCTGTTTGGGTCATGGATCCCAGGGAAAGTGTAAAAACTCAAGATAACTTAAGACACAGCATGTACAATAACCAGGAGCTGGCTCTATAGAAAGTAAATAAGAAATCTAGGAGAAAGAGAATATTCATGAAATTCCCATACTAGTTTTATGTTCTTAGCCGTTTTTGAGCTTGATCTGAGTCCTCTCTGCTGCCAGCATCAGTAAGATGTGTCATTGCTTGGTGGCTAGATGGGGGATTCTCATGATCCTGGAAAACGAAAGAACCATTATTTAAGTCCAAAAGACCACTGTAAAAGAGGTCAGTGAAAAAAAAAATTATAAATAAATAAAATAAAATAAAAACCCTCCACTTTCAGGGACGGGGAGGGAAAAAAAAATAGAGAGAAGTGGCAACAGGAAGTAGTAAAAGGGCTTCCTGTTTAACCAACTCTACATGAAAAACAATTACCTAATTTATTATTTATACCTTAGCAATTGATGTTCCAGAAGTCATCCCTCTATTTGCTCGCTTTCCAAGATCAATCTGCACTGAGACGCTGGCCTGTGATAGATCAACACCTGCACTCTGCAGTGCTTGTGTCAAAGTGTTCAATAACCTGATCATCACCAAAATCAATCACTCATCAGCTTATACTTTTAGCACTCAATTCTATGAAAAGGCTTTGAGCAAAATAATGTACGCATGCATTGGCACCAGATGATGAAAGTTCCATAAGCAATAAAGTATTTTTAATTGGAAAAAAATGAAAAAAGAAAAGAAAAATCTTGCTGGCCACGCCTAGCCAAAATCCATAGTGGACCAAATAGTTTGACCAATCTATGAATCTCTATGCAGAAATCACAGAACAAAATAATTATAGTTGAAAAGATATTTAGAAAGAAAACCAAGAAAGATGAAGGACACCATTAAAAATCCACAATGGAAATTATTCCACAACAACAATAAGCAGATGAGGACCAGACAACATTCTCAGCCATCCATCTTCTGATTGATATATATTAATAAAATTTTGAAAAATAAATTTATGAAAAAAAGGGGCTAAAATTTACTTTACACCCTTGAAGTGCAGGATTACTTCTAAATCAGTCCATCACATTTTTGCCATTAACCCTGCCTAAAAAAATGTTTCTTGTATTTTTCTATTCAAATGACATCATTTATAGGTGGGTAACAACAATATTCTAATGGATGATGATGGAAAGGGCATATTTACATTGTTGTAATACTTGAGGGTGTAAATTGCTAGTTTCCATAGTCAAGGGACTGATTTAGAAGTGACCACAAATTTAGAGGGCATAAATAGAATTTTAGTCCCAAGAAATAAACAAGAATGATGATACAATTCCAAAACAGCCTGATTCAACATCTATAGAGTAACATAAAAATCAGGCTCTTTGATTTTATACATGATTATAAACCTAAATTATAAATTTCTCAAACCCAACGCTTAAAATGTCTAAATATCAAATCATAGTAGGTGTCAAACATTAAAAATAGACATGAATAACATCAACCATACCTAACCAACATTTGAACAGCCAAAACATTACATCTTTAACACTAGTGATGTATAGAAGCCTTTTTAAAAACAATTGAAATTGATTTCTTAAAGAATGTGAGTTTGGTTTGCTCTTACTGTGAGTAAGATTGCTAAAGGTACTATCCCCACAAGAGGAGCCTTACTAAAGTAACTAATGACTAAGTCTGTGGAGCTTCCCAAAACAGTCAGAAGTATAACAAGCTAACACAGAAAATGTACAAGCAGATTTATCAAGGAAAAGTATCAAAACTGAGGCAAGAATATAAAGGTACAATAAATCAACTGGAGGGAAAAAAGAAAGGAAAAAAAAAGAAAAGAAAAGAAAAGAAAAGAAGGAACTCTATATATAAATAGTAGTCTAACTATAAAATTGGTATACCAAATCTATCAAGAAGCATCATAATTTTTTTTGAAACTATACACAACAGATTTCTATTATTACCCACCCTTGAGAGTAAACACTTGAGATGCTAATTGTTCCCCCTTCAATTATCAGCTCCTCCTGTTGGTTCAGTGTTTCACTGGTCATGGGAGACTGAGTTGATTGTGCATCAGAAACCAATCCCTGAAGAGGATGGGCTTGCACACCATCACCTCTGACAGAAATAGGCACATTTGCCTGCAGAGGAATGGGCAGAGGTAATCCCTTGTTTGCTAACTCTGGTTGTCGATCCATTGGTTTGCAGGTGATATCTCTGCTAGGATCGGATTCTACAGGATTCTGAGTGCTTGTAAGCATGGTTGGGGTTATAGAGACATTATTCTCATCAAACTTCCCAGGAAACGTTGTCCCCAGACCAGAACCATTTTTTATGGTTTGAGGGTGACCAACAAAATTCTGAACACGCCAGTGACTATTTCTCTGTCTCAAGCAGGTGAGTGAACAAGTTAACAGTGACAATAATTTCAACAAGAAAACAAGCATCCTATTCAAATCAAATGCATCCTTTAATTCCTCTTCATCACCAGGAAGATTCCATCAGCAGTGAACAGAACCAATCATTAACCAGATACTAGCCCATCACTTAAACCAGTCAATGAATATGTTATGCTCTTCAATATTTCAGAATCAAACAAATACAGAATAAAGAGAATAAAAAAAAATACAGAATAAAGAAGTTTTTAATTTTAGGACTGTTCGAGCACCAAGCAATGGCATTAACACCAATGTATCAACTTTGACAAGGCCTAGTCATCATAAATTCACAAAAGACCAAAATTTAAAAAAATCTAAGGCTAATAACATTTTCAAATTTAATTTATTCTTGATCTCAAATTTTACCTCCTTTTTGTGGATTATGAAACTTTAAAGACAATTTTATATGCATTAAAATTTTCTACCCATAAATTGCATACATTTATGACCTTTACGTTCATAAGAAAAAATATTTTTATATGTGAAAGGAAACATATGAAACCATATATCTTACTACAGTGAAGAGTTATTTACTAAAAGCATAACATCATCCACCATAAGAGGGACCATGTGATGAGATTCTCTTCATATATCAGTCCCACTACAGAAGGCTCCTTTAAACTTGTAAAATGCAAAGTTCAATTCCATATTAAAAAGTAGAAAACATGTATTCAATATTTACACATGAGAATTCACTTTGAAACAAGCATGCAGGTCATCCTTAAACACAAACATTGTGCAAAGCCAAGTATCAGGACTTTACCCATGGCATCAACTTTGTGGGCTCAGAACTCCATCCCTGGTAAGAACCCTCATACTTGTGTACCCTTTCTTGTAGATATTGAACATACTCAATCACCTGAAATAGCGCACTGACCATCAGTCAAATTAAGCACAAAAAAAAGAGAGCTAATTTTAACAAATTTGTTATAGTGTTCACTAATAAAATAACAACTAAAAGTTTAACAAATTTGTTATAGATTATTCACTAATAAGGTACCTCTAATAGGAATGATGCCGTATCTCTCTTTTGATCACTATTGGGTATAAGATCTCTCAATATCTGGAATCTGAAAGAAAAAAGATTAAGCTTCACCAAGCTTTTTTTTTCATATAAGTAAAAGGGGTGGCAACAATAAATGGATAATATATAAATAAACTACACATTCAAACATCTTTATTCATAAAAGATCTATTAGTTGAGCAACCTATCATGTTTTCAGTTACGAACTTGACCAGTTTGACATGTAACTAAACCAGTTGGTGTGATGCCACCCCACAACAATGTACAATTTTCACCTCAAACAGAACAGGACCATCCAAACTTCACAAGTAGTATCTGTTTTTCCTACTCAAGCTGCACTACTAACGTAATTCTATACATTTATAAACATAAGTGCAATAATTTTTACAAGGTAAGAAAATGACACGAACAGCTTCAGAGTTCAGATGAATTATGAATCTAATTACAAGTTGCTTATCAAAAGTATATCTATAGAATCATTAAGAATGCCATAAAAGACCCACAAAAACCATTAAATCAGATAATGAAATTAATTTTAGGACGAATACCAATTATGTTGGAACCAATGCCAATTGGGCCAAAAATAATGTTGAACTGTGAATTGAGTAATCCAACTATACTATTCAGATTTTTTTTTTTTTTTTTTTTAAATTTTATAAATGGCATACTATCTCTATTATAACAAATAAAGAAGTTTCCTTTGCTCTGGAATTATAAAAGGCTAATCCAATTGCACGTGTTAGCACCTTCATTCTCTTGCTATAGAAAACAATATTGATGAACAAAGGCATCATCAATGCACCATCCAATTATAAATTGAGAATAAGAAATTGATGAAATATGGCACAATGGAAAAAAAATTGTTGACTCCATCACAATCACATATCATAAAGTTTGTTGATTTAATGTCTATTACTCTCTCAGCTCTTATACAAATCAAAGTGACTGCAAGATAAAGTTAATGACATCAACAAAAATATAAAGAACAATAAAGCCTACAGAAAAAACCCCACTTTGAGTTATAGGCTACCTGTAACAAAATTTCTTATGGTTTGGCCTATTTAATGTTAGGTATTCACGAGATAAGGAATGCGTAGACACACTAAGAAACACTTCATAAGAAGTATGGCAGCTAAATCCAATAACCACACAAGGCCAATATCCATCAAAATATAGAATTTTTATTCATTAGCTCTTAAAATCATGGTTATCAAAATGTTTACCGTACAAACATTGTTGAGGGACTCAAATATACCTCTCGTTGATTTTGCTCCTCCTCCGCTGCTCTGTGACTGAATGTTTCGATCGTATGGCACTAGCCTTATCATTGTTCTTAGCATCTGGTTTCATAGTCAATATCCCAACATAAGGATTCCAAATTTCAAACGGAGAAAAAAGAAAAAGAAAAAAAAGAAATGCAGTCATTAGTCAACCCCAGTATTCCAAAAAAAATAAAATTGACCCATAAAAGAAAAAATAAAGTTTAAAAATTTCACCCATTTTCCAAAACAATTTTAAAACAAATATGAACATCCTCGTCAACAGAAAGTGTACACCATAGACAAGAAAAATCCAAACTTTTAAGGGACCAACGTCCATATCAGTTTCCAAATTCAGGGGGCAACAAGAATTTCAATAAGATTAACCTACGTAGTTAGCGTCAGCCCAAAAGAAATTGCAGTCTGTATAAGAACATCAATTATTTATAAAATAACCTGGCACTAGGTAAAAGGGATCTCTCAGAAATGGATCTAACATATAAAACATGGTACGTGAAAACGAAAAAAAACAAAAGGGTTAGTCTAGAATAGGAGAGAAAGTAGAAACCTTTGTTGTTGGTGGTGGTGTTGTTGTTGTTGTTAGGCGTGGAAGAAGTGGCATCTTTCTTGGAGGTGAAATCTTCATCCTCGTACTCCTCGTCTTCCTGATGATTACCCTTCTCTGTTCTCATCCTTTCTTTATTATTATCAAAAAATAAAATAAAAAAGACTGCTGCTTTGCTTTCTGCTCAGATTTTCACTCTCTATGAGAATCTGCAAAATACCCACAAAACCAAAAAAATTAAATTAAATTAAATAAGATTAATTAGAAAGAAATAGAGAAAGGGGTAAAATTGGGAAAAGTGAATGAACTTTGGTTTGATTTACTGGCAGGGATTTGAGATTACGATTGGACTTTACAGTTTAGACACAGAGAGAAAGAGTGGATCTTTTTTGTTTTTGTTTTTATTTATATTTTGGGGGGTGTTTATAAGTTATGTATCAGAGACTCATGAGAGTATATATATGCATTTGATTCCGGCCAGTTCAGCTCTATTATTAAGAAGTGTATTATATATAATAAATATATAAAAAGTATAAAAATAACAATAATAATAATTATAAAATGTAGTTAACGGGGGTGTCAAACAAATCCTACGGCTATGGCTGCTCTGCAAAGGCAGTGGCTTACGAGTTATGATGAGTTACTCACCACTCACCAGCACCACCATGATTCCTCTGCCTGTGCTGCTGCCATAACTGATAACTGGAGGTATCATCGTTATCATCATCATCTACAATACTCTAACATGTAACATTCAACCAAGAATAACATGTGACTTTTGCAACCAAAACAATAAGAGAATAACATGTGACTTTCCTCACGTGCTTCCCGTGCAACCTTTTAACTATACCTTCCTTCCTTTCTTTTTTTTCTTTTTCTTTTTTATCCTCTATGAATGTTAATTTGGACTTAGGATTGCTCAACCCCTACACATTTACTTGGTTATTGAGTTGAAAGTTTTAAATAATTGAGTGTAAGAATATGGCTCGAGACCTAAACACAAGCTAGTGTCCACGCAAGGACCCAACTTTGAGATAGCAACACCACAGATGGCAATCAGCCAAGACTCTTATTCGCAATTCACGATACGCAAAGGGCATGTCAGGAAGAATAGGGGCACAAGGCCTCATCGGTCATAAGTTTATTATCTAGGGTTTTTCATAGCAAAACAAAAAAGAAAGCAGAAAATCTCCCTATCAGGTCTTTCACTAAGAACAGCCTTATTGCCAAACTAAAGTCTAGCTTATCAACAATCGAAGGTAAGCTTTTAGAGGGTGGTATTTTAATACTCACCAAGGATGGAGGATCGGAAATCATGGGTTATCAATTTAAAAGGGAAAGTGGTAGAGCTATTGGATTCAATGGTAAATACGATTCAGAGGAGCCCCACAAAAATCATGGGATGGTTCAATCTGGATCGGATGAGAGCGTGGAAGTTTATCTTCCCATTGACTCCGACAAGCCTACAGTAAGGCTCTCTCCCCCTCTCAGACCCAGCATGGTAGTCCTGGCCAAACTCGTGGTGGATTTTCCTTACAGACAAACCAACACCAATAGAGAGAAATTTCCCCATGTGGAAAATGATGTCCCGCCCTTATCTTCTATCAACCTTATGTGAATTGGTTCTGATGGTTGAAATAATAGAGGACAAAGTAATGGTAAATTCACCAATGATAACGAGATGGACAAGGAATATGCAAGTCAAGAAGTAAGTCCTAGTATTTCATCCTACAAGGAGCATCAACCTCATGATCAGGTGCATACGAGAAAGAGATGGGAGTCCTAGAGCATTCATTGCTACTAATGAGCGGAGAGGAGTTCTTCAATCACTTTTTGAAGGAAGTTGGGGGGAAAATGTAGAAGCAGGAGGTTTCCAAACCAGCTGTTGACAATTGTCCTCCTCCAATTACTCAATTAATGATGAATATCATGGTATGAAATTGCAGAGGGGCTCTAAGCCCAAACTTTAGCCAAACAGTTGTAAACATGGTGAAAGAGAGCTTGCTGGACATTTTTATTGTTACGAAGACTAGGGTTGGAGGAGATCGTACTAAAGAAATTTATGATAAACTTCCTTTTGATGGAGCTATTCATATAGATACCTTAGGTTATGCTTGGGGACTTTGGATTCTGTGGAATTCTGATGTAGTGGAAATCAACTACTTAGCTTCTACTGAGCAGGAGATTCATGCCATAGTGAAGGTTAGTAATTCCAACTTTTCTTGGTTATTATTTGCAATATATGCTAGTCTTAGATTTCGTGAGAGGTTTATATTATGGAGTAATCTTGCTAATGTTGTTGCTAACCATGAGTTGCCTTGGGTAATGATGGGTGATTTCAATGAAGTGTTAATAAGTAGTGAAAAATTCAGTGGGCAGCCAATGAATATTAGAAGGGCCATGAAATTCCAAGAATGTTTGGATTTGTGTGGAATGATGGACATGGGATTCAGTGGTGCTTGATATACCTGGTCAAATTTAAGGGGAGTGAATGAGTTTATTCAAGAGAGACTAGATAGAAGTTTCTGTAATGTCAGTTGGAGACATCTTTATTTGAAAGCTAGTGTGAAGCATATGGCAAGAATAAATTCTAACAACTGCCTTATTTTGGTTGAATTGGAATCTAATACCTCTCTTAACCTCCCTCGACCTTTTAGGTTTCAGTTAGGGTGGTTAGCTCACCTGGATTTTCCTAATGTTGTACGGAAGTCCTGGACCAATGCAGAATCTCTAAATGCAGCTGTTAATGAGTTCACCACTTCGGCAAGAAAATGGAATAAAGAGGTGTTTGGGAACATTTTCACAAGAAAGAAAAAATTTGAAGCCAAATTGAATGGTATTCAGGTTGCCATAAGTATCAGACCATTCCAATTCCTTATTGAGCTAAAGAAGAGCCTAAGAAAAGACTATGTTGAAATTCAGAAATTAGAGGAAGAATTCTAGGCTATAAAGTCAAGAGTTGAGTGGATGGTTAATGGGGATTGTAACACCTCCTTTTACCATACCTCTACCTTGGCTAGAAAGAAACGGAATAGGATTCTAACCTTGTAGGATAGTAATTGAGTGTGGTTGACTAAGGCAGCTGATGTAGCAAACCACATAAGGGAAGGATTTATATCTCTGTTCACCTCTGGTATGGAGATAGGATACAGGAGGCCTTGGAACATTCCAAATTGGCCAGTGCAAATATCAGAGGAAGACGCTGCAGAGTTGTCATGCTTTGTTTCTGATCAAGAAGTGAAAGATGCACTGTGGTCTTTAAAACCTTTCAAGGCTCCAGGTCCTAATAGGCTACACGGTGGGTTCTTTCAACGGTTTTGGCTGCTAGTTAGAGAAACATTTACAAATAAAGTAAAAGGGGCCTTTACTAATGGTAAGATAATGGAACACATAAATAAAACCTTGATAACTCTTATTCCTAAACACACAAGAGCTGATAGACTTGGTAGCTTCCTCCCAATAAGTTTATGTAATACAATTTATAAGATCACAAAAATTATAGTTGTTAGATTTAGTCCCTTTTTGTCCAATCTCATCTCCCCAATGCAGGTTGCCTTTGTTTCGAGTAGAAAAGGTTTGGACAACGTCATTATAACTCAAGAAATCCTTCATACTATGAGTAGAAAGAAAGGAAATGTGGGATACATGGCAAACAAAATAGACCTTGAGAAGACCTATGATAGATTGGAATGGAGCTTTGTCCGGGATACTCTCAAACTATTTAACATACCAGACTACCTTGTTAATGTGATAATGAGTTGTATTTCATCCTCTAGTGTGGCAATTTTATTCAATGGAGGAGCTTTGGAAGAATCACATCCGATGAGAGGTATAAGGTAAGGTGATCCCTTATCTCCTTATCTTTTTATAATGTGCATAGAGGTTCTTGGATTAATGATAAAGGATAAATGTGACTCAAAATTATGGGACCTGGTGAAGGCATCTAGGGGTGGGCTAGCCTTCTCCCATTTGTTATTTGTGGATGATCTAATTCTCTTTGGGAAAGCTGATAAGAAAAACTACACTAGTATAAAAGAAGCACTTGATAGTTTTTGTGAGCTATCTAGGCAAAAGGCAAATAATGGAAAGTCTCGGGTTTATTTCTCGCCAAATATCTCCGAGAAAAGGAGGGAAGAATTATGCTCTTGTCTCAACCTTCACTCAACTCCAAATCTTGGGAAGTATCTAGGATTCCCATTGAAGCTTCCAGGTACAACAAATCAAGAGTTTGATTTTGTTATTGAAAGAGCGCAAGGGAGATTAAGTGGTTGGAAATCACATTTGCTATCCTTTGCTGGGAGAGTGGTCCTTACTCAGTTGGTTTTGTCAGCTATACCAACTTATGTCAGGCAAGGAACTATGCTACCTACAAAAACCCTTGAAGCCATTGATAGAGTAAGTAGAAACTTTGTGTGGAGATCTTCGATGGAGAAAAGGAAACTGCACACTGTTAGTTGGGCCAAGATCACTAGGCCCAAGAAAGAGGGAGGTCTTGGTTTAATCGCAGCAAAACCCAAAAATTTAGCCCTTCTAGCCAAGCTAAATTGGAGGATGCATAAAGTGATAAAGAAAGTGATAGTCCATGGGCTAAAGTGCTTAGAACCAAATATTCAAACCCGAGAAAAACATGCTCAAGAACCTGGTCTACTATGAAGAAAGGTAAAGAAGTTTTTGTTCAAGACACCAAATGAGTAGTGGGTGCAAATAGCTCACTAAATTTTTGGCATGATAAATGGCTAAATGAAGGCTCCTTGAGAAGTTTGATTGTTAGGCCCCTTAATAGAGGGGAAGATCAACTAGAGATGGGAGAGGTGACACAGAAGAGGGGCTGGAACTTTAGCTATTGCTCCTTTGTCTTTCCTTGTGGCTTGTTGCAAAGAATTTAGGCCATTCTAATTCCCGACTTAGATGCGAGCTTGGATAACATTAGCTGGGGTTATTCTAACTATGGGGAATTTGATGGAAGAAGTGCTTACAAACTAGCAAAAGGAGAAAGCAATGTAACAGACGAATTCGCTAGGAGTTGGATTTAGAAAGTGGATACGCTGCCAAAAATCCAGTGTTTCATATGGAAAAGCTATCTCTTTAGTCTGCCAGCTAAAGATCTGCTTGTTACAAGAGGCATTGCTGAAGACAGTAAATGTGAAGGGTGTGGGAGAGAAGCTGAGACTATTATCCACGTGCTCAGGGATTGTGATATAGCAAAGAAGTTTTGGCTAGACACAGGAAACGGGAGGTGTGATAACAATTTCTTCACATCTGATCTGTGCAGTTGGTTGAAAGAAAATCTAAGGTCCTCCACAGATCTGGTGGAGGCAAATGTGCCATAGGGAGTGTTATTTGCCTTTAAGATATGGGGATTGTGGAAGCAGCGAAACAAGAGAGTATTTATTCAAGCCACACCAAATGGTAGATTGAGCAAAGAAGTGTATAGCATGGCTCTGAATTACCATTATTGTGCTGGTCGTGCTAAGCCTATGAGAACCAAGAGCCCAATTAATGTAGGATGGAACAAGCCAGAGAAGAACTGGTACAAGCTAAACACAGATGGGTTAGCTATAGGAAACCCAAGTAAGGCAGGTGGTGGAGGTATTATCCGGGATCATAATGGAGTGTGGATTTCTGGATTTAGCAGAGCCATTGGAATAGCAACAGGTGTAGAAGCGGAGCTATGGGCCTTATGGGATGGTCTAAAAATTTGCAACCCTTTAAACTTACTAGCAGTTGAGATAGAACTTGATGCCAAAGTCGTGATGAACTGAGTATCGAAAAATACCACTAAAAATATTGCTCACTCTACTCTTATATGGGATTGCAGGCAACTAATGGGGTAAATTCCTAATCCAAAGGTCAAGTATTGTTACAGGGAGCCAAACTAGTGCGCAGATAGACTAGCAAAATGGTAGCAACTCAGCGGCAAGACTTTTTCCCCCCACTGGATATTATTTTGTTAATGCTTTTATGATTCAGTTGGTGTATGTTATGAGAGGCTATGCCTTAACTCATCTAATTTAAGTTAATGAAGTGATTTCCGTTCTCTACCAAAAAAGAAAGAAAAAGAGTGAAAGAATATATCACCTGAAAGCATAATCTGATCGACTATATAAACTATAAAAACTAACGTGTGTTTGCAAATAGGAGCAGAAGAATATCAAATAATTAAGGCCAAGATCAACCAAAGCCAACCCAAAGATAATAAATCCTTCTAATATCTTTTTAGCCTATGGTTTTGAATTTTGAGACTTTCAAGGTTAGAATGATCTTAGTGACTTCACTCTTTGTAACATCCTATTTTAATGAATTTTGGTTTTTAAGGTTAGTTAATTATAGGGTGTTAATAAATTGATTTTTGGTAGGGAATGGTAAGCAAAATTAGTTGTAAACATGATCTTAACATTTGAATTTTATTTAAAATTATATGTACTTGAATTTTAGTTGAAAATTTAAGTGGAAACCTGAAATGGTTCATGAAAAGGAGTTCTTGAAAAATGAAACAATATATAAAGAAAAAAAATGGGGAAAATAATCTTTTTGACAAAGCCCATTCATAAACCACAAGATTGTTGGAGGGCAGTGTGGTCACCACCTAGCCTATTTAGTTTGATGAAAGCCCATCATGACATACATGCCCAAATAAGACTAATGTACCCTACTTTGATCCAAAATTGAGTCTATAAAAAAGGTAGTTTTCATATAGGTACTCTTAAAATTATTTGGTACAAATTTGAAGGTTATTTTACAATAGTTCAAAAAATATCATAGTTTTTTCTTCCAAACAAAAAATCATAGTTTTCGTACTTTTTTCATTGATTTGCTTTGAGGGGAGAAAACAAAATTAGATGAAAAATGCATAAGTTGGGTTAATTCATTTGCTAAAGTTGTTCAAGATAAAACTTAATTAATTTGAGTATTTACTTATATTAGATTGATCCTGTGGTGTTATAATTTGAAATTTTGGTGGAGTTGTTGGAGGTAAGTAACCTTTTCCCTTGATTGGCAATATTTTTGCTTAAAACATATTGTTTAATTTAATGAAATAGTTATTTGATTCTCATTGTAAAATGTATTATTGAATTATTTTTGTTAGGAATTTAGACCCCTTAAACACACAGATTGCGTAGCCTAGATTAATTAGCCAAGTTGTTACTTAGTCAAATTATGCAATTCTAGGTTAAAGCAATCAAATAATCATATCAAGATATAAAACAGCGGAATAATAAATAACACAAGATATGATCACCTAGGAAACCACTCGGTAAAAACCTGGGGAGGATTTGACCCACCGATCCTCAAGGCATAACAGAATTCACTATGAAAGAATTGAAGTTCTTACAGAAGGACTACAAGCTCCCCGCTCGACTTCCTAATGCTACCCACCAGTAAAACTTCCTGACACGATCACGCGCAGGCTCCGAATTCACGGACTACTTCTTTCTTGAATTCTTCAATCAGCTATAAGCTCCCCGCTTGCTTTTCTTTTAAGTTCCAATGGTTGCAACTATAATGATCTTCAAGATGTTGAAATCATCTCTACCTTGAAAACCCTAAGTTTTGTGTAAAGGAAGTCTTCTCAAAGATCTCACAAGAGATTCACACAAAACAGCAATGTATGAGCAACAAAGCAATATGGACAACCTCCAAAAACGTGGCTAGGGTTTAGTTTATATACCTAGGGTAAAAACACAAAACCCTAAACGTTTAATGAAGTAGGGCTGAGTTGGAAATTCTGTAGAAAACACAACCTGTGCGATTTTCGATCGATCGAGTCTATTCTTCGATTGATCGAGCCAAGCCGAAAGTCCCAAGTACTTCTGCAGCCACTCGATTCTAACTTTACAATATTAAACCAACTTTGAGCAATTCTAAACAAGACTAAATACAATGTTTTGATCATGGTTTGCCAACATTACAAATTAGAGTTCTAAATACATAAAATCCTAAGACCTTAGAACCTAAAAAACTCCCCTTTTGGCTATCCGTGATAAAACCCTAATTAACAGCTCAAAGTTTTACAAATAAAAAGCCCTTTACAAAGATAATGCTCATAAAATCAAATTCAGCCTAACTACTATCCATCAGTTGCAAGTGTAGACAGCAGCTTAGTTGAATCAACCTGTATATTCCTGAAATACTCAACAAACGCATAAACGCATGTGTGACAGAAAAGAGTAAAAACAACAGGTATAACATTCTTGTAAGATTCACACAATCCAAAATAAAGACATATAAAAATGAACAAGTCATAAATATAAATCAATACGCAGTGAATCATAAAGCAACAAGAATCAATAAAAAATAAATGTATATCAAACAATGTTACTCCCCCTAACACGAATAACCCAAAAATGATATACAAAGTGAAGCACCTAGATACAATCTAAAACAATATCTCCCCTAACTACAAAAGTCTCCCCCTATCAACAAAAACCCTCTATAAGCCAAAACTCCACTCCCCCTTTTTGTGACGGAATGCCAAAGAGCAATCATGAGTCGCCATCAAAAGGAGGTGGTGAGGAAGAATGAAGACGAGCTAAATCAGCTCGAAGAGCACGAATCTCATCCAGCAAGTCCACCAAAATCTGACCATGAGCCTGCTGAACAGTCATGACAGTCTCCAAAGTATGACGAACATCGAAGTCGACCGAAGGAGATAAAGGAACATCAGCAGCAGCAGTATCAGCACCAACTGGATCAGGAATATCCTCACCAGCAAGACCTGCAGAAGAAGAGGGAGGAGAAGGTACGCTACTAGAGGGCTCAGACCTAGGGTGTTTAGAACCAGCTCGAAGATGAAGGGCCCTCTGTCTAAGAAAAGACGCACCGATAGGAGCAATCACATGAACAGGCTCAGAGGAAGGAAAGCCATGAAGCTCAAGATGGAGCAAAATCCTATGAATGAAAATAGGATGAACAAGGGCATGTGAAGAAGATGAACTTCTATAAACCTCGTTCAAAGAACGAAGAAATAGATGGGGAAAACTGATAGGAGCATCAGTAAAAAGAGCGTATAAAAATACACACCTCTCAAGAGGAATGGTGTGTACATGAGAAATAGGCCAGATGGAATGACAGGCTATCCTAAAGAAAAGATAATGTAACCCGGAGAGCTCAGCAGAAGTGATCCTAGGATCAGAACCCCACTGGACAGAAGTACCAGTGATGTAAGACAAAACATCGTTCAACTCAGGAGACTCAACATAAAGATAGACAGGATCCCTAACCATCGGTACCCCTAGAGCAGCATCCACTACCTGAGGAGTAATGGTGTACCCAACACCTCGTATCCAACTCTTTACCAAAGTGTTGGAATCATAGACGTGGATAGAGATGTTCGAATAGAACCCTCTAATCAAGGCAGACGGTGGAGGAGGATCAGAGATGTCTAACAAAGGTAACCAGCCCCGACGCTCAAAGTTAGCCCTAATGGCCGGATCTAGCTCATCTAACACAACAGAACGCTCAGCCCAAATCTTCCTTTTAAGGTTAAGCTTCTCAAAAAGATCTTGGTTTTTCTCACTCGGAAACCTCTCACGGTCAAAGGCGGGAGGGGATGGAGAGGAAGAGGGACGGGACCTATGGGCTCCAATTTTCCTAGGCATGATGCTAAGAAAAGGACAGAGACACAAAGAGAAAAACACAAGAACAAAAAGCAAAACCAAAGGCAGACTGCAAGTTAGCACAAAAACAATAGAAATAAAATCTATATGATGCATGAGCAGATACAATGCCATGATGCATGCACTAATGCAGTGAGCTATTAAGTTCAATTGAGATTAAATTGACAAAATTGGCTTGAGCAAGGAATTTTCTTAATAAAAACCCCAAAAATTTAACACAAATTGAAAGTTTTTAAAACCAAATGATGAATTGAGCATCACAAAACACAACACATAGATTATAATGCTTAATTTCATCAATCCAACAAGCCAATTGCATCAAATTCTTCTCAATTTCACAAAATCCCCAAATCGGATCAATTAGTAAACCCTAGATTTTTCAATTTCACATCAAACTCAAAATTGATCAAATTAAACTATTTAAATCATGTCTATAACATGTCCCCACAAAAACCCAATGATCAATTGCATCAATTATGGCTTGAATCAAAAGAAAAAACCAAAAAAGCAAAGTGCGAAAATCGCCCCTAAAAGCATGTATTTATGCATGAAATGATGAAAATTAAATCAAAAGGAAGGGCAAAAGGGTCTTACCGGCTTGAGGAGAGAGAGATTTTGCAAAAACAACGGAGCAAAACGACAAAAAAATCTGGATGTGGAGCCAGCCAACTCGGAGAGAGAGAAAGGTTTGAAAAAAAAGTTTTGAATAGAATCTTTGAAAAAGTCAGAAAAGTGCCTTTTAAAAACCTTTTTCACGATATTCGATCGATCAAAAATTACATTCGATCAATCGAATGTGATAGTCGTTTTAGAACAATCTAAGGCACTTTTTCGATCGATCGAAAATCAGGCTGGATCGATTAAAATGGGCAGAGGCTCACTAAAATTTAAAAAAATCCAGTTTTGAAAGACATAACCCAAAATTTTGTAAAACAACTCCTCAAAGCATTAAATTGTAAAAACAAAATGCATGAGTATGAGATGAAATGATTTTTCAAAAACCCAAATTTTTAAACCCAAATTGTGTCAAAAACACGTTTCAATCATTCGCCCATTGAATTTTCTCAAGCAACAAAAATGTTGTGCACAAATCTCAAGATATTTTCAAACTTGGTTGGTCAGACCATAAACACACACACTCGTATGTACAATGTTTAAAAAAGAGTAACTTGTACAATGTGTGATACTAGCAAAAACTTGAGATACATGTGAGGTGATATGTGAATGGCAATCAAACACAAAGTCTACACAATTCATCACATAGAATTTAAAAGAGACGATCACCTAAAGAGTTACATCCTATAACTCCCACATCTCCTAGAACAAAAGCTTGCAATCATGTAAGTTTCTTGTATTTTTGCCTCTTATTTGTATGAGATGGCATTCAGCCTAATAGTATACACCGGTTTGAATTAAGTGAATTGGCATTAAGCCTAATAGTACACACCAGTTTTAATTTATTTTGAGGCTACACCTTATGTTCTTTTTGTGCATGTGCTACACTTTCTCGAGCACAGAATCTTATGATATGCACTAAGGTGTTCATGATTGGCTAGTGAACAGTGGTAAGATGGTTATTTATGCCTTTCTTAAAAGAATCAAGTTCGACAGTTAAATAACATATGACTTCATGATTAAGACAAGGAGAATAAAAACCAAACACATCTTTCCCACACAACATGTACTACACAGTTTTAATTAGTCAAGTGCAATGAAAAAGTTCATCAAAGTTAAACAAGGTACACAGACCATGGTATGTGTCACAAGATAGACCAACCTTGTTTTTCAAAAATCAAGACAAATAGTGTCTAACATAATGTTTGCTTTCTCCTTTTTTTTTTTTTTTTTTATTAAAAGAAAAAGCACATACATCCTAGAATGAAATGCATGAATGTAATGCAATGCAAGTCCTAGAACAAAAACAACAAAAAGACAAAAGAAACAAAAGAACAATGGTCACCAAAGGAAAAGGCAATTAAGCACAAGGACCATGTCAGAAAGACTCAGTTAGTTCGAGTCTTTTGCATCCATGACCTTTTGGATGCACCACGAGCATTGGATTTGGAGTTCATATTCACATTTGAGTGATTCCCAACTCCAGGATTGGAATAAAGGTTTAACACCTTTACCAATTCACCAATTAGTGCCATAGGGTCTTGTGCTTAAGGCACAGGCACTTTTGGTTTAGTTGCTCTCTTATCAGCTTGAAGCTTGTAACAATTAGGACGAATATGTCCAGACTTACCACAATAATGACAAACCCAAGCAGGTTTACCATGCATCTTGTCCTTAGATTTGGTAGGTTCCCTAGGTTTAGATTCTCTTAAATCTACCCTAATCTTCTTAGGTGGTGGAACTTCTACAAGTTTAACTACCTCACTCACAGGTGGTTTGACAGTTTCACTCATAACCTCACTAGCAGAAGGTTCAGAAGAAGAAGCAGGAACAAAATTTGTGGAATGTGGAGTAGAGTCAAAGATGCTTTCAACATATCCCAAACCAGATTTATCCGAATGATACTTTTGAACATTCAACATGTGATCAAGTTTAGAACTAGCAGATCTAGAAATAGATAAATCATGTTCTAAAGTTCTAACTTTATCAAGCAAAAGCATGTTCTCAGATTTAACATTATTCAGAAGCTGATTAGCATCAAACAGTTTAACAAGCAAATTTTTCTTTTCAAGCTCCAGAGAGTCAATTTTCTTTAGGCCAAGATCAACTTTCATAGCATCCTTTGCAGCAATTTTGCAAAGTTTGTTATAGGCCTCTTGAAGATCTGCATCTTCAGAGAGTTCCCCATCAGAAGGGTTCTCTTCAGCAGATATGCTTTCACTGACCATAGCAGTGGCTGTGAAAGCAATGAAGTTTCCATCCTCGTCACACCCGGACTCATCATCAGAAACCTCATTATCACTAAGGGTTACAGCCATAACTTTACCCTTAGTCTTCAAGAATATAGGACATTCAGATTTCATATGACCATACCCTTGACAACCAAAACATTGAGGACCCAAAAAATTATTAGAAGATTGACCACCTCTATCATTTGATTTTTCAAAATTATTTATCTTAGTGGGATCATTCTTTCTAAAATTTCTAGGTTCAGCAATGTTGGTACCTCTTGCCTTTCTATTTGTATTTCTAAGAAAATTCTTAAAGTTTTTGGCAAGATAGGCAATCTCTGTAACAGAGAGCTCATCATCAAATCCACCACCATCAACATCATCAACTGACTTAAGAGCCATTGATTTGGATTTGTTTACTTTAGGTAGGTCAGACTCATAGGATTGGAGAGATCCTACAAGTTCATCTACAGGGATGGAGTCCACATCCTTGCTTTCAGTAATGGCAGTCACTTTGGGTCTAAAATCTTCAGTTAAAGATCTAAGAATCTTCCTAACAATTTTAGGTTGATCATAGATTTCACCCAAATTAAAAGCAGAATTGACAATATCATTCAGTTTGGCATAAAATTTATCAAAGGATTCATCATCAAACATCCTAATACTCTTAAACCTAGAAGTCAATTATTGCAATTTATTAATTTTAACTGTCTTCGTGCCTTCATGCACAGTTTGGAGGATTTTCCAAGCAATATGAGCAACCTCAATATTAGAGATCCTCTTAAATTCCTTCATAGAAACAGCATTGAAGATGGCATTCATAGCTTTGCTATTGAAGCCTGCTGCTTCTTTTTCAGAAGTTTGCCACTCACTCACAGGAGTAGTGGGCTTCTCCCATCCGTATTCAACAGAATTCCACACCCTTTCATCAATGAATTTCAGGAATGCTTTCATCCTTACTTTCCAGTAAGCATAGTTGTTCCCATCAAAATGAAGAGGAACAAACAAAGAGTGTCCATGCTCTATGACAACTGGGGTCAAGGATCAGCTCAGAGATAGAAATCTCAAGCAAAAAGAGCTACCACGCTCTGATACCACTTGTTAGGAATTTAGACCCCTTAAACACACAGATTGCGTAGCCTAGATTAATTAGCCAAGTTGTTACTTAGTCAAATTATGCAATTATAGGTTAAAGCAATCAAATAATCATATCAAGATATAAAGCAGCGGAATAATAAATAACGCAAGATATGATCACCTAGGAAACCACTCGGTAAAAACCTGGGGAGGATTTGACCCACCGATCCTCAAGGCATAACAGAATTCACTATGAAAGAATTGAAGTTCTTACAGAAGGACTACAAGCTCCCCGCTCGACTTCCTAATGCTACCCACCAGTAAAACTTCCTAACACGATCACGCGCAGTCTCCGAATCCACAGACTACTTCTTTCTTGAATTCTTCAATCAGCTACAAGCTCCCCGCTTGCTTTTCTTTTAAGTTCCAATGGTTGCAACTATAATGATCTTCAAGATGTTGAAATCATCTCTACCTTGAAAACCCTAAGTTTTGTGTAAAGGAAGTCTCCTCAAAGATCTCACAAGAGATTCACACAAAACAGCAATGTATGAGCAACAAAACAATATGGACAACCTCCAAAAACGCGGCTAGGGTTTAGTTTATATACCTAGGGTAAAAACAAAAAATCCTAAACGTTTAATGAAGTAGGGCTGAGTTGGAAATTCTGCAGAAAACACAACCTATGCGATTTTCGATCGATCGAGTCTATTCTTCGATCGATCGAGCCAAGCCGAAAGTCCCAAGTAGTTCTGCAGCCACTCGATTCCAACTTTACAATATTAAACCAACTTTGAGCAATTCTAAACAAGACTAAATACAATGTTTTGATCATGGTTTGCCAACATTACAAATTAGAGTTCTAAATACATAAAATCCTAAGACCTTAGAACCTAACAATTTTAGTTAATTAATTTTCATTAAAAAAAAAAAAAAAAAAACGGAATCTCATTCCTTATTGTGAATACACAGGGTTTTGACTAATAAATTAATTATACAGACGTTTACATTCTTAAATTTGCAAACTTTTTCATCCTTCAAAAACTTGGATCAAGAAAATATATATATATATATATATATATATATTAGCATCCATTTGAACTTCTCAACATGTGAACATGTAACTTAATTGTGTTGCTTTTTGCTCATCTACTGATTGCATTTCTTATTGTATAAAGCTGTGTAATAGAAAATTGCACAGTTTGAGTTTAGAAACTAAACACTAAAATGATTCAAATCATGCATTTTGATTCTTTATTTTCTTTTCTGGTTAGATAAATAATTGAGAGTTGATAGGTTGGAACTCCAAACATCAAAGTGGATGCCAATAGGCAAATAGCATTGAACCGCATACATTTTAATTATCAGTTGTCATATATATAGTGCATACACGATGTTAGGGACCAATTTGATCACCATGAGGACCCATAAATTTCATAGCCAATGGAAGACAGTGAACCAGAAAGTGGAGTAACAATATCCAAATCAAACCCCTATTTCACAAATGCATTTGGTTTGAAACAATGTTGATGGGTCCACCTTGACGCCAGGTACAAGATTGTGCTGAAGGATAAATCCATATGAAAAGCTTATATATGCTATAGGACATGATCGTATCATCCTTAAAACATTTTATATTGGATTATTAGGTAATTGATAACTATATTCATATTTTTTAAGGAAACTAACATTTTTTATAAGTTCCATAAATCTATAATCTATAATGGGTTAAAACGCAAGTTTTCACCTTAAAAAAATGTTGCTATGAAGCATCATCCAGAAACAATAGGAAAAGAGCTAGTAAAATAAAAGGCCTTTGACATTAGGCTATTGTCTCATTAGTCAATAATTAATTGACCAATATAATGACAGCCCTTCTTATTGCTCTGTCACTTAATTTTGTGAAAACATTAATAAAAGCTAATTGAAATCTCGTGAGGGATTGAGGGTTCTGTGAGCTGGGTTCACGGGATTCTGCAGGAGTTTATGGCCTAAGAGGCTAAGACCACGGCAATTCAGAAGGAGTTTGTGAACAGGCTTAACAGCGACAACGCATTAACATCAACTTGAGCAAGAGTGAGGGATTCACTATTTTTGTTTTTATCCCATGATAGTAAACTAATAATATTATGTATTGTTGGTTGTGCAAGAAAGTGAAGTTTGAATCCTAGTACTCTTATTAGTCGATCTTAAACATAACCGTAGCGTCTGTAGGCTTCAGCATTACATTGTCTAATATAGATGACACATTCAACTATCCCCTCTAGTGAGTTATAGCTCAATTGACATTTTTATTCTTTCATGATAATAGATTGGAGGGTAATGTCAAGGGTTTAAGATCCATTGAATGAGTTTGTAAGTAATAACAAGAAAATATATGTCCAACTAATCATTAGGAGAGTAATGATTTTGTTAAAATAACATTATTAGCAACGTGATGTGTTATACTATATTGTATATGCTAGAATAAATGCAGAAGGGAAAGTATAGAATAGGAACAGTGAGAATACGAGGGTTGCGTGGTTCAGCCAGTGACAGCACTAGGATATATTTTTAGGGGGGTCAATAAGAAGATGTATTTTGGGCCAGAAAAAAAAAGGTGAATCTTACGGTCTACATGAGTTCTTTATTACAAAATTTTTCATAATACGTACTAACAAGTGAATAAAAGATGAGAACTACTACATCTAAAACATTTTCACCACACTTTTCCAACAAATTTTAGGTTATAAGTTGTTATTAGTTCTAATTTAAACTCACAACTAAAATTACTTCTTTTTTTTTTCTCTTTAGTAACAACTAGTAACAATTTGCCAATTGGACTTTATTATGAGCGTATTATGAACATAGCATACCTCATATAAGATAAATTATAAGTTCATTGCATATTATTTATTAATATGATGAAGATAATAATTATTGTTGCTAAGATTAAATCTTAGACATCATCTATTGTTTTTAAATACAATCAACATATGAATTATTGTTGTTAAGTAAACTCCAAGTGAGATCTAAATACAATAAACTTTTATGTATTAATTTATTTCAAATTTGTTAAGATGTAAATGATTTTTTTTAGATTTAAGATGAAAAAATTTATAATTTTGTTGTTAGGCTTACTATTTTTCCCCCCATTTTTTAGATCATATTTGTTTGTTATTGGTTTTTTTTTTTAATTTTTTTTTTAATTTTATTTTATTAAAAAGACCAGATATTGTCAAGATGATCATATTCAAATTCATTTAAGCTAGGCTTAAAAAAAAAAAAAGTTTAGGAGGTTCAAAATTTATTTTAGGAGGATTAAATTAAAAAAAATTATATACAAATTTTTTTTTTTGGCCCAACTCAGGGGGTTCATTTGAACCCCTTGGGCTGCACCTAGAGCCGCCCATGGGTTCAGCCTTGTTGGCCTACATTTACGGAGGAATCCTTTAAGGGCTATATCTTTACTGTATAAGAGTGTAGTACAATAATCTGTGTTACAATGAACCATAACATAAGTATATATAGACGACTAAACTCTAGACTACTAATACAAATAGGAATGGGTTTGGACCTATTACATTGGGTTAATATGTCTAATATATCTCCAACAGATTTCTTGCGCACACAATACACATTCAATGACTATGATTATTGTATGCAACACATTTTTAAAGAACAAAACGTCTTCTAGTCAATTTCTCATCTCCCTTTAAAAAATGTGCTGTTCCTTCAATGAACTAAATGCAACCATTGAGGACAGCACTAGGGATATGCAATTATTGAGAATTTCTTAGAGCTGATCCCTTATTTCAAAGGTGCGCCAACAAGTCAAAAAAAAAAAAAAAAAAATTTTGAAAACGTTAAATAAAATATTTTTTGAGCCTGACTTGTGGGCCCATATGTTAATCTCATAATGGCGTATACTCCCTACTTACTAAATACTTTCCCATTTCCATTAGTGAAAATACATTTGGTAAAAAATAATTAGTACATAGCAACCCTATTTTAGAGATACTGACTCAATATATATAGAATGAAAATAAATTAATGTTATGAGAAACAAGTCTTTTGGCAGTGTTTAGCCTTACCAATAAAACATGGAAAATGCTAATTAATATTACGAGAAACAAATCTTTTGGTGAATTTCAAACACAATAGATCATGTCAAATTAACTTTTTTATGATTTATGAGACATCAGTCTCAAAGAATGTCTTTTTTTTTTGGAGAAAAATTAGTTTGTAAAGGATATGTATTAAAATTTATAATATCTTTCATGTCACTTATAAAACATATATATAAAAGAAAGAAAAACATAAGCTTGCTTGACTAGCAGTCTAGCATACAAAAGAGCTAAACTAAGTTAACCGGACTTTATGAGCGGAAGAGAAATGCTTAGCTGCAGTGACCATGGTTGCCTCTGGGCCATCAGGCGACTCAGCTGTTGGATTCTTTTTCATTTTTTCACCTTCGCCAGAGGCACAAAAGCATAAAGCGAATGTTCTTAAGATTGACGAATACCAAGCCTCTTTCTTTTCCTTACTTATCTCTCGCTAGCAAGCCTAGAAATATCGGAGGCAAGTCTATGAAAGTAGAAACAACAATTGCAAATATGTTATATATATATATGTGTGTGTGTGTGTTGTATGTACGAATTCCTAAAGAAGTGCTTAATTTGCTTGTAGATCAGTCTCAGAGAACCATCTTGGCCATTATATAAGCTCAAGTTTCTTGATGGTTAAGCAAGAATTGTAAAAGTTCAAAAGGAAAGATTGCAGCACTTAGTTAGGAAGTTGACCATGTTTACTGGACACGATGAATTCAAGTTATACTTAATGTAATTTTACACAATATTATACTACTCAATATTTTTTAATTTGATACAAATTTTGACAAATTTATTTTTAGATTAAATTATCTTCGTATATTCTTAATGCTTGTAAAATTTTAAGGTGATAAAAAATTAATAGCCATGTCATCAAAAAATTTTTTAAATTCAAGTTTTTGTAATTTAAATGCATAAAAGATGAGTTTATGGATTAAATGGTAAATAACATCCAATTGACATAAAAATTTGCGTGATTACTATAAACATATAGAACATGTAATTCAACAGTGAGATTTTTAAAATATGAATTCTATAACAAGTTATTAGGTGATGTAACATTACTTAGAAGTGTAACTCTAAGCAATATTACACAAGGTGTAACTTGAACCCAATCCTATATACATATGTATATATATATGATAAATTCTTTGTAATATTAATTTTTCAACACTACGGTCTTTATAATATTTGTAAAAGTTCAAAAGGAAAGATCGCAACACTTAGCTAGGAAGTTGACCATGTTTATTGGATAGGTCTTTGCTATATATATATATATATATATATATATGCGTTGAGTTTGAAGTTGCACTTGGTGTAACTCTTAAGTAATGCTACACTACTCAATATTTTTTAGGCGAAAACCACATTTTCTTCCCTACATTTTCACGCAATTTCCACTTTGGTCCCTATCTTTTATTTTCACTGCTTTTACTCCCTATCCTAAAAAATGCGTCTCGTTTTTATCCCTGCTGTTACATCAGATACGGAAAATGCACATGTGGCAAATGGCATAAGTTAAAAATATCAAAATAATGTCCACAAGTCTCCATGTGGCTTTCCTGCCCTTCAATTAGTCACATGGCACTCATATGACATTCTTTCTAAACCAAAAAAACCTCAAATCAACTAAAAACTTTACCTTAACCTCTTTCCCGTTGCTCAAATCACCATAGACCACCAAAAAACCCCAAATCAGCAAGCACAATCCCTAACCTCTTACCAAGACAGCTTCAGAGTGATTGTAGCAACTCCGTGTTTGTGAAAGGCACATTGCGAATGCTCTCTCTCTCTCTCTCTCTCTTATGAATGCTATTTTTAAGTGCTGGGTAATCGGTCTAGGTCTCAATCTTAGCTTTTGGGTTTTGAGAATTTGGGAATTTTAAGATGTTGTGTTTTGTTCTCGCTCTCTCTCTCTCTCTCTCTCTCTCTCTCTCTCTCTCTCTCTCTCTCTCTCTCTCTCTCTCTCTCTCTCTCTCTCTCTCTCTCTCTCTCTCTCTCTCTCTCCCTTTATAGCTATTGCAGTGGACATAATATTGACTGTGATAGTGGAATATTTTTGGGATTTGCATTGTTTGGCTGTTTGGCTGTTGTGTGTTACTTTTGTTTATAGCTTTTGGTATTTGTAGTTGTGTTTGTTTTACTTTTGTTTATCAGGGGCCACAATATTGACTGTGATAAACAATGGAATATTTTTGTTGGTATTTGCATCGTTTGTCTATATTGTGTGTCACTATTGTTTATTAAAGGCCGCTATATTGACTTTGATAAACCATGGAATCTTTGTGTTGGTATTTGCATTAATTGTCTGTATTGTGTCTTGTTTTTCCAGATGTGGTTGAGTCTATGTGTTCCTTTTGTCTAAATTGTATATATTTTTTAATTTATTTATTAGCTTATTAGCCTAACAAAGTATTATTAATTTCAGAAAGTGGATATCTGTTTTCATTTTGTTTTCTTTCTGTGACTTGCATGCAGGATGGATGAGTGTTTTATTCTACATGTCCACCATGGTGGGCATTTTACATGGGACCCTCAAGCTTGTGTGGGAGGGACAGTTGATATAATGGAAAACTGTGACCCAGATAAGTGGTCAAAAGTAGAGATCGAGAGTATCTATGGGGATTTTGGGTACACTGTTGTGGATAAGCTATGGTTTAAAATGCCTGGTGTGAACCCAGAGTAAGCACATTTCCATGAGGTGGTTGATGATGATGCTGCTGTGTTCATGACTAACTTGGTGAAAGGATATGGGGACATTCATGTCTTTGTCGAGCATCTAGTGAATGAAAGAGTTACCAGTAGAGGATTTAGAGCCCTTAGCTGTTAGACCACTTGGTAGTGAACCAGAAGGGGTAAATGCCTTAAAGGTTTTTGGTGGTGATTAACAAAATGAAGATGCGGTTTATTGTGTTAGCAATGATAGTGAGCTTCAGAGTGATCACTTTTATGGGTATGCTAAGTATGAAGAGGATAATGATAATGAGGATGATGATGGAGAGTATAGACTTGATTGTTCACAATTTGGAGGCCATGATAATGTTGAAACAAATAATGTTGACCATGGTGAGCCACATGATAATGTTGATGAAGAGTACATACCTAATTTTTCATAATTTGGAGGCCATGATAATGCTGAAACTACAAATGTTGACCACAGTGAGCTACATGAGGTAGATGCTGAGCAGGTTTGGGCTAGGAGGGCTAGCAAAGCACCAGTTGTTAATGACCAAGTTGAGGAGAGTAGTGAGGCTGAGGGGAGTGACTTAAAAGAAGAGCCACAAATGCAACCAATTGGTAAAGATAGTACTGAGAGTTGGGATTGGGACAATCAAGCTGAAGATGATGAGGTTAAACTAGGACAAATGGGTGGTGGTGTCATGAATTCTGACTATGAGAGTGAAGAGCTGCTTAGCCTTGATGAGAGTTCATCAAGCAATGAGCATTGTAATGATTCAAGTGATGGTGAAACCCCTACTGCTGAGGTTGACAATTCTATTAGGAGGAGCAGATACCCAATTTTTAGGCCAGTAGCCAAAGCTAAGAACATTAGGTTTGAGAAGGATATGTTGTTCCTTTCACCTAAACAATTTAAAGATGTTATGACTGATTATGCAGTCCAAGGTGGGTGGGGTATAAAATTTGTGAAAAATGACTTGGTGAAAGTGAGAGCCCGATGCCAGCCAGGGTGCAAGTTTGTTGCCTACCTTACAAAGGTGCCAAGGGAGAAGAGTTTTAGATTGAAAACACTGAACATGGAACACACATGCAGCGGAAGTTATAGAAATCCAAGGTGCACAACATCATACATTGGGAAGAAGTTAATGAATAGGGTTAGGAGATAGCCTGACATAAGGCTCAAGGATATTCAAAATGCTGTGCATGAGAAGTATGTGTTTGACATAAGTGCAAGCAAGGCAAGTAGGGCTACAGAGAAAGCTCAAGAGGCTGTTGGTGGGGCCCACACTACACAGTTTAACCAGCTGTGGGAGTACTGTGATGAGTTGAGAATGTGCAATCCTAGGAGCACAATATTGATGAAGGTGCATACTTGTAATGATAGTGATTTGGCAGTTGAGCATGACTTGGCAACTGGGCTACCATATTTTGAAAGAATCTATATCTGCTTGGAGGGTTGCAAGAAAGGCTTCTTAGCAGGGTGCAGGCCAATCATTAGTCTAGATGTATGCCATCTGAAGACCAAGATAGGTGGTCAGATGATGTGTGCTGTTGGCAGATCTCAATGATGAGTACTTCCCCTTCACATATGTAGTAGTCGAGGCTGGAACCAAGGACTCTTGGACCTGGTTTCTTAATTTATTGCTTGCTGACATAAGAGATGGCGAAAGATGGGTGTCCATATTTGATCAGTAGAAGGTCTAGTTTCTTAATATTTATTGCTTGCTAAATTAATATTTATTGCTTTGCAAGGGTTGGTGAATGCCTTTGTTGACAATTGGCCACAGTACAAGCATAGGATCTGTTGTAAACATTTATATAATAACTTGAGGAAGAATAATCCTAGTGTCCTTATTAGAGACATTTTTTGGAAAGTAGCCAAGGCTACCTATCAGCAAGCATGGGAGAGGGCAATGAATAAGCTAAAGGAGGTGGATGAAGAAGCATTCAAATGGCTGCAGTCTCACTCAACAACTATTTGGGCTAGGAGCATGTTCAAAAGTGATGGCCAGAGTGACATAGTCTTGAACAACATGTGTGAAAGTTTCAACAATAGGATACTTAATTTCAGGAGCAAACCTATAATCACCATGGTAGGCAATCTACTCAGCTTTAACACTTTCTTTTATGATCCATAGACCTGTGTGATTAATGAATGATTAATTCTACCTTTCTTTCTATATGCTTGTAGCTTGAGTGTATTAGGCTATATCTAATAACTAGATTTTAAGCAAATAGGCAAATGATTATAAAGGTGGAATCTGAGTTGTGTCCTAAGATAAGAAAGAGATTATACAAGAAGAAATTGGCATGTAGCAAGTGACTAGCATGTTAGGTTGGTCGTACCAAGTTTGAAGTGAAGAATGGGCTGAAGAATTTCTCTGTGGACTTGGAAGAGAAGATGTGTAGCTGTAGGAAATGGGACATAATTGGCATACCATGTTGCCATGCCATTACCTGTATCTTTTTCAACAGGGAAGATTCTGAAAAGTATGTCAATGCTTGCTACAAAAGAACAACCTACATTGATTGCTATGACCCCATTATAAAGCCCATCAATGGCTAGAATATGTAGAGACCTAGTGTACTACCACCTGTGCAGCCCTAGTGGACTACCACCTGTGCAACCCCTATCAAGAGGAGACCTCTTGGCCGGCCTAAGAAGAAGAGGGAATTGGAGCCTGATAAACCTAGAAGTCACAGAAAAAACAAAGTTGCAGGCATTTCAAAACAATGCAAGGTATGTGGGAAATTAGGCCACAACAGGAGGAGTTGCAAGGGAGAAGTAGAAGTGAACTCCTCATTGCTTAGGAGTGCATCCCAAGTCAACAAGACCACTAGGAGGCTAAGTATACTTCTTTGACTTAGATATCTGGGGTGTTTTATTTTTCAGTTGGTAGCTTATTAATTGTTATTGTACTTATGCTTGTGCTTGTAGGCAGCCAAGGATGGTCATGTAAACAGCCCAACTATAGGCAGTGCACAACCAGGCTCCAATGCTTAGCTAATTGTACATAGGGCACAACTAAGCTCTACTGATGATGTGACCACAACTACACCTCCACCCCCACTGATAACCAGTCTAGTCCAAGACCAAAAAGACAGAGGGAGAGAAGTGCAGTCACCATTAAGACCTTGAATGCATTTAGGAATGCAGCAAGGTATATGACAGCAATGAGATTTGCTGGAAGATAGCAAGCTGAAGTAGGACCTTTTTTTTTGCTATATGTTGAAAGCCAAAGTTGATTTTTTTTTTTTTTTTTTTTGGAGAAAAAAGTTGACCAAGTTAATATGTTTATGTAACTGCTAAGGTAATTGGCATTTTGGTATACTTATATAATGGCTGACCAAGTCCTTTTTTTGTATGAATGTGTTGGGTAGAGTTTGTCCCATATTTTGTAATTATAGGTACACCAAAAATTGTCATTGGTGTTAATTAGTGATCATTAGTATTTATAGGTGGATGAATACTTGGTGTTAATTGGTGTTAATTGTTGTCTATTTATTGGTGTTAATTGTTGTCTATATATTGGTGTTAATTTGTTCATTAGTATTTACCATTTCTTCCATTGTTATGATGAATACTTAATTCATGTACAGTTGAAGCCAAATTTGTTTGATTGATATTGGGGGGCTATTTTGTTTTTAATGGTATTGTGCAGGTACCTTTATATGATTCAAATATGCAGGTCTGTAATTAGGCAAGTAATATTCAGCTTGAGTGTTTGGTCTGTGATTATGTCAACAGTGAGCAGCTATTTACCATGTTTGGTTTGTGATTATGTCAACAATAGGAGAGAGCTCTGTTTATTTGGTGTATCAGATATGGCTTTGTTTTTCTAATTTTCAGCTTCATATGCAGAGTAATATTGAGTGCATACAAGGCACAAATAGTTCACAACAATACAATAAATTGGTATACAAGTCATACATTAATTAAAAAGTGATGTTCCATTGCTAAAGTCTCGGATTATAGAAAGAATTACTCCAAAATTCAGGCATTTTCCTACTAATACATACCAACACATATCAACACATACCAACACAAATTTAGACCAACACATACCAACACAAAAATTCTGCCAAAACCTACCAACATCCACCAAAATTATGGTCTTTTTACACTAATACCTACCCACCTAATGACCAATTTTCCCTCCACCTATTTCGCCAACCAAAAGAAGCATCAAGCAAAGTAGCATCCCACTTATCACCAGAGACAGCCCCAGGTAGATAAGTAGCCTCTTCTCTCTCTTCCTATAGCCTACAATGTTAGCTTAAAGGGTCAAAATCCGTTGCCTTCGCTTCAGAATTTGCACCTTGCCACGCTTGCAAATTTCATCATCACGCCATTGAAAAAAATTTACAATTGTGTCCAACCTGACACTGAGGAGCTAGATAAAACCCATTATGTATTCAACCAAAATCATGAAAAACAACAACAAATAGTATTAGCAAAATCTTGTCACAGCCAATCCAACACTTGTATTAGCAAAATACTAAAATCCTTGAAACTAAAAAAGATCCACTAAAGAAAATAGCTATAAAATAAGAACCCAATAACAAAATCCAATAAATGTTCCATAAAGCAACATCTTTACAGTTAATGAAGCCTACAAAAAGTTCCTATTTCTCACTCTGTTTTTTTCCCACCCAGAAAATCAATAGAAATTTAAAAAGTGTACAAAAAGAGATCGTGTATGGTTGGAAAAAAAGAGAGATAGTGTATTATATAGATACTAACTTACCCAGTATTTTGGACACTCGTAGAACTTTCTTTCAGGGTTCTTAGGTGTCCACGAAACAACCAAAACGGGTTTCTCAAAGTAGAAGTATTGGGTTAGGCCCCTTTTCCTCAAGCTTCCACTCGATGACATCAAGCTTGAGGAAAAGGGGCCCAACCTAATGCTTGAGGAAAAGATATATTTGGCTAATGGTACAGCTTTGGATGTTGTGGGTATGGGAGATGTTCGGATACTGTTGCCTAATGGGTCTGTTTGGTTACTGGAGAAGGTTCGACATATTCCTGACCTAAGGAAGAATTTGATTTCTATTGGACAACTTGATGATGAAGGGCATGCAATACTATTTGTTGGTGGTACTTAAAAAGTTACAAAGGGAGGCAAGGTATTGGCTCATGGAAAGAAGACCAGTACTCTATATGACCTCAAGTCCAAGAGACAAATGCAGTTGCTGAAGGAAGTACTAATACAAGCCTATGGCACCGCAGACTTGGTCACATGAGTAAGAAAGGGATGAAGATGCTGATGTCAAGAGGAAAACTACCAAAATTGAAGTCCATTGATTTTGACATGTGTGAAAGCTGCATCTTAAAAAAGCAGAAAAACGTGAGCTTCTTGAAAATTGATAGGACATCGAAGGCTGAAAAATTGGAGTTAGTACACACTAATTTGTGGGGGCCTTCTCCAGTTGCATCCCTTGGAGGTTCAAGGTACTACATCACTTTCATTGATGACTCAAGTAGAAAGGTATAGGTTTATTTTCTGAAAAATAAATCTGATGTATTTGAAAATTTTAAGAAGTGGAAGGTCATGGTTGAGACAGAAACAGGTTTAAAAGTAAAATGTATGAGATCAAATAATGTAGGAGAGGACATAAATAGAGGGTTCAGTGAGTATTGTGCTGTATAGGGAATTAGGATGGAAAAGACCATTCTTGGGACATCACAACAGAATGGTGTAGCTGAGCGCATGAATAGAACTCTCAATAAGCGCGCTAGGAGTATGAAGTTGCATGCTAGACTACCAAAAAATTTTGAGCTGATGCTATGAATATTGCAACTTACTTGATAAATCAAGGGTCATCAGTTCCCATGGAGTTCAAACTTCCTGAGAAGGTTTGAAGCAGTAAAAAGGTAAAGTTCTCACATTTAAATTTTTTTTTTATTGTGTTTCTTATGTTCATATTGATTCTAATGCTCGTAGTAAATTTAATGCAAAGTCTAAAATATGTTTTTTCATTGGCTATGGTAATGAGAGATTTGGCTATAGGTTTTGAGATGAACAAAACAGAAAAATCATCAGAAGTAGAAATGTAATATTTAATGAATAGGTTATGTACAAGGACAAGTCAACTGTAGTGTTAAATGTTACAGAGATAGATCAAAAGAAATATGAGTTTGTCAACTTAGATGAATTAACTAAAAGTACTGTCTAGAAAAGGGGTGAAGATGATAAGGAGAATATAGATTCACAGGTAGATCAAAGTACACCTATAGTTGAAGTCCGTAGATCTTTCAGAACCATTAGATCTCTATAGCGTTATTCACCCATTTTAAATTATCTCCTATTGACTGATGGTGGTGAGCTAGAGTGTTATGAAGAAGCCTTACAGGATGAAAATTCAATCAAGTGGGAGTTAGCCATGAAGGATGAGATGGATTCCTTGTTAGGGAATCAGATATGGGAATTGAATAAATTGCTAGTAAGAAAGAAGGTTTTGCACTACAAGTGGGTATACAGAATAAATAATGAGCATGATGGTAGCAAATGTTACAAGGCCAGATTAGTTGTTAAAGGGTTCTAGCAGAAGGAGGGCATTAACTACATAGAGATATTTTCTCCAGTTGTGAAGATGTCAACAATTAGACTGGTATTGGGAATGGTGGCTGCAGAAAACTTATATTTTGAGCAGTTAGATGTGAAGACGGCATTCCTTCATGGTGACTTGGAGGAAAACATTTACATGATTCGGCCAAAATGGTTCATTGTTCAGGGACAATAGAATCTAGTCTGCAAACTGAGAAATAGCTTGTATGGCGTAAAACAAGCTCCAAGACAGTGGCACAAGAAATTTGACAGTTTTATGTATAGAATTGGGTTCAAGAGATGTAAAACTGATCACTATTGCTATGTTAAGTTTTTTGACAATTCTTATATCATTTTACTGTTGTATGTGGATGATATGCTCATTGTAGGGTCTAACATTGAGGAGATTAATAATCTAAAGAAACAATTGTCAAAACAATTTGTAATAAAGGATTTGAGAGCTGCAAAGTAAATCTTTGGTATGAGAATCATTAGAGACAAGGCTAATAGTACATTGAAGCTTTCATAGTCAAAGTATGTGAAGAAAGTTCTCAATAGGTTCAACATGAATGAAGCTAAACCAGTAAGCATACCCTTGGGTAGTCATTTCAAACTAAGCAAGGAACAGTCTCCGAAAACAGAAGAAGAAAGGGACCATATGAGCAAGGTGCGCTATGCCTCAACTATTGGCAGTTTGATGTATGCTATACTGTGTACAAGGCCAAACATTGCACATGCAGTGAGAGTTGTGAACAGATTCATGAGTAGGCCTGAAAAGCATCATTGGGAGACAGTTAAGTGGATTCTGAGATATTTGAGGGGTTCATCAGATACATGTCTTTACTTCACAGGTGCAAGTTTGAAATTATAGGGTTATGTAGATGTTGATTTTGCTGGAGATATTGATAATAGAAAGAGTACTACTAGGTTTGTATTTATTAGGGTGGTACAGCTATATCATAGGCTTCAAATCTATAAAAGATTATTACTTTGTCTACTACAAAAGCTAATTATATTACAACAACTGAAGCTGGAAATAAGATGATTTGGCTACATGGCTTCTTAGATGAATTTGAGCAAGAAGTAGGAGATAGGCATTCTACATAGTGACAGTCAAAATGCAATTTTTCTTGCTAAAAATTTGACTTTTCATACAAAGTCGAAGCATATACAGACAAAATACCACTTTATTTGTTACCTTATTGAAGATAAGCTGGTAATACTTGAGAAGATTTGTAGATCTAAGAATCCGGCAGACATGTTGACTAAGGGAGTCACTATTGAGAAGCTGAAGCTGTGTGCAACTTCAGTTGGTCTTCTAGCTTGAGGACAGGAGGATAAGGGGCTTTTAGAGGATAGCGGCTGATGTTGGTGATTGAACTAGTCTCCAAGTGAGAGATTTGTTAGGCTTTGTGGAGTCTAGTTGTGTTTAATCTCAGTTGACGACCAGACCTGACACGAAATAATTTTGCGTAGTTTTTAATGAGAGATTTTCTTAGGCTTAGGGTTTTTGTTGTTGTTGTCGTTCTTGAGAGACTGAAATATTGTAACCGCACTTTGTATTTTTTCCCTGATAATAGTGAAATCCTGACAACTCCGTGAACGTAAGTAAATTGCCGAACCACGTAAATATTGTCTTATGCGTGTGATTGTTTTCTTTGGCGTCTGTTTTCTCTATTTTTGTTTCTCACATGTTGGGAATTTCAAGTTTATTCCCTACACTAGTTGTGGGTTTGTAGGATTCTTTGGGCGAGATCAGCGTGGTCAAGGATCTGGTAGTTATTGTGGTGGCGAGATCAGCGTGGTTATGGGTTTGCAGCTTGGATTTGGTTGTGGGTGGTGATGGGTTTACTAATCAGTTTTGGCCATGGGTTTGGGGTTGAGTTTCGATGGTGAGTTGTGGTGGACCATGGGTTGCGGTGGCATGGTGGGTTTGGGGCTGAGTTTGGTGGGTTTGCTTGGTGGGTCGGGTGGGTTTGCTTGGTGTTTCCCGTGGTGGCTCTGTGATGTGGTGGTTGTTGGTTGTGTTGTTGATGATGGGTGGTGGTTATTGGTTGTGTTGTTGATGGTGGGAGGTGGTTGTGTTTTTGATGGTGGATCAGTGGGTGATGGTGTTGGTGATGATGGATCGGTGGGTGGTGATTGGAAATTTTGGGTGGATAGGTGGGTGGCTTTGTTCTTGATGGTTGGTTAAGTTTCTGTGCTGGATTTGTTTAGGGTTTAGGATGAGTTTCTATGTTGGGTTTTTTTTTTTTTTTTTTTTTTTTGATAAACTATGTTGGGGTTTTGGGTCTTCATGGTGGTGATGGAGGTTATGAGTGGTAGAGAGAGAGAGAGACATAAATATATTTTATTGTGTAAATATATTATTTTAATGTATTGTATAAAAAAATAAAAGTTAGGATGTTGGGTGTGTTATAAAATGGTATGGTATAATTGATAAAGTAGCTTTTTAGGATGGTAAAATATGATAGGATGACATTTTCTATTGTGAATGCTCTAACCCCCCCCCCCCCTCTCCCCCACCTATTATTATTTTACACTTTATATGGGCCAAAACATGCAAAACTTGGGGTTGTATCTAAAAATTATATAACCCAGCTACAGTAAGTTACAAGATTTACAACTTACTGTTCACAAGTTGTAAACTTAAAATAAATTATTTTATTCACTCATCTCTCTCTCTCTCTTCTCTCTATGGTTTCTTCTTCTTCTTCTTCTTCTTCTTCTTCTTCTCTCTCTCTCTCTCTCAAATCACCATCACCCTTACTGTTGTAGGTTTGAATCTGGTAGATAGTGGTGTGCTTACTGCTGTGGGTTGCTTTGGTTTCGACTTGTTGTGTTTTGGGTTTGAAGTTGCGGCTTTCAATAGATATTGATTCAATGATTTTGGGTTTGAATTAGCGGTGGTTTAGCTTGATTTTGGTGGTGCTGGGTTGGTTTCAGTGGTTGGGACTTACTTGAATCGGTGGTGGGTTGGTTTGAATTGGTGTGGTTTGGCTTGATTTCGGTGGTGCTAGGTTAGTTTCGGTGGTTGGGGCTTGTTTGACTTTAAATTGGTGTGGGTTTTCAGTGGTGCTATGTTTTTTTAGTGGTTGGGGCTTCTTTGAATCGGTGCGGGTTGTTTCAGTGGTGATAGGATGTGTACGGTCGCTGGGGCTTCTTTGAATCGGCGTGGGTTGGTTGTTTTGGTTTCGATGGCTAGTGGCCAGGGTTGTGTTTGAACCGACGGTGTTGGTCCTGCTAGATAAATGAAGGGGACAAAGAGGTAGAGAGATGAGAGATTTATAATATTTTATGATGTTGTTATATTTTTTTATTGTGTTGTATGGAAAAATAAAAATTGGGATATTGAGTATATTGTAAAATGAGATAGTATAATAGATAAAGTAACTTTTTAAGATGTAAAATAGCAACTTTTATACAACCCCGGATGTGAATGTTAATTATTATATTTTGTAGTACTTTTGATAGTAATACAATCATATATACAACATTTTTCATAATATTATAATTCAATAATAATAGTATTTTTTTTTTTGTTAATAAAATTAATATTAGTAATTGTATAAACTATAAAGCTTACAAACGCGTCTATAGTTTTTATTTTATTTTATTACCAAAATATACCTTAGGCATAATCATTGCCACCGTGGCTTACAATTTCATAGAGTTAAATGTTCCCCAACAAAGCACATTTTGACGTTTGCCTAGCTTACACACGACTTTGTCACTCCCAACAGCCTAAGATTTATAATGTAATGAAAATAATGCTATCATAGTAAGTTAGTTGCCGAGTAATGCTCTTGTATTATATGTTTTGTGGTGGTAGAATCCCAATGGTTTTGGGCTCATTGGGTTTGGACCCTCAATTAATTTATGTTTTGTTTTGGGTATATCCCACAATGGGAATTCTCAAAAGGAATTTGGCTGGTGAATGGTAGTTTGAAACGGTTATGCAGTGACTATTTATTGTGAACCTGACTACCCAAGAAGAAGCTTGGGCAGAGGTGCCCTTTGGGGTGTCCCGTGCCGAATCACCCTTCCCAAATATTAGTTGCTCACTTCTCTCTTTTCTCTGCTGTTTTCCCTTCCCCCTAGAAGAATGTTTCAACCCCTTCTTTATCTAACTCCGTCTGTTTTAATGAAATTGCCCCTAGTGGGCATGTTATGATTAGAGAATCTTTTGCTTGTCCGTGGGTCCCTTCACTTATAGGGCTTGGGTGATTTCTTGTGTCTAAGAGCATTCACATCAGTGCTTCCAAACTCATGTATAATAGAAAAAACTAACATTTTTACACATTTTGGCTCAAAATTGCTCCACATCAGTGCTTCCAAAGTCTGGTATAATCATTTATATTTATCCATGAGCTACACTAACCGTGTATATATACACGGTTACTGTAGCTCATGTATTTATTATTTTATTAATATAAATTCGCACCAATTTTTCTCTCTCTTCTCTCTGTGCACAACTACCTCACCCATCATCTTCTTCTCCTCATCAGATGCACACAAACATAAACACAACCACACACAAAGAACACAGACAAACCCACACACAAAGAACACAGACAAACCCACGCTACAGTTGCTGGAGATCAGTGCTCGAAAATCTGACCGGTGCTTACTCGGAGATCAAATCAGTGCTTGAGGAGTGAAGCTGATCGGTGCTTGCTGGGTGTCCGATCAGTGATCGGTGGGTGTCCGATCGATGATCGGTGCTTGCTGGGTGTCCGATTGGTGATCGGTGCTTGCTGGGTGTCCGATCGATCGGTGATTGGTGCTTGTTGGGTGTCCGATCGGTGCTTGCTGGGTGTCCGATCGATCGGTGATCGATGCTTGCTAGGTGTCCGATCGGTGCTTGCTAGGTCTTATTGTTTAAGAAGCTTCAGTGAAGCTGTGGAGAGATGGAGATAAAGAGAGAGTGTTTGAGAAGCTTCAGTGAAGCTGTGGAGAGATGGAGATAAAGAGAGAGATGAGTAGAGAGAGATAGCAACAGATCAGAAGAAAGGGGTAGAGAAAGTGAGATAGAGAGAGAGATAACGTGTATGTATAGGAATAGGGAGTTGATAAAAATAATAAAAAAATTGAAAAGAATTAATATTTTATTATAAAATCTTGTAAAATAAATGAATTGATGTAGGTGTTTTGTAAAAGTGGACGTGTAAAATAGAAAAAATAGGTTTTAGTGTAAAAATAGATGTGTAAAATAAAAATGCTGATGTGAATGCTCTAAGTTACTGTTTTAGCATGTCTAATCATGGTGGTTTCTTAAGTCTAAGTTACTGTTTTAACATGTCTAATCATGCGTCAATGATGACGCCCACAGCTATGCTATGAAGATGATTTTTTTTTTTTTTTTGTAATTTGTACCTGACTCCAAATCTTGTATTTGGTGGGTGAATTTTCTCAAGGCATTACCTTCTTTCTTCAGGGATGGCGTGTCCTGCTCGGGCATATTAGCCGAGGACGCATTGATTTATATGAAAGCTTGGCACTCGTTAAACTTGGGCTGAACTTACCCGTAATGGCCTCTAGCTTGGGTTTGGTGTGGGCTGGACCCTTCTTAAGTTCCAGGCTTGGGCCCAGCATCGGCCGAGTTCTTGCCCACCTACATGTTTGTTTGCCACATCATGTGAACTACCTCTTGAATAGAACCGCGGAATGTTTTTTTGGAGCATTTTCCATACTGCTAGCACATTCACAAAGTCTGCTTCTACATGAGATTCCTAATAATTAATTGCCACACCAAAGTGTTGTCACCTGTTAAACACGTGCGCATAGCCTGTGCACGGTGCACATGTTTTAAGATCATCACAAGCCTTCCCAATCAACCTGGTAGCCCATCCACACTACTTAACATCGAGCTTTTGCCCATGCAATGCCAACCTTCAAGTCTAGCCATATAGCCCACACAGTACATCAACAAACATGGCCATATGCAACTAAATCCACTTGGTCATACAAGCCACATATGGCCCGTATCTCAAAATACATTTTTTTTCCACACAGTCCAGCATGCTACGCTACAATCTAATTAAAGGCAGCACAACCCTGACACACAGCTTGCTCTCTACTTAACCATGGCCTAACCCACACAAGGCACAAAGCTGTAGTGTCTCATTCCTGTCCACAACATATATGCGATGACCACGAGTCCATCATCCTCCTGCAAATTGAGTCAATTCCACACTGTCTCTAAAGGTAGCACAACCTAATAATCTTGAACAGACATGGCATGCCTCCCTTATGCAGTTAAGCCCATGGTTTTGGGGTAACTAACGTGTGCGCAATTCATTAATGTGTCACCATATTTATGCAGCTTGGCTACTTTTTACAATGATCAAGATTCAAGAGTCAAGACATGGCTACTGGCTTTTATCATTATAACCTTTTCATTCCTTTATTAGTTTAACCCAAAAATCAACAGGGCCCAGAATTTCTTCTTCAATTGAAGATATTCACATAACATCTCCATTCTCCACCAGGTAAACCCAGTCCACTAGATAATTGGATCCTCTCTCTCAGCCTCCAGCTACATATATAAATATATATCAGAAGAATTGGAGAATGATGGGTTTTTGCATCCACCCTCTTCTGAACTAGAATTAAACCTCAACTAGCCGTGAATTTGGCCCACCATTAGGCTGAGGACAGGTTCGGGCCTTGTAACTAGCCCAAATAATTGTCAATTGTCCTGTACTGTAATCAAACTTTGTAGAAGAAAATAAGTTTTTGAATTGTAATGAACTGTGATTTATAAGTTTGACACACGTGATATTTATGACATATACATGATTGTAAAAAGCATATGTATTAATGAGTTCTAAATCATCCTCTATAAACAAAAATGATGGAAATTATACTTAATTAATATGTAGAATGAATATTAAGGACACAATTATTCATTTTTATGTTGGTGTGTACTTTTTTGGAACCTTATCCGTATTTGAAAATCAATATAAACTATACTTGATTTTTGATTTGCATCGGACGTGATCCTAGTTTGGTAATATTCAAGGAAAATACATTGGCAGGATAATTAATTGACACCCTTTAAGGTCCAAAGAAGATACTGCTTCAATCTAAAGTTGAATGAGTTATTTAGCATTTGAAGTATAATTTACAAGGATAAATAGATAATTAAAAAAAAAACCCTTAAAAACTAGTATAGAAGTGTCTTTTGAGATAATTAGAGAGAGAGAGAGAGAGAGAGAGAGAGAGAGAGCGTTTATTTTAGGAAACAACAAAAAGGTAGCTTCTTATGTTGAACAAGTCGTGCTTACTGGCATAAATTGCATCAATTTGAATGAGATAATGATACGTTTTTTTTTTTTTTTTTGGAAGAGAGATAATGATACGTTGAATATATATATATATATATATATTCATATTCAACAATACATTTGTTGCTCAATTATCAATCATATCTACCCTATCGTATGTCTCGTCAGTAGCAACTTATATAATTATTTGGTGTCTATTCCACAATAATTCTTCTTTAATTATTATGAGACTAACATATACGTGATTGATGGTGCACATGTAAGCGGGTATTAAGTTTTGAATCTCTTATTCAACAATAAAATAATTTATCAATTAAATTAACTGAAACCCACACATAATGTACTTGAGTTTAAACAAACTTATTATAAATAAAGGTCAATCAATCATGGAAACAACACATATAGTACTCAAACAACCTTACAGTTAAAGTCACCTCTAACATATATTACAAAAAACCTTATAGTAATACTTGGTCTAAAAGGCCAGTATTGGGACCCTTCAACCTTTTTTTTTAACTACTAAATTTGATTACACAGTATTAAATACAAGCAAATTTTAGACATTTAACCATAAATTGTGCAGGCAATGATAGTTGAACATGTGGGGGATATTTGTGTTCTTTGATGGTAACAACATTATATATATATAGTGTATAACTAATGTGAGTTTGGCTTACCTTCAGTATTTTTAAAAAATAAATTTCTTTTTTTCTTAATATAGATTGTCACATCAACAAATAGTTAAATAAAATATGAAAATTAAAACTCATTATCACTTATTATTGTATATTTAAAATAAAAGGACATGTTCAATTAAAAATGTACTGAAGATAAGCCAAACTCAATTCGTGAATACGATATAATTAAAAATAATTATAATTACACACATATGAGTTCAATTATACTTGACATAAGAGTTATACATTTTTTAAGTCATAAATAAGTTTTACTTTCTATTTTATTTAGATATAGACATGAGTTTACTTTTTTTTTTTTTTTTATGGTTTATTTATATTAGACTCTTCGTTTTTTGTATAACATTAACTCATTTAGATTAAAAATTTAAAAAAAAAAAAAAACTTAAATAAGACATGTAAGGCAAAATTAGACAACAATGTCACTCCAATTTAAATTTTAATTGAATTTTCTCTCAATTTTAAATTTAATTATATATATATATATATATGGTATTTCTATTCATTCATTCTTGATTTGGATTTTGGAACATAGTGATTGAGAGGACAAGCCTAGAGTGGATGTTGTTGGACGGTCGATACACCCTCGTGTGCATCAAGGTTTGTACACGTGAACAACACATAGTAATAATAAAGTTAATTAAACACAAAGACAGCAGGCAGGTCGAGTCTGTCATAAAAAGTAAAATCCATGTGCGCTTTCTTCACCGCCCACCGGATTAAGATCATATCATATCATATAATTCTATTTTTGAATATATATCAACATTCAATCCAATGTCTTTCTCAAAAAAAAAATCCAATGTCGGTTCCATTCCGTACATAAATTAAGGCAACTTTCAGCTCTATTCGTCCACTGCGACGTACGTGGCAGTATTCTAGTTGTTGTCTTATCTCATTCTGCCCTCTGTATTATTTTGTCTTTTGCGTTTTGTATTATAGGCTACAAATACTACAAAAATACAATGTATCTAGTCACCCCTATACCTCCACAATATGATTCTCTATTTCAAAATAATACTCTACTAATATATCTCACTTCTTTAATCTGTTCTGCAAAACTTGTACTTATTTATATTTAAAACGAAAATAAAATATTTAATTAATATTGATAGATAATCTAAGGTCATAAAACTAATAAAGTAATAATGGCTAATCTCTCCTCTTTTTTTTCATGATTTTATTTTATCTCCACTTTTTTTCCAACCATATTCTATACTTAAATAACATTTCATTCCTCTATAGAAATAGAGACAATGCTTTCATTAAAAAAATGGAGATAATGAGTGTGTAAAAGTGAAGGTGTATTTAATATTTAATGTTAAATAATATTTTTTATACATATTTTTATAATAAAAAATTTTGTACATACATATAAGAAAAGCACACCTAATGTATTAATTTGTGTATCTAAATTAATGAATTATTAACAAGTATATATTTTTAGGGTTTCAATTAGCTCTGTGGGGGGTAAAAACCCAGAGCTACTTAACGGGCTTGGGGTACCATGTTAAGAAGCAATATATTTCCGAGGAGTAATAGTTTGGTGAGGACGGCCCATCTGAGGGCAGGAAGCCCAGAAGTAGAGGAGGATTACCGTCCGAAGAGGTCCCTACTGATCCGAAGATGTTTTACTCCTCGACCACAAATAGCCCTGATCAAACAAACGTGTGGAAGGTCAGAATAATCTTCCTAGCAATCCCAATGATAATGATAAGTCATGGGTAAGTCTGGAGATGATCAGAACCAAAAAATATCTAAAAGAAAAGCTGCTACCACCGCATTTAATGCACTTCAACAGCTTTTCTGGCCGCATTTATGTGGAGAAGACCCCTGAACAGTGCAACCTCAGCTACCGCCATTCACCAAGAACTAAAGTGGACACATAATGTGACGTGCACTTGAGTGGATATGTAGATGAAAAACAGGTGGATGGTGGAGATGGTGGTAAAGGGTGCTATATAAAGAAGAAGGGTCCCTGATAAGAGGGGGACGAGAGAAAAAGAAATAGAAACTTTACTGTAACTCTGAATGTTGTAATCACTGTTTACTTAATAAAACATCTCTTCGGACATTCATTCATGGGGTTGTTTAAGCATTATTTCATGTTGTCATCACTGCAAGTAACCTAGCCAACCATTTTTTACTTTATAACCAGCCCAACTCTTTCGCCCACTCTCTACAAATTCATTGTCCTGGGTTCGTTGGGTCTTTAACCCATATCTTTTGGGCTTGAGCTACAAAAACAGACCCTACAAGCTCAATTGGTAAAATCTATTATTGTTGAGTAAGAGATCTAAAATTCGAATGTTGCCTACACCAAAAATTAATTAATATCTTGGCCTAATGATAAAAAACAATTATCATAAAATGGGCATCATATGAAGTTGATGTCATAAGTTGAAATTATAAGTAATCTATAACATAAATAAATTAAAAATACAAATCAATGTTAATAATTGAATATTTATCATTATCTTTACGGAAAAGTTTTGAAGGCATAGCAAATTCAATCCACCCTTTTTGTGGATAAGGTTTTAGGAACTCTACCGTGGAGTTACTCTAAAAATTCTAGAGAATTCTAATATTTTCTTTGATTCTTTTTTGTTAACAGATGACTTAAAGAGTATACATTAATTAGCATGTATTTAATACACTTTCTAATGACATTTATATATATATATATATATATATATATATTAATGAGTCATGCTAACTAGTTCCCTTAGGGCACTCATTAATAATCTATTTTGGGAAAGTTTTGATACCACTTTTATAGGAAATGAAAAAAACTGCCAAAATATTAATTACTTTTTTTTTTCATTTCCCATAAAATTTTTAAATGAATTATTAATGAGTGCTCTAAGAGCACTCATTAGCATTTCCCTTATTTCAAATTCAAAATGTGTACAATTATAAAAAGACACAAATACATTGAATTTATACATGCAAACCAATAAACTATAAATAAGTGTATTTATATTTTCATAAAGCATAAAACATAATTAATAATTTAATGTTGTCAAAAATCTTGTAGTTTAATAATCCTATGTTCAAATCTTTAACTCATGTTATTACTTATTAATCTAAAAATAGAAAAGCTTATCATGTTCTTAAAATGTAATAGTCCTTTAAAATTTTAATAATATTGTGGGGTCAAAGAATTTGGCAACCCCGGCCCATTTTATATCAAGCCTAAGGCCCACGCCGAGGAAGAAGAAATATCTGAGGATGAACAAAGAAGGTCCAAATTGCCAGGAGACATTGCCGAAGACAATCCTGTTCTCGGCAAACCGAGATCATAAAAGGAAAAAGCGACACACCACCAAAGGCAGCCTCCTAGAGCATCACAAGGAAAAGGACAAGTGCAATGAGTCAGCCATGGGAGCATGGTTGAGGAGCAATTCAAGGAGAAGCTGTCACTTTCGCATTAAATGCCAACAACTAACATTCTAGCCACATTTATAAAGAAATGACCTCTAAACAGTGCTGTCTTGGTCGCTATAACTCACAGAAGGTTTGGTAAGGCGGCTGATGGGACAAGCACTCAAGTAATGACCTGTATGATCAACAAATGTAGGGCCAAGATCAATTAAAAGAGGATATATAACGTAAGAAATCCTCTAGGAAAAGGGGATCGGGAATTTAGAAACAGAAAACACAGTAGTCATTTGTATTATCTTTGAAACTTTTGTAACAGAGCACCGAAGAAATAATAAGAACTACAAGTTCCTCAGGTGAGGGCCGATGACAAAATTTCATACTTTAGTCCATGTCCTTGTTATTCAAATCAGCCTATAACCGTGTCTAGTTGTTGTAACCCTCACTAAAGCCTAGTTTTTAAACTCATTATCTACAAATTTATTGTATTGGGCTAGTTGGGTCTGAGTTAACTCATCCAGTAGTAAAAGTGCTCAAACTAAGTCCCTACAATTGGCGTCGTCTGTGGGAAGAACTTGTGTGTTAGTAAGGGCAACAATCAAGCATGGTAGGATCAAGCTCTCATCAAGTAGGCTCCCATAAGCCTTAACCGGTTAAATCCTAGCAACAGGGTAACTTTCCTAACCCAGAGCATGATCGAAATGAAGAGAATGGAAGGTTTTGAGAGGGAAGTATGCACACCACTCAAACTAGCAGAAGCCACTCTCATGTGGGTAGTTATGTGCTCCAAAGACAAAATGACAAACGGGTTATGCAACAAGAAGAAGTTAGGAGCCACGTATCCCAGAGATAGAATGATAATCAAGCCATGCAACGAGAGATAGAAGATTTGAAGAGAAAGCTACGCCATGCACAACGAAGGCGGCCTCATTCTAGCCCTGACATGCCTTCCGATGATGAAAGCGATGATGACTATAGGCAAAGATTAAGAACTCCTTTAAGCGAGACATTCTCTCACAAAGACGAGCATTATCGGAGGCGTAAACGTAAAAGCCCATCCCCTAGAGGCTTAGGAAACGATGCCATGAGCAGGGCATTGGATCAACTCTCCAAGTCACCCTTCACACACCATATAGAAGGGGCTACACTTCCTCAACAGTTCCAGCAACCAACCTTCACCATTTATAACGACAAAACAGATCCCATGGAGCATGTGAGCCAATTTAACCAAATGATGGCTATCTATTCTAAAGACGAGGCGCTAATGTGCAAGGTTTTCCCATCTAGCCGATGACCGGTGGCGATGAGATGGTTCAATGGCTTAAAGATGAATTCTATAGATTCATATAGGCAACTAACCCAAGCCTTTGGCTTCTGTTTCGTTACAAACAACAGAGCTCCTTGGCCCTTGAGTGCATTATTATCTTTATCCATGCATGATGGAGAAACTCTAAAGGCCTATTTGGACAGATATTGGGAGATGTATAATAAAATGGACGGCAATTTTGACGATGCCACAATCAGTACCTTCAAAAATAGTCTCCCCGTCGAGCATGGCTTGAGGAAGTCTCTGACTAGCAACCCTACCACCAGTGTGCGCCAATTAATGGATCGAATCGATAAGTATAAACGAGTAGAGGAAGACCAGCTGCATGGCAAGGGAAAAGAGAAGGTTATCCCTTAGGAAAGAAGGGATTTTAGGTTGGACAAATATAACAGCAACTGCCTAAGAAGAGATTTCGTGGGACAATCTAGAGTAGCTAACACATAGACTGTCAATGCTATATTCCGAGAACCAGTACATCGGATGTTGGAGAAAATCAAGAATGAGTCATACTTTAAGTGGCCGAATAAGATGGCGGGTGAGTCCATGAGGCACAATCAGAACTTTTATTGCCAATACCACCAGGACCACAGACATACCACGGAGAACTGTAGGAACCTCTGGAACTATCTGGACCAACTAGTCCAAGAAGGAAATCTAAAACACCTTCGGCATCATTCCAGTGGTCATCAAGGCCAGACTTATCAGGAGCCCTAGAGAGATACTACCCTAGGGTCACCCGTAGGACGATCGATGTAATCTTGGCCACGCTAGGAAGAATAGGCACGCACCTTTCACGAGTGTTATCTGTGGCTCAGCTACCTGCCGAGGAGTCCCAACCAAAGCCGAAGAAGGCCAGAATGAAGTCTCACCCAATCCTGAGTTTTTCAGAGGAAGACATGATTGGAACCACCTAGCCCCATAATGATGCGCTGGTGGTCACTCTCAGAATCGAGGACTACGATGTAAAAAGAGTGATGGTGGACAATGGCAGTGAGGTCAAAGTTATGTACCCCGACCTCTACAAGGGGCTGAGGTTAAAACCGAAAGATTTGATGCCCTATAGCTCTTCTTTGATAAGCTTCAACAAGAAGCTTGTTATTCCAAAGGGCATGATTAGGTTGCCTATCTAGACCGGCCCAAAGATAGTGGAGATGAACTTTATCGTGGTGGATACCTACTCTCTATATGCGGCCATTGTCGGTAGACCTTGGCTCTATACCTTGGGGGTTATTGCTTCCTCCTTGTATCAGAAGGTGAAATTCCTGTCAGGGGACCAGGTTCTCAAAATCTATGGTTGCCAATCCATGGCAAGGCAATGTATGGTGGCTGCCATTTCACATCGGCTTAATGCGGAGTCATTAGCATCTGCTGAAAGGAACTTATAACAATTATAGGGCCCGATGTTGCCTCCTTATATAGCGGCCGAGGAGGCAAAATGTGAAGACTTAGAGAAGGTGGTCATTGGTGGTGACCTAGAGAAGATCTTTCAGGTTGGGGCTCAGCTGCTTCTTTGGGAGAAGGAAGAGTTGGTTGAGTTTCTCAAACGAAATATCGATGTATTTGCATGGGATGCCTGTGATGCTCCAGGAATTGATCCAGCCTTCATCTGTCACAATCTCAATGTTAACTCGTCCATCACTCCCAATAAGCAACCATCCTGTGCACATCAAGAGAGCACGCCGATGCGATTAGGGACGAGGTGCAGGGGCTATTAAAGAAGTTTTCTACCCTGCATGGTTGGCCAATACCATGGTGGTCAAGAAGAAAAGTGAAAAATGACGGGTTTATGTAGACTTCACGGACCTAAACATGGCATGCCCAAAAGATCTGTTCCCTATGCCTTGGATATACCAGCTAGTGGATGCAACTGCGGGCCATTCTCAGATAAGCTTCTTAGATGCCTTTCAAGACTACCATCAAATTCCACTAGCCCTAGAGGATCAGGAGAAGATAGCTTTCGTGACACCTATTGGAAACTACCACTACAAGGTAATGATGTTCGGTCTGAAGAACGCAGGGTCCACTTATCAAGGGATGATGATGAGGATGTTCGAGCTACAGTTGGGCAAGATCATCGAAATCTATGTCGATGATACGGTGGTGAAGAGTAAAGTGGTGTCTGAGCATTTAGGAGACCTCGGTAGCACCTTTAATGTCTTAAGGAAGCACAAGTTGTGCCTAAATGCTTCCAAATGCTTATTTGGTGTGGGATCAGGCAAGTTTTTAGGCTACATGGTTACTCATAGGGGAATTGAAGTTAACTAAGACCAGATCAAGGCTATCAATGATTTAAAACCACCACAAAATGCCAAGGAGGTCCAAAACCTTACTGGAATGATCGCAGCCATAAATCGATTCATTTCTAGGTCGGCAGATAGATGCAAACCATTCTATCTCTTGATCAACAAATGGAAAGGATTTGAGTGGTCCGAGGACTGTAGTGTGGCCTTCCAGCAACTTAAGGAGTACCTATCCTAACCACCTATCATGTCTAATCCTGAGGTCGATGAAGTCCTATACGCATATATTGCTGTAGCCCCTTATGTTGTGAGCTTGGTGCTAATACGAGATGAAAATGGCCTTCAGAAGCCAGACTATTACATGAGCAAGTTACTACACGAAGTTGAGGTCAGATACTTACCTTTAGAGAAAGTCATACTAGTTGTGGTCCATGTTACACAAAAACTTCCCCATTATTTCCAAGCCCACACAATAGTTGTTCTGACCCAACTACCCTTGAAGTCTGTACTTTGGACAGTTGATTACACTGGAAGGATTGCCCTATGGAACACAATTCTGGGAGCTTTTGACATCAAGTACATGCATCGAACCTCTATAAAAGGTTAGGTCCTGGTTGACTTGGTGGTCGAATTTACTGAACCATCAGTAGAAATAGTAGCGAAGGGGAGAAACATGGATGGAAAATCCATTGGGGCAATCTCTAAGCCAGGACCCCCATGTTGGAAGGTGTACGTTGATGGGGCAGTAAATCAAAGGGAGTTTAGAGTGGGACTAGTCCTAGTATCTCTTAAGAAGACTATCATAAAGAAATCCCTGAGACTTGGATTCTCAGTCACAAATAACGAAGCCGAGTATGAGGCCTTGTTACAACGAATGGCCATGGTGCAGAAAATAGGAGGAAAAGCAGTAGAGATATTCTCGGACTCGAGATTGGTAGTGGGCCAGGTAAAGGGAGAGTTGGAAGTCGGAGATGCGAGGATGCAAGAGTACTTAAGTCAGGTTAAACGCTTGCGGTCAGACTTCGATCTTTTTAGCTTTTCACACATCTCCAGAAGTGGAAACACCTATGCTGATTCATTGATCACGCTTGCTACTTCCTCGACAGAGGGCCTGCCTCGAACTATTATTGTTGAGCATTTAGATAGGGCAAATGAGGTTGCAAAAGGCGTGGTTCATATCCATCAAGTTAGTGTGGGTCCTAGCTGGATAGACCCTATGGCGAGATTCCTCAAAGATGATATTCTACCTGAGGAGAAGTCAGAGGTTAAGAAAATAAGAAGAAATGCTCCTCAATTCTGGTTGTCCGAGGACCACAAATTATATTAATGCTCATATTTCTGGGCTATATTTGCTGTGTATTCACTCGGAAGTATCAGAATTACTGCTTAAAGAGCTGCACAAAGGGATTTGTAGGAGTCACACAGGAGGAAGATCTTTGTCGTACCGAGCCATTACCTAGGGATATTGATGGCTATGGATGCAGAAGGAGGCCCTATAATAAATTAAGAAATGTGACCAATGCCAAAAGTTTGCCCCAAATATTCATCAACTAGGAAGAGTCCTCAACCTTTTATCCAGTCCATAGTCATTTGCCTAGTGAGACCTGGATATTGTAGGCCCTTTCTCTAAGGCAGCAGGAAATAAGAGATATTTGTTAGTCGGCACAGATTATTTCACCAAATGAGTCAAAGCTGAGCCATTAGCCAACATCAAAAATATGGATGCTAAGAAATTCATCTAAAGAAACATTGTTACATGGTTCAGGGTCCCTTATACCTTCATTTCGGATAATGGACTCCAATTTGATAGCAAAGCCTTTAGAAGATACTGTTGCGAACTGGGGATCACAAACATGTACTCAACTCTGGCTTACCTTCCGAGAAATGGATAGGCCAAGGCTGTTAACAAGATCATAGTCAATGAACTTAAGAAGAGGCTGGATGACGCCAAGGGAAGGTGGGTAGAAGAGCTGCCACACGTCTTATAGACCTACCAGACTACACCACGACAGCCAACGAGGGAGACACCTTTTGCCATGACTTATGGGGCAGAGGCTATCATCCCTCTAGAGGCAAACTTCCCAATGCTAAGGATGAGCTCCTTCACTCTAAGCAGTAATGATGAACTATTGGGGAAAAGCCTAGATTTGATCGATGAATGAAGAGAAAGGGCAGTGATCCAATTGGCCTATTACCACCAGAAGCTCAAACAAAGGTATGGTGCCAATGTGAAGCTGAGACCACTAGCACTAGGGGACCTAGTGTTGAGGAAAGTTGTGGGTGTTTCCAAGAACCCATCATTTGGAAAGCTGGGACCCAACTGGAAAAGACTATACCGAATTACTTCAGTAGCAGGAATAGGTGCATACTACTTAGAAGACTTTGTCTGTCTTAGTTACCCCGAAAGGTTCAGCTTCCTTGGCAGGCTCATCAGGAGTAGTTAAAGTAAGAGTAGTGTTAGGATGGCCTACCTCAACCACCTCGAGAGAAGTACCAGCCTTAAAGCTAGGAGGGTCTGGCTGTCGGATGGCAAGAAGGTAATATACATTCTCTACCTTCCAAAGTTCAGATGAAGCCTCAATCCCAGCTTCTTTGAGGGCTTTATTCCAAACCTAATAACAGTTTAGCTTGCATACCCCAGGTACTTGAGACCTAGGGCTCAGCCACTCCCAAGTCAAAAGCCGCCTCCTCGGCCTTCTCCTTAGAGCTCTCAGCCTCTGTCCTGGCGAACTCAGCCTCTTCCTTAGCCTTCAAGGCTTCATCACTGGCCCACTCAGTGACGTTTTTGGCCCCCTCTGCCTCGGCCAACATTTTCTTCAGATCAATGATTTGCTCCTTGGTAATCCTTAATTGATCCTCAGCTTCGAGTAGGTGCCTTATCTGGTCCTCAGCCTATTTTTGAGGGCCAGTTAGGTCGAATTTAGCGTTATCTCTGGCTCTCGTCATCTCCTTCATATCCTCTCTTGCTTTCTAGAGATCGGCCTCAAAGTTTTTGAGGGTCCACGTGGCGTCCAGGCACTTGTCACGCTCGAGATCCAAGGCCTTGCTCTGGTTATTGGCCACCTCTTCCAACCGGTAGGTGGCCTGGATAGCCTGCCCATTAAAACAAGTACACGATGAGTTGGAAACCAAAGAACAAAAATTAACAGAGTCATAAGTGTTAGAAGTCTTACCATGCCCAAGTACCTCATGAGGTTGAGGACGACCTCTTGCCTCCTCAAGTCCCCTAACTCGGCCATATCTGTTGGGAGTAGCAGGGACCTCTCCAAGACATCAGCCATATAAATGCCTTCACCCCCTTAGAAGTCCCTAAGGACGACGTCGTCCATCAAAGGCTCTCCATGTAGAATTAGGGCAGGCAGCCAGGCCTAGGGCTCAAACTGTGTAGCAACTTCTTTTTCTTGGCCCTGGTGCCCAATTTTCAATTGCTTCGAAGCTCGTCGGGCTTCATCTTCCTCATAAGAGGAGTGAGATCTCCCTTCATCCATTAGCTCTTCGCCATTGGTGGAAGCCCTCTTCCTTTTTGGATTGGCGGGCTTAAGCCAAGGAGGCAAGGTCGGGAGGATGGAAGACGACCTAGTCTGAACAAGCTGAAGCTTAGGAGGAGGAGGAGGAGGAAGCTTGGATTGTGGCTTCCCTGGCGCGTCCTTCCCCGACTGGCCCTCAATTAGGTCGAGCAGATTGGTTTGAGGCTTTCTCTTGAAACCCATCTCGGCCTAAGAAGAAATCACTAGTGATAAGAGATCCACTTCAGTCAAATTTAGGTCACCCAAGTCACCAGAGGGATCCTCGGATGGATTAACTTGGTTGAAAACACCAAATTCGTCCTCGAACGGACCCAAATCAGCAACTTCTTCTCTTTTTGCACTTTCTCCCTCAGCCTCTGCAGCTTGATGGGATGAAGAAGAGCCTGCCAACAGAACAACTTCTGGGATGGGAGATCCTTCAAGAAGCAAGAACTCGTGCTCTGCTATAATGATCTTGTGATGCAGAGGATCTTTGACTCTGATCATGTATTTGGGAGCCGAGAACGACTTCTGGATGGGATTGTACCCGAGGATCTTGTGAGTGGCTCTGATTTAGTTGTCAGCTTTGTTCACAAAGACCTCCGCCCTAAGGATGGTTTCCAAATCCTCCTGGTTGACCAAGTGAAAGTGTTGTTCAAAGGCGTGTAGATCTGCAAAAAAGAAAGCACATTCATGTCAGCAACCGAACAGTGCAAATTGTGATATCACAAAAGACCAACTCTCTCCTACTCTGAATACCCTACCCGGTGCCCCTTCTTCTGTCCGACAATGCAGGCCGTCATGCCACTCCCTAGATATGATGAGAAAATCCTTATTTAATCCTTTACTGGACTCAAGGAGGTACTGAATAAGCCGAACCTTATCATCCCTCGTCTTCATATAGTAAGATTTACCCTTTAGGTATTGGAGGTTGTAGCACCAGTTTACATCGTAATGAGTTAACTTCAGCCCCATTTTTTCGTTTAAAGTGTCCACATAACCCAGGATCCTAAACACGTTGGTGGTGCACTAGGTGGGAGCTAACCGAAAATGCCTAAAGTAATCCCTCATCACCGGCCCTATAAGGATTCTCATAGCACCTTTTAGGAAGGCAATTATGGGAATCACTACTTCCCCGTTTTGCCTCCTAAAATGCCACTCTCCTTCTTCACAGTGCCTCAAATGTACATTATTGGGTACCTTATAATCGGCGATGAATTTTTCCATCGCCTCTTCAGACTCAACCAACTTTTTAAACCTACCCATCCCTAAGAATGGCTAAAAGACTCAGGGAAGGACGAAAGAAAGAGAGGAATGAGGGAAAAAGAAACTTAGAAGAAAGAAAGCATGAATTAGAGAGAGAATAAAACTTATAGAAATGAGGAAAAGCTCCTTAGACAGGCTTTTTATGCTTAAAAGAGACGTGAGTTTGGTTAGAGATTTGACTGAACTCAAGATATGTGTGCAAGAACTCTTAAATGTAAAAGTAAAGAGGCAAATCGGTTCAAATGAGTATTTATACCTCCAATTAAAAATAACCATTTATGTTCTCCCGCCCATAAGGTTAAAGAAATCCCACTATTAGATTACCATCACATTGTTGAACGCGGGGAGCACAAAGCCGCCAAAATTTAATAAGGGTGCGCTCCACATATTGAAACACCAGGAATGTGCTTTGGACAGGTGAAAAGACTCTGGCACTGACAGAAGACAATACTTAACAAGCCATGACCAAGGCCCAAGGACATCAAAACCCTCCTTTCTGTCCGAGGAGTTGGACAGCAGGATTTTGAGGGGTTATTATGAGGTCAAAGAATTTGGCAACCCCGACCCATTTTATATCAAGCCCAAGGCCTACGTCGAGGAGGAAGAAATGTCTGAGTATGAACAAAGAAGGTCTAAATTGCCAGGAGACGCTGCCGAGGACAATTCTGTTCTCGGCAAATCGAGATCACAGAAGGAAAAAGCGGCATGCTACCAAAGGCAGCCTCCTAGAGCATCACAAGGAAAAGGACAAGTGCAATGAGTCAGCCATAGGAGCATAGTGTAGGAGTAATTCAAGGAAAAGCTGTCACCTCTGCATTAAATGCCCAAAACTAAGGTCCTGGCCGCATTAATGAAGAAATGACCCCTGAACAGTGCTGCCTTGATCACTGCAACTCACAGAAGGTTTGGTAAGGCGGCTGATGAGACAAGCACTCAAGTAGTGACTTGTATGATCAACAAATGTAGGGTCAAGATCAACTGAAATGGAATATATAATGTAAGAAATCTTCCAGGAAAAGGGGGATCTGGAATTTAGAAACAGAAAACACAGTAGCTATTTGTATCATCTTTGAAACTTTTGTAACGGAGCACCGAAGAAATACTAAGAACTACAAGTTCCTCAAGTGAGGGCCAAAGACATAATTTCATACTTTAGTCCACGTCCTTGTTATTCAAATCAGCCTAGAAACGTGTCTAGTTGTTGTAACCCTCACTGTAGGAACCAGATTTGGGATACTTCTTCAGGTTGAGAGAGTGGACCCAAGCCCAGCTTGCCCTTCAATGAATTTATAGAGAATGGGCTCAAGAACTAGGCCCTAGTAAGCGGTACAACTGCCCTGCATGGTTGCATATAGATTTATCAACTTAAACATGGATTGGGATGCACAATGATGCTCCTCGGACTGGTCTTCCGAAACTTGATGTTCTTATTATTTATTTTAAGATTGATTACAAAGGTTCAGAGGGCACAGGTCACTACAGAACTTTTTAATGCCGATCTCCCGTCCCCCTTTCAGGAGAGGCTCCTTATGTTATATACCTCTCTAAACTGATCCTAACCCTCCATTTGTCGATCAGTCAGGCCACCACTTGAGAGCCTGTCCCATCAGCCGTATCCCTATTGCTCCAGTGGGTTGCAGCACCCAAGGCAACACTGTTCAGAAGTCCTGTCTTTATTAATGCGGCCAGGACGTTAGTTGAAGGCATTCAATGCAGAGGTGATAGCTTGCCTAAGGCTTGCTCCTTCACTGTGCTTCCGTCGCCGACGCGTGGCACTAGACCCTCTCCTCCTCGGATATTCAAGAAGACCCCTCTTTGGTGGGGTGATGCTCGTGTTCTTCCGAGGTCTTGGATACCCGAGGGCGGGGCCATTCTTGGATATGTTCCTCGGGGGCCGGTCCTCACGCTTTCATCCTCAGACCCCTCATGCATTCTCGGCGCGGGCCCCTGGGCTTGGCTTGGAGTGGGCCAAGGCTACCTGATTTTCTGGCCTCACACTCACTAAGGACTAGTTCTTAAACCCATTCTCTACAAATTTATTGTATTGAGTTAGTTGGGCCTGAATTAACTCATCCAGTAATAGAAGTGCTCAAACCTAATTCTTACAAATATATATATATATATATATATTTTAAACTTGGAAGTTGTAGCTGCATATATATATATATGGAGATTTGTTGAATGGATTATGTTTTTTTTTTTTTTTTTTTTTTTTGGATAATTGAATGGATTATGGTTGAAAGAAAGCATTGAATCTGGCTAGACCGAGCGGTGTGGCTCAGCACTCGCATTATATTCCACTTGTCTCATCCAGAGTCCAAACAGAGATGGAGGACGTGGAGTAATTCAGAGGTTGCTTCGTGAACAATAAATAATAAAGAAATAGTGACACGGCAGGAGATAAGAGGGATAGGTGTCGGATAATACAATGATATTCCACCAGTCACCATCACGTGCAGATGCAGATGCAGATGAAGCAGTCTTTGCAAAATGCTTTATTATTAGTTTGACTACATGCAGCATTGCATGATACACTTTACTGTGGTCTGTGGGATCAGCTAACAACGACTATATAAAAAAGATCCAAGTAAAAAATTATACGGTATTGTGGGATCACTGGGATCCTTCACTTCTTAGGATCTAAGATCATAGCCTTTGAATCAATAGCACCGGTTGAATCAATTAATATTCACTGTCTGCAGGTTACGTCTCTGCTAATCGTATCGGTTATTACAATAATCAAGTTGGTATCTTAAAATTAACGAGATCAATATATGTGTCAGATTGTTGACCATATATAAACTAATTAATATTTGATTTAATGGATGAGATTTGTTGGATTCCACGATATATATATATATATATATATATAAACTATGTTGCTAATTTATAGGATATGATATATATAAAATGGATTCCATGAAAATCTTAACCTCGACAATGGACGGCCCTGCACGTCCATTTGCCCTCTTGCACGTATCGACTTCTTTAATCTTGCAAATCAATGCAGCATTTGACTCATCATTATCTCAGTTTTTAAAAAGTTTTCAACAAAAAAAAGTGTTAGCTTGATCGATCTACTAGTATTGTTGGAGGGTCAGCACAACGAACTTTGGATTATAAGACAACAACTTTAAATGGGGTCTTTTCAAATCCTTTGTGTTCAAATTCTCCTATTTAGTTAGTAATATGACTAACCTACTTACTCTTTCTCGTGGCATATATAGTCAATCTTATATAAGATATAACCAATTCCAATTTTAAAGAACTTTTTTATGCAAACGCTACTACAACAAACATTGTTAGTATTATTCTGTAAGCGATACATGAATTTGAAAAAGAATCTATAGAATTTTTATATAATTTAGTACATTAATTATTGTATTTTCATCTATTTGTAAAAAATTTTGGAAATAAATCTAAACAATCAAAAATATATCATTATAAATTTTATATTTTGGATCATTTTTGTCTCTCTTAATGACATCTGATATATTTTAAAGTAATGAACATTGGATTTCAATAATGAATTTGTAAAAACTATTAATTCTGGTTTTGGTTTTGATAGACAAAGAAAGGAAGAGTTTAGTCACTTTCCATGTTTTGTACTCTTAAACTAAAACAAATATAGTAAAACGTGTTAACAATATGCACAACATTCAAAGAAATGAACATTTTTTCATTAAAAATTCATTGTAAAACAGATAGACAATACATTATATTAGCTCATTGAAGAGGGCCTTAAATTTTTATTTTATTTTTTTTTTATATAGAAGAAAATAAGTACTTTTATTATGAAGAAACAACTATATCATTTGAATTACAGCTAGAAATTGTGATGAAGCATGTTCCATCCATACTATAAAATCTAAAACATCTTTTTGCAAATCTTGCATGATTATGAGTTTCCTTACTGCCCTTATATTTAGTGTGTGAAAAACTAACCAACTATAGGAGCGAAAGATAAACTTGGCTTCTTGGATTAGAGTTCCATACGGGAAAAAAGAGGATGCATTTGATGATGGGGCGTCCTTCATAATATATTTTATTGTATAGGGGTCTTCATCCATATTTCCACTTTGAAGCTCTAAATGTCTACTTTTTAATAAAACAAGTTTTACTTAGAAATATTATCAAATCTTGGACTTTGAGTAGATTGAAACTTTGTTGTCTATGAGCAATTTATGACCCAAAGTCAATTTTAAGTCCTCTAACACAATTTTATTGATATAACCCAAAATTGACATGCTTTGACACTATGATTTGCAAACACATATATCAACCCTAACAAATCCCATTAATACGACGGTTAAACTTATGCTGTAATTAATGGAAATTATATTAGATGAACTTTTGCTTGAACAAAACAATACTAATCAAGCTTTTCCAAAAGGCTTAATGATCATATGGCGTTATGCTCTTTTGGTAGGATTTGTGTCCAAGGTTTAATCCTTCTATGTTATACGTATTAAAAAATACTACTAAAATAAAATAAAATAAAAATGATCAAAAAAAATTTTAAAAGCTAAAAGATCGATCAAGCTTACTATTGAGCACACTGCATACTTCCTGATATATATCTTGGACTTCAACATAACATCATAAGAAATACTGAATCCTTAATTGTGATGGAACTTGTTAACCCAAAACCCACATATTACATATACAAAGGATTGTCAAGGCAAATTTCACAAGCACGCTAAACTAGTTATGATTATCAGACCTTTATTATTTTAACTAGTAAAATTTATAATAGTTGAATAAAAGATTTAAAGTTCAATCCTAGTTTATACCAAAAATTGATTAACGTCTTGGTCTGATGATAAAGAATTATCATCAAGAGCGGACTTATAGATTGAAACCCTCTAAAAAAAACTAGTATTAAAAAAGAACAATATTTACCATAAAATGTTACCACCAAGACTGGCTAGTGTTATATTAAAAATAAACCCCTTTTCATATTGCCATCGGAGTACTGGACACGTGGACCCATAAAAAGAGAAAAAAAAACACAAACACACACACACACACACATATAGGCCAAAATGAGGATATACTTCTTTCAGCCAAACTTTCTAACAAAATGTCCAATGTCTGATACCAATTAGGAATATACTCCTGTTTTAAACTCGATTTTTTTAAAATCGAGTTTCAATAAAAAAAAAAAACTCGATTTGGCAAAAATTGAGTTATAGACAATCAAACTTAAAAATAAAAATAAAAAATAAAAAATATATATATGGAACTCGAGTTCCATGCAGATTTTTTCAAACAACTTGATTTTCAGGAAATCGAGTTTTTTTTATTGAAACTCGATCTTCGGGAAATCGAGTTTTTTTATTGAAACTCGATTTTCGGGAAATCGAGTTTTTTTATTGAAACTCGATCTTTGAGAAATCAAGTTTTTTTTTTTTTTTTTATTGAAACTCAATTTTTTAAAAATCAAGTTTTTAAACAAAGGCATATTCCTAAATAGTTTTAAATAAGAGGTATTTTGCTGGAAAGTTTGGCTAAAATAGGCAAAACCCAATTTTGGCACGCGCGCGCACGCGCGCGCACACACACACACACACACACACACACACATATATATATATATATAATTTTACAAAAAAAACACACCTGATTAGAACTTATTTGTCCCTCACCTAATCCTTTCTTTCTCTAATTCACTAATAGCATTCTGAGACTTTAGGTCCGCTTAGTATGTGTGTTTAAACAACAGTTTTAAACTTTTTTAAAAATACATATAGATAAAAAAGTATATAAAAATATATATAATATTATTTAAAAACTAAAAACATGTGTTAACCACATGTACTAATTTAGGGCGGCTCCAGGATTTTTGTCCAGGGGGGTCAATAAGAAACTTGAGTAGAAAATAAATATTAAGTAAGAGATAAATCTTATGGCCTACGAAGTTTACTTATTACAAATTTGTCCATAGTTCTAGCAAAAGAATAAAAAATAAACTATTAGATAATTTGACATATTTTTTTTCTAATGTAATAAACATATTAATTATTGTTGTTAATTGGTTTTTTTTGCAATTTTTTAATTTATAAGTTTATAATTCTTTAAATATTTTATATTTTTATTGTCTTTTAGTGTTAATGTATTGACCAACCCACATAACCAACAACTACCCACAAATCACAAATTCAATCAAATAGTAAAAGTGCAAAAGACAAACTCAATTATAACTACACATAGATTCATAGAAACTACAGTAACAATGACTACACAATCAAACACAAATATGGCTCAAAATTCAATTAAAAATACAAAACACTATAACCCAAATACACCATATGGCAAGACATCAAACATGTGAGTAAGAGGTGGAGCTTCGAAGAAGACACATGAACAGAGATAAAGACAAAGCAAAAACACACTCATAGTGAGAGAGAGAGATATGGAGGTGGTGATTAAGAACATAGATTGTCAAAACTAGATCCAGGCAACATATCAAGCGGCAGCAATGACAAATTGTGGGGCTAAGTAGTGGTAGATTTTGTGTGTGAAGCATAGGTAGCCTTTTTCCTTTGGGTTTGGAGAGTAAAGAAGGATAGTGGGAGTTTTTGAGGCTACGCAACGGCAACTACTAGATTTTATTTGGCCTTATTTTTATGATTTTTCAAAATTTTATTTAAGGGTTTTGTATTTCTGAAATTAAAGACTGAAATTTTCTATTGGACCTTTTTTTGTTTTTTTTTTTTTTTTTCAGAATTTAAGCTGGGCTTTAAATAAAAAATGTCAGGTTTGAAGGTGAGGGTGTGCAAATTTGTATTGTCAGGGGTTCAAAACAAATTTTAATAAAAATATTATATATATATATATATATATATATAAAATTCGGGTCAGGGGGTTCATTTGAACCCCCTGACTACAACATAGAGCCGCCCCTACTAAACGACGCTTTATTTCTAAGAAAGCCGTAAAACTTGATTCCTGGAGACTAACGAGCATTCAATAACTACGGGGTCGTTGTTCACTTTGCACATGTAGAGGTGGGAGCTCGCGGGGGCACATAAACCAAGTTTGGTACGTGTGTTTGCTATCCACTAGTACTAATTGCCTCTTCTTTTTTTTTTTTTTTTCTCCAAAAAAGTGAAGTATATATCTAAATCCTTGGGTTTTGAGGTACTTGCCCTATTTTGGTGTATTCTTTCAGTTGGATGTTCCTTTGATCTAATTCTAGAATATCTGCATGTTGGTTTGCCTATCATAAGTTCATGAAAGTAGAAAAAAGAAATAAAGGAATGCTTCCAACGATATTGGTCATAATATTTTATTTTTCCTTTTTTTAACTTTTTGAAGGTAACATATGAGAGTGCCCGTGAAACATTGGTAAGGCTTCCCTCTAGTGCTTTAGCATACGGAACATTTTATGATATGTGTGCCTATATATGTTGCATCTAATACATAAGAGAATTGGATGCAAGTCAAACCCATGATATATTCTTCTTCAAAACAAACACTTTCTTTAAAATAAAAATTATTAGTAAGCTTTCAAATGTTATTAATATCAAACATAACAAAAAAATTCAAACAATAGGATCGATCCATACCTAAGAGCATCTCCAACAGGAGAGCTAAATAAAAAATCCTCTCTACTATAGAGAGTAAACACACAAAATAGGCCTCCAATGGACTCTTTATATCCGAAATTTTTTTTGGCTCATGAACAGTAGCTCATCAATTTTTTTTTTGACTCTCTATACACTTTAGTATTCTAAACTATACCTCAAATTATACTTTATACCATAAACTTTCAGAAGTCATGATTAGCATCCCTAAACAATAACCCGTGTTACATTTTGCACTTGTTGTCAATTCTACTCTTATTTTGGATGGAAAACAAAAGTTTAGGGTGCACAATGTAATTAAAAGTATAGTTTAGGATGATAAAATATAATTTCAATTTTATTTTTAAGAGTTTGAGAAAAGAGGCAATTGAGTTTTTTCATGTGATGTTGTCCAAGATAATGACATAATTGACGATGGGGTGCAAAGTGTAACATGAGTTATACGTTATAGTTTAAATTGCTAACCGTACATTTTGAGAGTTTAGGATGCAGAGTGTAATTTGAGATATAGTTTAAGGTTGTAAAGTGTAACTTCCCCTACTATTTTAAATAAGATGCATAGTGTTTAGAATATCTTGAGATTTTCATTGCAAAACTTGAGAAATAATATTAGTGATTTTTATGATGTCATTCATCAGTTGCAATATAAAGAAACCTCTTGGTATTTTCAATGAAAACATTTAGAGTTTAAATTCCTCTCCTCCAATTATCAAGTTATATATATATATATATATATATATACAAGTTTGCAAAATAACCATTTTCTTCTTATGAATGGAGGTAAATATGCCAAATTATGAAGTATTTAACAAGAGCTAAATCATTAAGGGTACATTTGATACACTAAATGATAATTACATTAAGAATGATCATTTGTATTGTTGGGAATAAAAATTGATGTAATGTATTCACTATTCTTATTAATATTTCTATAAAAAAAACTTTTTTTTAATTAATATGTTTGCTTGTGAAATAGGAATAAAAGCACAAATCTGTATTTTTTGGAAATATAATAATATTTAATAATGCACACAGAAATGATTTGTATTTTTGTAAATATAATAAATTTTAAAGTTATTATATATATATATATATATATATATATATATATATATATACATATTAAGGAATAGTTAATACATCTTTTTTAGAGAGGAATTACTATTCTTCAATTTAAGAAATAACTAATTAATAAAAATATAGCCAAACCATCAAATAGCTATTCCACGTGAATAAGCATTCCACAATTTTTTTTTAATTTTTTTTTTTAGAAAGCAACTGGTTGTTTATTTCATTGACACTAAGAATTAACAAACAATATATAAGGAGCAACATCCACATGTATGTATTCTAACCAAACTTGTAGCTTATCACAATTTCTATTACATTAGGGGACCTATTACAAGAATAAACATTCCATTACGAGACCTATTGTAGGGTATCAAACATACCCTAATTCAAAATATTTATTCTGTTGTCTAATGTATATTGGTAACATAACATATACCCTTGTAAATTATATCATTTGTTAGGGATACCGTCTGATTAATGTTCCATTTCTTTGCAAGATTGTGGAATTGCTCGATCCTTTTTTTTTTTACTGTAGTGATAATAAATTATGAATTTTAAATTTCGAAACCAATTTCCTAAAATTACTTATTAGAGCATTCACAGCAAAGTTATAAAAAATATAGATTTTAGTAACTTAAAAACATATTTTATTTATTTCAACAACTTTATAATACACTTAACATCAAAAATTCTATTTTAACATACAACACACTAAAAATAATATATCCCAACACAATATACAATCAACCCACACCCACAACCCAAAGCCACTCCGATCAACCCACGCCTATATTTCACAATAAGCCCATGAACTTGTCTTGAAAGACAAAGCGCCAACATTGCACCATAAGACCTAAGAATGCTGGCGAACGTGACCTTACTCACATAAACTCCTAATCTATTCTTGTCTGAAAACAATTACAAGGCCTTCTTAGGACACCCACCTTGCGTATACGTTGTAAATGTTGCATTCCAAGACCCCTCCATCTCTTTGAGGAATTTCCTCAAACAACTCTCTTGCATCAACTAAACATCCACATTTACCATAAGTCTTCCTTGCCCAATTCAGGAGAAACACTGGCTATGTAGGGGAGAAGGTGACCAAATGGGAGTCGAGACTTGACCTTCTGGGCTTTAACAATGATGTAATTGGAAGAACAAATTTGGAAGAGATAAGCACAAAGGGAATAAGGAAAAAGTACTTGGGTTGAAAGAGAATGGAGAGAGCTTTTTGGAGACAACTGGCTTTGAGGTGAGTAAAGACGGTGTTAGTTAAGGCTTTGGCGCTAATTAAAGTCAAATTAAAGAAAGAGGGAGACAGAAAAGTAAAGAGAAAGAGAAAGAGAATGAGTGGGGGACCTAGCAAGAGAGAGAGAGAGAGAGAGAGAGAGAGAGAGAAATTCATAGCAACTTGCTAGCAACTTAGAAAATCCCTAACGAGAAAGTCAATTTAGCAACCCATTCTCCAAAATTGTGGCTATAGCAATGCAGCTACTGCAGCATAAACTCAAAACATTTTTTATTTTTAAATGTGGCTTGTTAAAAAAAAAAAAAAGTAGTATTTTAATGTGTTGATGGTTGTGGTTATTGTATTAGATATATTATTTTAATGTATTGAATGTTAAAATAAAATCTTTGACATTAGATGTATTATAAAGTGGAATGTTAAAATAGATAAAGTAATGTTTTGAGTTGTTAAAGCTAAATTTTATAGATGTTTTGTTGTGAATGTTGTTATTATAACAAGTTGCTAAAATTTTCTAAATTTGGTAGTTTTGATGTAAAGCACGTTTTAATTTTTTGAGCTATAAAATAGCATTTTGCAATTTTTATTTTTTATTTTATATGTAAGAGCACTTACAATAGTGTAACTAAATAGCTATATAGCTATTTTAACTTTACTAAAATACAAAAATCCATACTACAATAGTGGAGCTAAAGGTAAAATTTTCACCTTCATTGTTACAATGCATAGCTATATATGGTTGTGCACTGTAATTGAGAGCTAAATTTTATTTTTTATTTTTTATTTTGCGTTCACACAACTTTTTCTTTTTATTTGTTATTCTTTCTGCATTTCATTCTCCTTTCTCCATATCTCTCCCCTCACTGCCTCTCCATCTCTTCTTTCTTCCTCCACATACCCTTCTTTCTTCCTCTATAGACCTATCGCCGATTTGCATGAGCCCAGTCACCACAGACCCATCGTCGTTGACCCACGCTCAGCTGCTAACTTGAAACATCTCGGCCTTTCTTCTCTATTTTCGGTGTTTCGGCTTTGTGTTTCAAGTTGTGCTTATGTTTCAGGCTGAGTTTTTGTTTCGAGCATGGGTTTCGATTTAGCTGTGTTGATTTTTCTGTTTTATTTTTTTGTTCTTCATTCGTTTTGATGGGCACGGCAGTGTTGTGGTTGTGCAGTGATTTTTATAGATTTGATGGTAGTTGTGGTAGTGTGTTGGTGGTTAAATGAAATACCCCATCCGTTTTACTTTTTTGGTCCTCTATTTTATTTTGAGATGTTCCAAAATATTGTCCTGTTTCTAAAAATAAAAGTCATTAATTTACTAATATTCCTATTATACCCCTATTAATTTACTAATTCAATTTTTTGATAAATTTTTTTAAGGGTAGTTTTGAAAACTTATACATTTTTAAAAAATAGACAAAATAATAAATAATGTTTTTTTAAAAAGTTTGACTTTTTAAATATGACAAAAAAAATAAAAGGGAAGGAGTATTATTTTATTATAGTATTTATATTATTTTATTAGGTTAAAAGTTAAAATAAAATTATTGTAATAAGATGTAAAAAAGATTAAATAAATAAAACAACTTTTGTGTAATTAAAAAGTTAAAAATTTAACTCTATTACTGTAGATACCTGAAGTGCTCTTTTAAGGCTCATACCCATCTATTATAACGAAAAGATGCAGAGAGACATGGGAGTGTGAAGATGATTTCGATGATCCGCTAGTCCGGAACCTTCCTTAGTAACCATCCCATTAAATTCTGTCAGTAAATCCAAACCGTACGATCGGCATCAGCTAGAAAGGACTCTGCATCATATCTTTCACCATATTGGACTAGTAGGGCCCCTCACGGCCTCACCACTCCTAACGACTCCCAGCTCCTAGACATAGTATTTTAAGAGTATATAATATATGCTTTAAAAAATTAAAAATATTTATAAAAATATGTATTAGTGAAAAAGTGTATAAAAATATATATAATATTATTTAAAAATTAAAAAAATGTGTTTGGATAGATGTACTAACAAAAGTTTTAGAGTATTCACATCAGCTCATGTATATGTGTGTATAATAGAAAAAATGCTCAAATTTATACATTTTTGTTCAAAAATAGCTCACATCAATCCGTTTAAACTCTTGCAAAATCTTTTAAAATTATCCACGAGCTACAGTACACGTGTAAATTTACACGGGCATTGTAGCTCGTGTATTTAATTTTTTAATGATTTTTTTTCTCTCCTTTCTAACGGACTCTCATCTCCTACCTCTCTTTCCCAACCATTATAACATCCAGCGTGCCAAATCAACTGAAAATTAACCCACACACAAACACAAAAAGAAAGCTCAAATATTTATACAAATCTAGGCAGTAATAAATCCCATAAATCTAATGCAAACATAACTTTTGAAGGCAACCTATTTAAGCTAAACCAAATCCAAAAAGACCCACAAAAACATTCCACTTAAATAACAAATACATTGAAACTATCGAACTAGTCATAAACTATCTAATGCAAAAACATTCTCACCTTCACCTCATTGTAGAACCTTTTCCCCACTATCGAACCAGTCATAAACGACATCGGCATCGCCACAGACGACGACGATGTCGTCTGGGAATTGGAGCATGGCGCTTTGACATAAATGCTGCTGTTGTTGTCGTTTTTGTGGGTTTTACCATCGGATGAGAATGTGAAGGTCGACGAAGATGGGTCCTTGGATTGGTTGTTGGAGCTCGTAGTTCGGCCGGTGAAACATGGAGCGTGGATCTACCGGTGAAGAAAGGATCTGAGTCCTCGAAGCTCATGGGTTTCGCTTGATCGAAGCTCATGGGTAGGCCGGTAAAGTGTGGAGCATGGATCGATGCTAGTGGAGCGTGGATCGGCCGGTGAAGAAAGGTTCTGGGTCGCCGAAGCTCGTGGGTATCACTTGATCGGAGCGTGGAGCGATCTGGATTGACCGATGAGAGAAGGAAGAAAAAAGAGAAGGAATGAGACGATCGTTGGTAAGAGAAGGAAGAAAAGAGAAAAGGAATGAGACGATCTGGATCGGCCGGTGAGAGAAGGAAGAAAAGAGAGAAGGAATGAGAGAAAGAAGAAAAGAGAGAGAGAGAGAGAGAGAGAGAAAGAGAGAGAGAGAGAGTTGATTTGTTCAGAAGAGAGAGAGTTGATTTGTTCAGAAGAGAGAGAGTTGATTTGTTCAGAAGAGAGAGAGAGAGAGGGTTCGTATATAAGTAGAGGTGGTTGAGGGAAATAATAAAAAAATTGTGTAGAGTGAATATTTTATTGAAATATCTTGTAAAATAAATGAATTGATGTGGGTGTTTTGTAAAAATGGTAGTCTAAAATAGAAAGATAAGGTTTTTTCGTGTAAAATAGAAAGAAAATTTAGATGAGCTGATGTGAATACTCTTTGTACGTGCATTGGACATACAGTAGGCCTGGGGTATTTTGGTCTTTCGGCAACCTGGCGATAGAGATAATTTCGGTATTTAACGTAAAATATGGTGAGTGTGTGCTGCTGCAGCTGTAGCTGAAGCCTGAAATGAATAGAATAGGATCCACCTAGAATTTGTCAAAAGGGTTAAACCCCAAAAATATAAAATAAAAGAAAAAAAAGAATTAAGGGGATTCGCTGGGAGACCACCACGTCACTGTCCAATCCCTTATCTCCACGTCACCAAGCTGATCTGACGGTCCCAGATTTATTCACCGCTCTCACAATCACAAATCGAGCGGCCACGATTCCGTGTTCTAGAGCCTTCGATTCACTAATTAATCAGAGAAAAGAGAAAAGAAGAGCAGAGAGTAGTAGAGAAGAGTAATTAGACTGAGAGCAAAAGACAAAAAGTGTGGGGTCAGCTTTAGCTTTTTGAACCAGGGTTACTAAACCCATGTTGTACTGTGGTTAGCTATGTTAAATGTTAAAGAAAATAAACATATCCCTAAGCTGAGTTTTGAGTCTGAGTGAGGCCCCAACCTGAAGCCGAAACACAAAGAGAGGAAAAAGGGACTGCATTTTATTGAAGACTACTACTTGTCCTACTTATTATTAGAGAAAACAGAAGAGAAGAGAAGAAAAAGGAGTTGAATCATCGGACTGAGAGTCGGCATCCTTTGGCCTTGGCCTTGGCCTGAGTATTATTGAGCTGAGACTCGGGTCGTTAAAGCCTTTTGGTTCTTGGTCAGATTGAAAGGTCCCTCTCTAACGCCCGGATCTCGCATTCTCTGGTTAGTCTCTTCTTCTGATTCTTTGTTCATCGGACGCATATCAACTACCTACCTTTCAAAAATCTAATCTTTCATTTTTCAACTTCAGAAATGTACTAAATACTTGTATTCGATCTTTTCACTGGGGGATCAATGTTTTCTTAGCTTGGACGATTTTCTTTTACATCAAAATATATTCCTTTGTCCATATTTTTGCAGTTTCTTTACGTTTTCTCTGTTTCATATTTGTGCAAGTTAAAGAGGATGTTTTTGCTTCAGATTCAGACATATATGATACAAAATAAATGTTCCAAAAACTGAAGGATGCCTTAAATCTGTTATAACAAGTAGCTTAACGCTCCCATGTATTCTGCTAACATCTATTTATTTATTTTTTTGTTTTTGGTTAAAGTACACTGGTTATGGCATTATTATTTCGGTTTCTTTTTCTGGGAGGGGAATGGATGAAAGGGTTTTATTGATTTCAGTCCAAATCAAGTGAATTTCTTATTTAGATTCAGATTCTTATTATGAGTGAGTTAGCCATTTAGGATTTATGTAGTGCTTCTTTGTGAATGTTAGTAAATATATTTGGTGGGTTTCAATTTTTAAGTCAGTTGGAATTATTTTTGCAGATTCTTGCATCCTATTACTCGGGAGCGATGGCTGGTTCGATGTAATACTGAGCTACATCTCTTTCTTCTTCTTCTTCTTCTTCTTCTTCTTGTTCCTGTGTTTTTGTTTTGGTTCTTTGACAATCTTGGGTGTGATTTGAATTTTTGAGTTTGTTGATTGATGATAGTTTGGGAGACATACATTGTTCGCGCACAATCGATATCGGCTTTGGAGTTTGGTGTCTTCTTGGGAGGGAAGAAACTCTCTTCCACCACCAACACCAACACCTCCTCCGTTGTCGACTGTGCAAACTCTCAGTTACTCTATTTACTGAATGTCTCGTAAATTGGACAGCCCTGTTCAGACTCAGATGGCTGTGTCACTCTTTAAGAGCCCGCTCAGCAGGGAGTACCACGGGGGCAGGAGAACGGAGGGCAAACAGCCTGCTGGGAGGAGACGGGTTTTTGTGCAAACCGAAACTGGGTGTGTTTTTGGGATGGAATTGGATCGCAATGACAATGCCCATACCGTGAAGAGGAGGCTGCAGCTAGCTCTTAATTTCCCAACTGAGGAGAGCTCGCTCACTTTTGGGGATCAGGTGTTGAAGAATGATCTTAGTTCCGTTCGAAATGATTCCCCTCTTCTTCTTACACGGAACCTTATCCATAGGAGCTCCTCAACTCCTTGTTTGTCACCCACGGGAAGGGATATCCAGCAGAGAGATCAGAGTGGTCTTATTGAGATTTTAGGACAGTCAAATTGCATTGATAAAACGAGACCAGTAGTCAAGGAAATTGTGAAGGCAATTAAGATGGGGGTCGATCCAATTCCTGTTCATGGTGGACTTGGTGGTGCATACTATTTTAGGAATTCCAAAGGTGAGAGTGTTGCGATTGTGAAGCCTACAGATGAAGAACCTTTTGCACCAAACAATCCAAAAGGTTTTGTTGGCAAAGCTCTTGGGCAACCGGGTTTGAAACGATCAGTGCGGGTTGGGGAGACGGGCTTCAGAGAAGTTGCCGCTTTCCTTCTCGACCATGATCACTTTGCAAATGTTCCTCCCACTGCACTTGTGAAGATCACTCACTCAATCTTCAATGTCAATGATGGGGTGAATGGCAATAAGCCTCACAAAAATAATCAGGTCAGCAAGATTGCATCTCTCCAGCAGTACATCTCACATGATTTTGATGCCAGTGATCATGGGACCTCTAGTTTCCCAGTTGCAGCGGTGCATCGTATAGGGATCTTAGACATTAGGATATTTAACACGGACAGGCATGCAGGAAACCTTTTAGTCAGAAAACTTGATGGTGTTGGGAGGTTTGGTCAGGTGGAGCTCATTCCTATTGATCATGGCCTTTGCTTGCCAGAAACTTTGGAGGACCCATACTTTGAGTGGATTCATTGGCCTCAGGCTTCAATTCCATTCACGGAAGACGAGCTTCAGTACATAGAAAATCTTAAGCCAGATCGGGATTGTGAGATGCTGCAAAGTGAGCTTCCCATGATTCGAGAGGCTTGCCTTAGGGTCTTGGTTCTATGCACCATTTTCCTCAAGGAAGCTGCCACTTTCGGTCTCTGCCTTGCTGAAATTGGGGAGATGATGAGCAGGGAATTCCGTAGCGGCGAGGAGGAACCCAGTGAACTTGAGGTTGTATGCATGGAAGCGAGGAGGGTGCTAGCAGATGAGGTGTTATCCCCTAAAGCTGATTCTGTAGAAGAGGATTTTCAATTTGACATAGACTATGAGGAACTTGAGTTGGACTTTATGCCGAAGATGGCTCTAGACGATTATATGACCAGAGCATCATTCCAATATGGAACAGGTTTCGGGCTTGGGCGCAATCCACTATCTAAACTGGAGGAAAGCATCGAGGAGGATGAAAGTGAAGGGGAAGAAGAGCAAGAGGGAATTGCTACTCTTCCAGCTCTGGAAAGGTCCCCTGCTATTTCAAAGCTTTCTATGTCATTGAAGAATACAATTTTAGCTGAGAAGAATCATAAACATCAGAAATATCCTGGAACAAAAGTTGAAAATGGCTATTTATCCAGTACATCATCTGGGCACAGGAGTGCAAATGAGCAGCTTCCGGCAAGCGTGAGCTTTGTGAAGCTAGCAGATATGAGTAAGGATGAATGGAAAATGTTTCTGGAGAAGTTTCAGGAGCTGCTGTACCCAGCACTTGCCAAAAGGAAATCGGTGACCCTAGGTCAGAGGCAGAGACAGAGGCTTGGTACTTCGTGCCAGTTTTGAGATTGAGAGATACCTATAGTTGTTTGACCGAGAGGATTAAAGAAAGATAAATAAGACTTAGTAGCTTTGTGGGAGTGGAGAATTGTTAGGATAGGGTTTGTTTTATGGGTTTCCTTGCCGGCACGAGTTATAGTTTGGAGCAATGGTATTAGGAGGGACTGCTGTAAATATTCTTGGTATCAGCTAAAGGCCAATGAACCTGAGTAGAATTGGTTGCTGCATTCCTTTATTAACTTTTCTTTTATTTTTTTCCCCTTTCACTCCTTATGGACTTGTTTGATAAATAAACTGTAGAATGAAATCCAAAAAAGAGATATCCTGTAAATATAGCATCCTGTTCAATTTGCTTGGAAATGTGAGTATCAGAGCTATGGTGTTTCATTAGTGTGTTCCTTCACGTCTTGACCATCAATTATCATGGTAGAGGCTTGTTGTATAGGCATTGGAAGTTGGCATTTCTGTCGTCAGCTGTTAATGAGAACTGGGATTTTTGTAGTTTTTAGATTTGAGTGAAATAATATTAAGCTCGTGTATTCTCAGGTCTCTTTTTATCATATCTTGACCTATATTCTATCGCTTCAAACACAACATATTTTAGGTTTCAAAGATTTGAAACTGTTTATTTTTATTCTTGCGTTGAAAGGCACTTCAGCGTACGGCTAAACGAAGGTTGTTGTGATGCATTCAGAACAAATTGGAAATTTTAAAGACAAAGCTTCAGTCAAATTTTGCTTTATTATAGCTTTAAAATGAATATTCAGTTTCACCTTCAGGGTCCAGAAAGTCTCCTAGTTCTGCCAATCATTACCCGGGTAGATGGGATCTCACAATGGATATATTTTTATTTTTTGGATGGAAACAATGGATTTTGATTATAGAAAGGCGAATGACCTATATGCTGTGCTAAGATATCGACGTTTCTTTTCCCTAGTGGAAGTATGTCTTATCATTTAGTTGATTGATTGCATATTGTGAAAATTAATTTTGAACTCTACAATAAAACGTATGCGATATATTACTTAGTGATGACTTTTTGTTGAAGAAAGAGAATGTACATAAGTGCATGCATTGTTACCACTTGTGCCAGGCCACTTGCTTATCACGAAGCATGATTTCCACACAAACAATTGGCGCCCATGTAAAAAAGCACAAAAAAACAAGCAACTCTTTGTGCTGTTTTAAATACAAGAAAGGCTTTGTGATGAGTGATGACAGTATCGAGTATGGTATACGTGAATTTCTTGACGTCCTTCTGTGTTCCAAAACACCTGGCCGCCTTCCATTTTCCGATCTAATCCAATTATTTTCCCACCGTCTGAATTGGGGGATTTTTATCAGTTTTTTTTTTTTTATTACTCTTTAATGTCATTTTGAAAAGGACAAGAGTCTTGTTTATGTCATGGTTGTTCATATTAACTACTCAGAAGAAGGATTACAAAAAATCATTGTCTATGCTGACATAGCTAGCCTAGAAGGCAAAAAAAAATATATATTAGCAACCAACAAAGGAACATCTTAAGCGAAATAAACCAACAAAGGAACATGACATGTTATGGTCCCACGAGCAACTTGACTGAAATGATTTCAAGGATTGGCCTTTCAACCTGTTGGCGGGGTCTATGACTATGCTCAATAGTCCACGTTTCTTTTCTTTCTTTCTTTTTTATTTTATTAAATCTGTTTTCATTCATTTCCTTGTCAATATTTGCGGGTTTCTTATAGTTTGTGCTTCTTGGTATCAATGTTCATGGGTTTAGCCAAATTTGGATTGAGTAGTGTTGGAAATTTGTTGTTGTTTTGGTCTGAGAGATCAAATTATGCTCTAGCATCTGAAATATTATATAAGGTCTACAGCCACAATTGATTGTGTCAGGCATCAGCGATATGGCCTTTAGTTTGCATGCATCAATTTTTGTTTTGTTAGGTCTAACAAAGTGCCTGGTAAAAAAAAAAAATGAGGTACCTCCAAATGTACTGCTTGAGTTATAGTATTGAGTAATGTTAAAAAAGTGAAAATTGAGTGTGTTCTCAGCATCAAGGACCGCAATGAAGCCTCAAGAATGGACAACTAATGCTACTAGCTAGCACACAAAACAAGCTTGCTTAGAGATAGGTCGTAATGGTTACTATCACAGTATCACTGGTGGGGTTTTATTGCTATCACTGTAACAAACACAGCTTAATATTTAAGCGTACAAATCGAAGTAATCCAGATTTGAGGATAGACTCGAGGTTTGGTGGAGGTCTCCATCTAACATTATATGTGAGCAGAAAAGGGTCGTTATAGTTTAGGTGACCAAATAGTTGCCTCATTTGACAAGAGTAAACATGAAGGTATTTAAGCAGTTGATGAGATTACATATGTTATTGGGAGAGAATATTAGCGTACGTTTGCTTGAGGATGTTTGCGCATTTTGCCTTTTTTTGGTTGGTCCCACAGCACTGTTTATGAACCGGCCAACTTGTGAAAAACGCGAACAATGTTTTGCCATTTAAAAAATATTTTAATACAGTGTTTTCAGTTTTCAGCAAAATAAATAGTATCCAAACAAATTTTTAATCTTCCCGATGACTCTGGGGAAATGTGGCAGCCTTATCTTTGATTTTGGGTTGTTTTTGTTTTATATAGCCACTTGTCTGTGGAGTGGGGTTCGTAAGGGAATGCTTTTCAATGTTTGCAACGCAAGATAATCATAAATTGATTCATCATTAGAGGAGCATAGACAGACTGGTGGGGACTGAGATTCCTCTATTTGTCTGTCCCCTCATAATATCTTGAAGCAAAATCATGGTAAATTTCAATAAAGTTTGTTAAATTGACTCAAAAACTGTGGGGAAAACAATTGACCGTGTAAGTTTTCTTTGTTTTACTTTGTAATTTTTTTTTTAAAAACAATTTTACAAAGTAGTTTTACTTTGTAAAATTGGAATACAAATAAACAAGTTTCACTTGGGCAGAATTTGTTGTGACCTAGTTTATCTACTTTTTATCAAGTGAATTCATAGACAAGATGAAACGTACATAGAGAAAAGAAGTCAAAAAGTAAAGACAAAGTTAAGGGCAAGGCACTTACTCAAAGCATATACTGGGAAAGCTGAAATGTATGTATTACTCTGTATGTGTGAAGAAAAAAGATCAAAAGGAACAGAAGAATTTTGCATGTGCATTTGACCATGAAAGTGAGTAAAGATGTACTTTTGCGGAATAGATTATATAAAGCATAAGAAACGTGGATCGAGTAGTGAAATATCTGTGATTGAGGGGATTTGTGTGTTGCACGAGCTTGTGTTAAGTTCCATATCAAATATGTACTAATTTAACATAGGCAAAGGCAAATTATGGGGAGTCCAATCCTGACTAGTCATTTTGCATATAGTGAAAATATAGACTAATACTTTCTCAAGTCATGGCTAATGGAATCATGGCCAAAATGATAATGTCATGTGACTCGAGGGTATCAGGCTATCAACATGTGGACCTTGACAAGGACATTAGGGATTTTAGTGAAGAAAGTATAATATCCCTAATTATTACTATTCTTTTTAAGCATAATGTAGATATGGCTAGCGGTTTCTCGAGTTATGACAGGAAGATGAAGATGAAAAGGTTCTTGCCATCAATCACGCTTGGAAGGATCATTTAATTTATGAGAGAAGGGAGCCAAAGCTGGTCCAAAGTTGTAGGCCTGATGTATCAAACATCGAGGAACTTGCCTTTTAGTCATGGCTTTAACATAGTTTTTTACTAGTTTTAAAAATGGCAACGCATATATGTGCTACAACTACAACACCAGTGGTGCAGCAGTTACAACTCCACAAAAACACAACTCACACCTGATAGGTGATAAACAGGATAACCTGCAGAGAGTACTTGGATATCTACAGAAGTCTGCAAATACATCATCCAGTAATTTCCACGTGGTAATTTGAGACATCATATCATATCATATCTCGTTTGGATTCCTATGTAATCAACACTAGTGCACCTACCATTCTTTGAAGGAATCCAAAAAAGTGTACCTCTCTCAGTCAGTGTAACATTGCACCTTGCAACTTGGAAGTTGCGACACGCTTTGAGTCATACAAAACTCTATGCCCATATATAAAATAATAAAAGTGGATATTATTCAGGGTGCCAATGATCATGCCAAAGAAAGACGCAATCTCCCTCTCCTACTTTGAAATATCCTTAATTGCAGAATTTTTCTCCACCTCATGCACTGTCATGTGGGACAGATAAATCCCAAAAACTCCTTCCTCGAAACACATATTCCTTAATCCGAACAGCGCATATCCGACTAGCCTTCCCAGAAAGAACCCAAATTTCTCCTATAAAAACGTGGGTGACTCATCTTTTTGCTACTGACAATTCACAAGCTGCCATTAATTAAAAAATGGCAAGTGTGACCCACAAAATAGTATGTCCAGACTGAAGACAACTTCCAGTGGTAGAGCTATAGATCGTCAGCAGAGTCAAGTGCCTACATGCTTGTTAAAAGTTATGTTAATCAACCTATGACTTAGTCACATCAATAATCATATCATTCATTTATTTTCAACTATTTTTTTATTTCATTTTTTTTTAAGAAAAATTATACTTTACTTATGGTTTACTCCAAAAACACCCTGCATACTTATGATTTAAAAATTAGCACTTTACCCACATAATTTATCTTCAACTATTTTTTTAATTCTTTTTTTTTTTAGAGAAATTATACTTTACCTATGGTTTACTCCAAAAACACTCTGCATACTTGTGATTTAAAAATTAGCACTTTACCCACATAAAGTTAGCTCTAGTTATCTTCCATTACCCACCTCTATTAAAAACAGAAGTAAATTTGTATTTTTATTACCATTTTATGTCTCTCTCCTCTCAAAACATAAAAACTAAAAAATCAAAATAAAAGAAGATCTAAAAATTAGGTTTTGTAAAAATAAAAACTTAACTTTTACATCTTTTCATGAATCAACTTTTAGATCTTCTATTTTAACACATTAAAAATTGAAATTATGTGTTTCCTCACCTGAACCAAAGAATGAGAAAAAAAAAAAAAAATCAATTAAGTTCACCAGGTCTTACTCTAAGAAGCACCACGGCCTAAGCTAAATTCACAGAAAGAATTCATCTAGACTAACCTAGTTCTTTCCTTCAAGCTAACAATAGAAAGAGGATGATGTGTATCTTGCAATCCCAAACATGAGTGCCTATATAACTACCAGTGCAGTAACAAAGCTCCTCAGTTGTATGGATAAAATACACCAACTAACGCAAGCATAAAAATGAGGACAGTGTTGGAAATACAAACAAAGAATGAAGAGGGCATTTAGGATAGTGACGTGATAAACTGAGCTTCATGAATCTAAACAAAATATAAAAATAAAAAGATCCTTACAGAGTGAACAATTGGCTGCCAAAACCAAGGGCAGCAGCAAATAAGGATTTGTACTTTGGGAATCGGAAAACATCACCATAAAGACGCATAATTTCAATTTTTAATGTGTTAAAGTAGAATATTTAAAAGTTAATACATGAAAAGAATACGTAAAAGTTAGGTTTTAATTTTTTCAAAACTTAACTTTTAGATTTTCTTTTCCCTTCATTTTTTAGATTTTTGTGTTTTGAGAGGAGAGAGACATAAAAGGGTAACAAAAATACAAATTTACTCCTGTTTTAAACCGAGATGGGTAAGAGAAGACAAATGGAGCTAAACTCAGGTGAGTAAAGTGTCAATTTTTAAACCACAGGTAGGCAAAATGTTTTTTGGGCAAACCATAGGTGGGCAAAGTGTAATTTCCCATTTCTTTTTATTAATTCCAAATTTATTGTTATACTTTTTCAAACTTTCTCATTGCTTCTACATTTTCATCTTTTTACTATTGTCTATCTTAATATCACCATTCTTCTATCTCTTTATTTTTCTTTATTTTTGGCTTTACTAATTCTCATTTTCTTCCTGTAAATTTGCAATTTTCTCACATTTTATGCATAGTTTTCCATCACAAAAAATGTTATCTCTTTCTCAATTATTTTTTCATGTTTTGGTTGATTTTTTTTCTTACTTCTCTACTTTAGGTTGATTAATTTTTGTGTTCATTAGAAATCTACTTAGGTTGATGTGATTTAGTTTTGTGTTTTTAAGTTATTATTATTTTTTTTCTTCAATCTCATAGATGTTATTCTATTGCATTATAAATATATTTTTTTTTAGAATACTAAGTATTTTTAACTCACATTCCTTGTGGAGAAGGTTTTTTAAAGAAACTTAAAACGGTGTATATCCAAAATAGTTTAACTCTTAGATATAGTATAGACTTTAAACCTCTTAAACTCAAACTCATATTCTTATAAAGATAGTGTATAAGAATATAATATTATTCTATTAATGTTATTTTATTAAGTGCCTGTTTGTTTGCACTTTCCTCGGGCAAAAAGCACTTTTTGAAACCCAAAAAATAATATTTGCGTTTGGTAAGGTTTTAAACGCAATTTTTTTTCTAAAAAGTTGCATTTTGAAATGTGAAGGCCTTACACGTTTTGACACGGTAGCTTTGAACTGCAATTGCAAAACGTACAAACGCGTTTTCTCAAAACAAAAATATTACCGTTGGTGGGTTTCTCTTTTTCCTAAATTTCTCAATGGTTTTTTCTGTTCCTCTATGCTATTGTGTTATGGCATTTTGTCTTCTACAAAGACCACAAAAAAATAGCATCTAGCCCATGTTCAATTCAATAACAAATTTCCAAATCCAAACACACAAAAAATCTATAACAAATTCCCAAATTAGCTAAGGAAAAAAAAAAAAAATCCCTTGCAAATCAGGATTCCTCAAAATGCAAAACAAAAAAACATCGGAATATAAAGAAATCTTCCCTTATGCAGTATCTCCCTTTCGTTTGCTTTGTTTTGATCCAATCTTCAATTAATGACCAGCGACCATCTCTCTCTCTCATTGTTGTTCCTTATTTTCTTTGGGTTTGCCGAGATCTCACTATTTTTCATTTTGATCTTCCTCACTCTCTCCCCTTTGATGAAGTAATAGTTTAGAGGTGTTGAAACTTTTTTGACCGAAAGGTGTTTAAACTTGAAAGAAGACAAAGTGAAGAAGTGTGTGGAGGAAAATAGAGACAAGGGAGAAATAAAGAAGACAAAAGGTGAAGAAAATGTGGCTGAGAAGAAAAAGGAAAAAAGAAAAGAAAAAAGGTGTTGTGTTGGTTTTGGTTATACGTGTGGTGTGGGGCAAGGGCATGAACAAATATATATATATATATATATATATTTAAAGTAAGCCTATGAAAAAAAATTATATTAGAGTAATGTTATCTTTAAAATATTTTTACAACAAATTTTAGTTAACAATATTTTTATAACAAATTTTAGTTAACAATAAATTAATTTTATTATTATTATTAAGTAGTTTTTTTTTTTTTGAGTAAGTATTATTAAGTAGTTGATTTAAATATGAAATAAACTCTCTTATATATATTGTCATTTTTTGTAATTTACAATTTAAACTGCCACTTTTATAAGTGCTAGCCAAACATTCAATTTTTTCAAAAAGCACTTTTTATCAGTTTTTACTAAACACTCAGTTTTAAAAAAACTCAATTTCATACCGCACTTTTTGAAATCCCACTTTTTCAAAAAGTCCATTTCAAAAAGTTGTACCAAACTCACCCTAAGCTGCATTAATGGCCATGTCGTGCTTTTTGTCCTCTCTCCTTTTTATTTTTAGAACCATAGCATTATTTATTCGAATTGGACTTCCTGTTTTCTTTCTTCATTTTTCCCCTCTATTTACCGTTCCTTTTCAATGTCCTTCCATGTCCCCTTAAAGTTTCTCTCACCAAATAAATCAACTTGAAAGAGTAAAACCATTGAAAATTCAATGTTATGACAGGGAGGTTTAGATGATAGTTACTTCGAAGGAATTTTAAGAGGCGGTTTGTGTTCATCTCCCATAATTGTTGCACAACGTGGCATTGTTCCACTTTCAACCAGTATCATATATTTAGAAGTGGGTTGAACTCAATTTCATGGAGAGGATTGGGTGGAATTGCGCAAGAAATGAAAAGAGATTTGAGGGGAATTAAGGCATTTAATTGTAAGGATAGCACAAAACGTGGTAGATTTTCCTATTGTGCAGAATAAATAAAAAATTCCCATTAATTCCAGCACTCTCTTTAACATTAGTTATTTATCTTACACATGGTAGATTTTCCTATTGTGCAGAATAAAGAAGTGTATAATGTTTTGACAAGACCGGTATAAGACCGATTGACATATGAAATATTGAAAAGAACTTCGGTAATTTCCATCACTATATATCTACAATGTTGCACGATCAACGTTTCAACCCAGATTGAATCAGATGGTTGCACCACAACAGGCCATGACCTAGTTTCTCCTAATGACTGGAAGCAACAGCATCAAATTTCCCTTTTGTTTTTTTATGGCTGGTAAAGTTTGGAGATTGATGGAAATATCAATAGATTCAATACCCAATCTTAGTGAAGGTCCAAGTAAAGTAATTAAAACATTACTTGTAGTGCAAGTATTCAAGCTTTAGATTAGTCTATGGTTAATTTAGGATTTAACATATTATAAAAACCTTTTAACAGGTTAACGTTCATTCTAAAATGTAGATCTCAATAGTAAATATATAGCCATCAAAATTTTTCTCTTGTAAATGTCATAATGGACAACGTAAATTTCGTATGTTCTTTGTTTATCATCTTTAATTTCTCCTTTGTATTTTCCTATACACTTTATCATGGTATCAAAATTATATCTTGCCATTTACTAATATGATATCAGAGTTATGTTTTATCTTTTCTAATATGGTATTAGAGCAAAATTTTTGTGAACTCTATTAATTCATATCTTAATCACAAAATCCCATCCAACTTCCTTCTCTCATCACAATTTTTAGTCATTTTGTAGACTTATCCTTATCAATGGCAGCGTTATTTCTCTCATTATTGCTGTCGGCCACTCTATAGGCTCATTCTAATTAATTCCTTATCTTCTCCTTCTTCTTCTTTTTTTTTTTTGGGTAAACAAAAATGGGAACTACCTCATATGCGTCTTTCTCAAATTTGATATTTTCTTACAAGATTATCTTAATGATTTTCTTTCCAGTCACCCCACTGTTTCATGTTTAGGTTGCATTACTCAAATTGTGCCTCTAATTAGTAACCATTATTTGCTTTCTCTTTGGTCACACATCTCTATCATTTTTAATTAGAGTTTTTTCAAATGACACCTTTGATTGGTAGCTTCCACTAGTATGATAAGTATTTACACCTCATTCATCATGTGCATCCAGCAGCTTGTTGTCTATGCCATTTAATTTGGTTTTTCTTGGTTCACTCAACATCTAATTTGGTCACAATTTCTTTCAAGGTCTCACTCTCTTTCCAAACTCAAGTTGTGTTCAAGTTTTCACCTTGAGTTTGAGGAGATGTTAGAGATATCAAGGCCTAATCCTAGTTAAGGCTTAAGTCGGTTATATAATTCTAGCATATGTTCATTGTATCTAATAGTGTAAGTAAAGTAATCCCAGTCCTACTTGTATTGCGAGTATTACAATCCTAGTTTAGTCTATGAGTAGCTAGTCTAGAATTTAGCCTACAATATACATAGATCTCACTAGTAAAAATGTAATTGTCAATGATGTTGATGTGTGCTTCTACATTCTCATTCCCTCTATCATCTTTATTTATTTATTTATTTGTATTTTCTCATACAATTTATCAATCATAGTATCAAAGTTATGTTTTACCATTTTCTAATAAAACAATAATATAGAAGTTTTGCCATCCAAGTCATCCTCAGTTTCATTATCACTCATGCGTCTTTTTTTTTTGGGTAGAAACGGGAGGTCTTATTTATTTAATATATAGTTCATACAACAACATCATAATCCGACCTTTGGGCATGCAGTCTATTACTCCCAAAGCCAGCCAAATCCCTTACGAAATAGTGGTATACAAAACTGGGACAAGTAGTATAAACAAACAAAAGATGTTGTTGGTGGGTTCCTCACTTTGCTAGAGCATCCACGCATTCGTTTGCTTCACGGAATATATGACAGGCCTGCACCTCCCATTCTTGCTCTATGAGGCTCCTGCAATCACATAGTAAAGACATCACATTAAGAGGGTAAGTAGCATTTATATTAGTTAACCATGATAACACTGTAATAGAATCAATCTCAAGCTGGATAAACTTGAATCCCAATTCCTATGCTAATAAGAGACCCTGCCAGACTACTGCCAGTTCGGCTATATTATTAGTGGCTATACCTAGATTTAGAGAAAATCCAGATAGCCAAAAACCAGAGCTATCACATGGTAGTCCCCCTGTGCTAACCAACCCTGGATTGCCTATGGCACTTCTATCCGTATTGAGTTTTATACAGGGGTCAGTTGGCACAGCCCATCTAATAAGTTGCAAGGTCCTAACTTGAATCAATTTATTGGAGCTGGCTAAGAAAAAAATATTTGATGGCTGCTTGCACTATTATGTAAACTAGACTATGCTTGGATCAAGATTGGTTCTTAAAAATCCGTTTATTTCTGACTAGCCATAAATGCCAATAGAGAAAAGGAAAATATATGTTCCAAGGGAGTTGCATGTGTAGAATAACCCCCACTGCAGTCGCGTTGCTTCGCAGCCACGCTTGTAAGGGCATGTGGAAAAAGGATAAAGGCAAGATCCCCGGGGATTGATCCCAAACCTCCTTAGCCCATGGGCAATCATGTAAGATATGAATTGTTGTTTCCAAAGTGTTGCATCTGGGGCAGTGGGCAGTTATGTGTTGGTGAGAAAAGGTTAAATACTGCCTTGTGGGAAGCCGGTTGTGCATAGCTTTCCAAAGGAATAGTTGGATCTTTTTGGGACATTGTAATTTCCAAATCCAGTACCACAACTGTTTATTCAAAGGCAATAGTTTTTGGTGATATAAAAATTTTGATGCTGAACTAACCGAGCAAGTACCATTATTATGGGGCCATATGAAGGTATTTGAAAGCCTGGCAATATGTGCCATGGGGATACCTTTAATAAGTTGCTTAAGTTGTGGTGGGAGAGGAACGTGGAGAGAGTCAAAAGTCCAAGTATGATTAGTTCTTAATGTACTAACTCGGCTGTTTTCGTCATTTAGCATGAACGGTCCTTTAATGCGACTACAAAGGGTGCCTCCACGGATCCAGTGATCATCCCATACGCTGATAGTTTGCCCATCCCCTACTATCCATTTCATACCAGATTGTAACTATTGAATTCCATCAAACAAGGCTTTCCAAATATGGGACCCTCTCGAGTTTCTGGCACTCTCTAATAGGCTCGTATGTGGGAAATATTTGGCTTCTAAGACTTGGTCCTAGAGCATATTAGGATTAATATACAAACGCCAAGCCTAGTTCATAAGGATTGCCTTATTCCTATGGTAGATCGATTGTATTCCTAACCCTCATACATCCTTTGGTAGGGTTACCATGTCCCAATTAACTGTATGACAGCATTGGTGCTGGTTTGTATTCCCCCATAAGAACTGGCAACTTAATTTGTCTAGTTGTTGACTAATCCTCTGGCAGTCCTTGGCCTTAGCTTTAGTGAATAGAAAGATATCATACGCAAAAAATAAATGTGATATACGAAGTTGGCCCCTGAATCCTATAAGGTGGATGAGTCTGTCCCAAATAGCCTTTTCCAACAGAATGGAAAGGCGTTCTAAACAAAGGATCGAAAGATATGGGGATAAGGGATCACCTTGACGTACCCCCCTACTTTGAATCACTTCTGGAAGAGGAGCCCCATTCCATTTTATATGAAAACAGGTGGATGATATCATATTCATGATAAGTGTGATGAGGTTTGGCAGGACATGGGAAAATTCTAGCGATTCCTTAATAAAAGGCCATTCTAAATGATCGTAGGTTTCTCAAGGTCTAATTTTAAAGCTACGTAACAAGTTCTACCCCTTTCGGGATGAGGACAAGATTGGTTATGCCCCAATTAGGCGAAATAGTTAGCTTTTCAAAAATCTATTGAATGACCTGAATCACACTAGGCCCAAGGATATGCCAATTCTTTTGGAAGAAGAGAGCGTGGTACCCATCCAGCCCTAGGGCCTTCAGAGAAGGAAGCGAAAAAACATTCCTAACAATCTCTACTAGTTAGGGAATACTTGATAACGACTGAAAATGATCTAAAAAAGGGCTATTATGACTAAAATGCGGACCTATACTAGTCGTTGTCCTCATATGAGCCGAGGTGGCCATAAACAACTTTTTAAACGCATCAGTAATGTGATTAGTTAAAGTTTCCCCAGAGAGCCATAAACCAATCCCCTCTTTTAAAGTCACAATACGAGATTGGCTATGTCATTTTAAAGTTTTTATATAAAAGTATTTAGTATTGGCATCACCATAGTTAAGCCACATGATTCGAGATTTAAGTTTCCAATAAAGGTAATCTTGGTGTAGGATGGTATTATACTCTTGGATGAGCTGTTGCTCCAGTGAGTATAGAAAAGCCGAGGGTTTTTTAGTTAACGCATTCTAGATAGCACGAAGCCTAGCCAAAAGACGGGTCTTTCGCTGGAATAAATTGCCGAAGTGGTGTTTACTCCAGTCGATGATTTACCAATTAAAAAGACTGGGCGGTGTTGAAACCTAGAGAGGGGAGATGAAACTGATGGAACATTTTCTGATGCCTAGTGTCACGCCCCAAACCCGATACTCGGATTTGTGACCATGACTGGCATGTTAATATCAAGCTTAAACTTGATGTTAACAAGAACCAACTTAACTTTTACAAAAGCTTCCCTCTTTCTTTTCATTCTTGTTTCTTTACTTAAATGGTATAACTTTTAAATTGATATTCAGAGCATCTACATTGTACTCAAAGAATCACGTAATCCACCACTTAGATTCTAAATTTCACATAATACATCTCTTAATGTTTTAAGGTACACGACTTTCATTAGATCCTAAAATACAAAATACTACAAAGCTAAACTTCAAATTGCTAATTTGGGATCTATATATTAAAACTAAAACTAGCTCCTTCTAAAACTTGACTAAGGCTCTCTCTGCTCTAAATTAAAACCTGTTGATTGAAAGAGTGGAAGGGGTGAGCTACACAGCTCAGTAAAAGTAAGATACATAAGAATTTAATAAGAATGCATGTAAATCAAATCGTTTCCTTTTATAAATATTCGGATAAGAGAACATATTTTCATACATAGTATTTTATACTATTTATAATAATAACCTATACGCTCTTCATAGAAAATAATTGTTCTTCTTTTTCTTACAGAATAATATTGCCAAAACCTTTCGGATTGAATCCCTTTCATTTCTTACAAAGTCACCAAATATAATATTAATTATTTAAAATCACATATATGTATGTATCCTCATAAAAACAAATAATCATTTTAACTTAAATCAGATAATCAGTAATTTTGTCTTAAACTAGAAACATTTTAAAGAAGAACAAAACTTTTTTCATAAACTTCGCATGTAATATTATAACTTTCATAGTTATAAAACTTAACCTTTCATAAAGAACAGATATCTGATGATTTTTTTAACATAAACTTGTACTTTCATCAGAAACTTTATCTTTATAGAACACTAAAACTTTTTCATCAGATTCTTTATTTTTAGAGCACAACAGAACTTCAAAAACTTTTATCTTTAAAGAATAACTTTTTTTTTTTCCTCAGAAACTTCTTTTCATAAGAGCTTTTAACTTTTAATAATGCATTTAAATAAAATTGTTCTCTCATGATCAATAATATAATATAGCTATTCATAACATATTGGTTAGTCCATATTTGATAAGTCTGTACTTGGTGCATGTGCACAACAGAGAAGAGCTCATCACATTTGGGTGTCCTTGTGTGTATGATATTGTCCTTTTTGATAGATCTGATGGCACATCCCCTCAAGGTTTTATTCCTCCACGCTGTCCGTACACATTGGGAAGAAGACCTTGTTCAGATTAGAGTTACGGGTAGCCCCATTTCCTCTACTTTAAATGGCCAAACAGATAGCATTTTTCATGGAAAGCTAGTAATTTAACCCCTACTGGCCAAGTTCAGAGTACCAAAGGACATAACCCGAAAACATTTTATACTTATATATCATACTGAAATTCATAATTTGCATAACATTTCACAATAATAACATTTCCATTATTTTCTTTAAGCATCATGTTTATGGAAATTAGTAATAGCATCAATATACTTAAATCACATACTTAAGGTTTTGAAAGCTCACAAAAATATTTTTGTCTGAAACATGCTTATATGTCACATCTCTAATAAAAAACCTTTTAATGCATAATACACTTTAAAATAATCTTATGATTTACCAAATGCTCATATAATTTATCCCTTACCTGAAAGCAAAGGAACCAAAAGCCTACAGTCGAAGGAGCTTAGACTTGGGTACTGGTAACACCTAAACCAAATATCAAAATTTATTACTATCAATTATTCCTTATCATAAACTTACACATTCATCTCAAAACCTATATCTTAAACTTAGGAAATCCTAATCTCACCTCAACGAGGTTCCCACAAACATATAATGCACACATCAACAAATGATGTACCAAACTAAAGAAAAGCCATCATTCTCATATTTATATCATATCTCCAAAGAAGCCAACTTCATTTCAAGATGTCCTTTGAGATTAGGGCAATAATGCATGCATAAACATAAAATCCTTTAAACATGGTCGAATAACCATATACACTCACATGACAACATATAATGCATTGAACAAGACAACTTCATAAAGACAGCAGGCAGATGGTTTAGAACCCCTCCTTTGTGTATTAAACCTTGAACCAAATTATACACAATTAATCTATAATCTAGACATACCAAAACATAAGCATATTAAATTATAGCTCAAAACATTCACCCTAACTTTAGAATTAAATCCTCAAAGTCAGAGTTACCATTTACTGTTTACTGCTTATTTCAATAGCATATACCTCATTTGTAAAAATAAAAAATTAGCTATCTAAACACATCCATTCTTCATGCAATTTTATAGAGCAACTCCTCTAGATATCTAGTAAAGACCATATCAATTTAGGGGTCAAAGAATAAACCATGATTTACTAAAAATTATACAATACAGCGTACCTAGATCTATCCTGACAAAATTTCATGTAACTTAGAAATTAAATCATTATTTTTGTATTAATATAAATGCTGTGAGACCACTCATTACAGCCGTATATGTCTTAGATTTCATAAAAAATATCCCTAATATCCAAATTCACTATATACAATTTAATACATAATTTATCATGTGTAAACACAGAATCTGTCACAGTGATAGCTTTGCAACATTTTCTTGTAAATTCACAAACAATTATCAAACAACGGTATTTTCATATGAATTTAATACACACCTACTAGACATATCATATAATAATTTATAACAAACCTTTTACCCATAGATGTCCTAGAAAAATACAAGATTTATAATGACCAAATAGATTAACTAGTGAGTGCAACTCTTAACAAGTTCATGAACTAATTCTTAACAAGTTTTAATTAATGAATCAACTACACATTCAGCACCTCCATTAACAATTCTATAAAGTTAATCTAGCTATTTTACTCATTTTAACACTTACCCATAACAGATTTTATCTTAATCTATCATCTAGGAGCACATGCAAGCATAAACAATGACTTTCTTCATATTCAGCCAATCAACAGTTTCTAAAATCCAACACACCCATATACAAATTCATATAACCATCACTTAAGTTTAAAATGAACAATAGATTAAAAGGATTAGATTTTCCCCTTACCCTAGATATAGGTTCTTGGAGTGATAGAGCTAGAATCACTCTAGCTTTAAGTTGGAAACAAGAGCTTGAGAAGATTTGAAAGAAACTCTTGTAGCTGTTGGACCCATAGGTATGAAAGGGAGAGGAGAGTTGAGAGGTTTTTTTTTTTTTTTTTTTTTTTTTTTTGGTGTTGGACCCGTGGGTATGAAAAAGGGAGAGAGCTTCTTGAGTCTTCTAGTTTCTTTGAGACAGTCAAAGAAGAGATAAGGTGTTGCTGCGTGGGAACAATGGAAGAAGAAAGAGATAAGAACAAAGAAAAAGGAATAGAGAAAGAAGAATAGGACCTGAAGCTTCTGGTGCAACCAAAAAAAGATAAGGGAGATTGACTTAGGTGGGGCACGTGTATGGCAAGGAGAATAGTGAGTTGATGGCTTACCTTACAACTTTTAAAATAACTTGGCATATAAACCCTTACCTTAAACACTTAATTAAACACCAACAACTATATATCTAATAACTCGACCACTTAATATAATTTTACACATACTTATTATATATTCATAATACAATCACTCATTCAATTATTTACAATCTTTACAATTCTTATTCAATGGCATTATAAAATAATATGCTTATTAAATACTCTTATATTAATTTTAGAAAGTAAGTGACTCAAGATGATAATTAATCACTTGAACACATAGGTTAACTATAAAATTGGGTTAGGGTGTTACACCTAGGGATGGCAAAAATGGCCCAACCCGTAAAACAAATGGGGCAAGTTTGGGTTTTAGAAACCCAACTTGTAATGGGTTTGGGTATTATGCAAGGGTATTATGCAAAGCTGACCTAAACCCGACCAGTATAAATATATTTATTAAAATTATAAATATATTTATTAAAAAAATTAAAAACCCTAACTATAAATACTAACTATCCTAACCCTAATCCTCATTTTTTATTTTCCATCACTCACTCTTAACTGCCTCCCTCTCCTTCACTCTCACTATTACTTGTTACTTGTTGCCACCACCCTCCTCCATCTCACCATTGCCAGTCTCTCCTCCACCCCAATAGTCCATCCTCCCTCTGTTCCTCACCACGTCGCTCCCTTCCTTACCACGCTACCACTCCTCCATGTAGCCATAGACACCGATCCTTCCTTCTACCTCCCTCAATGTGCAACCACTCCTCTACCTCACCACAGACACTGATCCTTCCTCCTTGCCTCCCTCGCCTCACCTTGATTGGAAAAAGAAGGGATTTTTGTTGGGTTTTCTAGGTGTGTTGTGGTTTTATTTTTGGAGTTTTGGAAGGGCTGAGACAGTGGTGGCTGAGACAGTGGTAGCTTTCGAGTTGTAAAGGGCAGATTGATCGTTGTTTTGTGTTGGTGTAAAAGGAAAAATGAAGGATTTTTATGTATTTGGGTTATGGATTTAGGATTTTTGTATTTGGGTTTGTAATTTTTATGTATTATTTCATTGTCAATTTTTAAAAAAAGTTTATGTATTTAGGATTTCTGTATTTGTGATTTTATATATTATTTCATTGTCAAATGTATTTTGAAGGTTATGTATTAATTAGGTTTGTGATTTTGAAAGGGAAAATGAGAAATATGAAATTAAATTATTGTAGATTTGTGTGATTTGATTGTCAAATGCTATTGATTTTTCTAAAAATAAATAAATTGGGCCATGGTTTAGGCTATCTAGGGACTTCGGATTGGGCCTTGAAATGGCAGATTTGGGCGGGGCCCGTGGGCCTAGACAGCGGGGGTTTGGGTTTAAAAAAAAAAAGACCCATTTATTAAACGAGGCGTGTTCAGGCATAAAAAAACCTGACTCAAACTGACCCGTTGCCATTCCTACTGATGCCTACCAGCTGTCCTCCACTAAGATGGGAAAGGAATGATCAGTAAGCCACATTTGCTCAAACCAAAAAGGCTTAGGAGCTTTCTGATCCATGGGATTAGTAATAAGAAAAATGGGGCAATGATCAAACTTAACTCTGAGAAGATGGTGTAATTCTGTTTTAGGAAACTGTATTTTCCATTCTACATTGCCTAGACCTCTATCCAAACACTCTTTTATATTACATTGCCAAATCGGGTTTTTATTAGTCCACGTGAATCTAGGGCCATGAAAACCTAGGTAAAGAAGCCCACACTGATCCATACAATTTCTAAAAGCTGATATCCTTGTTCTGTTTAAAGGTAAACCCCCCATTTTTTTCATCTTCAGAGAGCATATCATTAAAATCTCCCAATAAAACCCGAGGCAAATTAACTACTGTAGCTAAAATTTTTAAGTAGTTCCAAAATTTTTTCCTTTTATTAAAATTTGGAGAAGCATAAATGGCAGTAAGTAGAAAAGAAAGAGATGGGGTTAGTACCTTAATGAGCGCATGTATACTGTACTCACTATTAGTGAGAATCTCCACCTTGAGATTGCTACTCTCATTCATAAGCATCCATATGCCTTTTGAAAAACCAGTTAGGTCCACCCCTTAAGAATAGGTGTACAGAAGGGTGTTAATAACAGCCTACACCCACTTTTCAACAATACGAGGCTCCACGATGATCAGAATTTGTGGACAATGCCTACGATGCAGTTTGTAAGCATGGCTCTGAAAAGCTACATTACCAGCACCGTGGCAATTCCATGCTATCATCTTCATGGAGGAAGAGTTGGGGTTTAGGTAGTCATTGAGGACCCGCTAGGTCCTCGGAGTCCTTACTACGGACTGAGTAATGCATTGATGTCTAGCTGTCGTTGTCTTTTCCCTGTACATGGGCTCTAGCTCTCCTAGCCTTGCCTAATGCGTGACAGACACGATAAATGGTAGGCTTGGGCTGGAGTACATGATGATGTGCAATTTTGGTTCGTCCTCCCTTATCACGACTTTGATTTTCTTTAAGTTTAGAAAGCGAAAAAATGGCTTTAGGTAGACGTTTCGATGATTCCGCACTAGTCAAACTCTCCTGGGCATTCCGAGCAGACGTTTCAATGCTTCCACACTAGTCGAACTCTCCTGGGCGTTCCATTACCTGACTAATTATGCAACCGAGTGCCCTACTGGGGCTTGGTAGGGGTGCACAAAATGCTGAACTCGGACATAACTTCTAGTCAGTTGTCGATTTTAGAAATACTGAATGTAATAGTATTGTATTTTTTTATTAAAGAATATACATAGATGCCTTTATATAGGAGGCATATGTGTGCAGTACAAGTAAAGTGTAATACAAGATGCGTGCTATACAATTAATCTAACTAGGCCTAAAGCCCACTATATTATACACGTTAACAACTCCCCTCAAACTCAAGGTGGATGTGAGACCAGCTTGAGGTTGTTAACCAAATCACGAAGGCATCCCTTAGGATGTGACTTGGTGAAGATATCAGTAAGTTGATCTTTAGTGGAGACTGAGAAGAGCTTGAGAGCACCATGGACAAGATGATAACAGATAAAATGACAATCAATTTCGATGTGTTTAGTTTGTTCATGGAAGACATCATTGTGAATAATATGAATGGCACTCTGGTTGTCATAATAAAGAGAAGTAGCAGAGGATGTAGACACACCTAAATCCTTAAGAAGTCATCGTAGCTAAAGAAGCTCAGATGTGGTATCAGCAAGGGCACGATATTTTGCTTTAGCATTGGAGCGGGCAACAAAAGTTTGTTTCTTACTTCACCAAGAAATTGAAAAAAAAAAAAAAACCAAGAAGAAAGCAATAACTTGTAGTGGACCTACGATCAGTGAGATCTCCTACCCAATCAGCATCACGGAGTACAAGTGGAGATTGAGTTAAGTAGAAAAGGCCATGGAAGAGAGTGCCTTTCAAATATAGAAGAATGCGCAGAACAACAGCATAGTGAGTCGATCGTGGAGCAAACAAATACTGGCTCACCTAATGAATAGCATAGAAAATGTCTAGGCGAGTAACTGTGAGATAAACTATGCTGCCAACCAATCGTTTGTAAAGAGAGGGATTAGACAATGGTTTCCCCCTCAAGGGTGTCAGATGCGCATTAAGTTCAACTAGAGTGTCAACAGTCTTGTTGTTAGTGGGTCCAGCTCGAGATAAAAGGTCAGAAGCATACTTGGCTTGAGTAATATAAAGACCATCTGTGGAACGAGTGATTTCAAGACCCAAGAAATAGCTGAGATGTCCAAGATCTTTCATCTCAAACTGCTGACTGAGAAAATCCTTGAGTTCTTGAATGCCACTGAGATCATCACTAGTTATGATCATATCATCCATATATAGAAGAAACAAAATGGTGCTTTTATCATTGAGACGAAGAAATAAGGCAGAATTATAAGGACTGGTAGTGTAACCCAAGCAAAAGATGGTGGAGTTGAACTTGGCAACCCAAACTTGTGGAGCTTGTTTAAGGCCATAAAGTGCACGTCGAAGGCGTCAAAATTTGTTTGACTCAACAAGAAGACCAGGAGGAGGTTGTATATAGACTTCTTCACTCAGATCCCCATTAAGGAAGGCATTTTTAACATCCATCTGAAAAAAGTCCCATTTACTAGCAGCGGCAACATCTAAGAGGGCACGAACAAATGAGATATGAGTAATTAGAGCATATGTCTCTTCATAATCAATCCCATACTCCTGTGTATAACCTTTTGCAACAAGACGAGCCTTGTAGCACTCAATGAACCCATCAAAGTAAGTCTTAATCTTATAGATCCACTTAAAACCAACCACAGATTGTCCAAGAGGGAAAGTAGCCAGATCCCAAGTATGATTTTTGGTTAATGCATCAAGTTCTTTTTTCATTGCAATTTGCCATAAAGAGTCAGTGGAGGCCTCACGATAGGTTTGAGGCTCGTGGAGTGTAGCAAAGGCAGTGTAACAGTGATAGTTGAGTAAATGTGTAGGAATGGATCTTACCCGGGTTGAGTGGCAAGGTGGAATGTCTTGTAGAGGATCTTTAGGTGGAGCAGGAATAGGGGACCCAGGCTCAAGGTGGGGTAGCTCATCATCAACCTGTTCATTTTCGACCTGTCTAGGAGAAGCATCAAAAATATCTAGAGGATGGATAGAGATGTCCAAAGGAGGATCAAGAGTATTTGTAGAAGGAACATGAGACTCATCTGGAAATATTTCTAAAATAGAGGAGGTAGTCAGGGAAGAACGAAAGTGAGAGAGTTCAACAAACAAGCGGTGTTCCCAAAAGACAACATTACGGAAAACATGAAGATGATGAGAAACAGGATTATAACACCGATACCCCTTTTGAGTTTCGTCATAGCCAAGAAAATAATAAAGTCTAGATCGAAACTCAAGTTTATTGTGCTCATGAGGCGGAAAAAGAATGAAACAAGCAGATCCAAAGGAGCGAAGGTAATGATACTCAGGGGGTGACCCAAAAAGGCGCTCATACGGAGCCTAAAAGGCGCTCAGGAGATGATAGTGCTTGGAATACGATTAATAGCATGAACAACATGAAGAGTGACTTCACCCCAAAATGGGGCAGGAACTTTGGCAGAAAGAAGAAGAGCACAAACAGTGTCAAGAATATGACGAAGTTTTCTTTCGGCTCAACCATTTTATTGAGAGGTACCTGGACAAGTTAGATGATGTACAGTGTCATAAGAATGTAATAGAGCTTGAAAAGCATATTTAGTATATTCAAGAGAATTATTAGATCGAAAAGTTTTGATACGTTTTGAGAATTGTGTTTCAATCATTTTTGCAAAGTTACTGTATATTGGCAAGATTTCAAAATGAGATTTCATAGGAAAGATCTAACTATAACGAGAATAATCATCAATAAAAAAAAAAAAACAAAATATCGAGATCCACCAATACTAGCAACAAGAGAAGGTCCCTAAACATCAGAATGAATTAACTCAAAAATACTATTAGAAATAGATTCACTGTTATTGAAAGGTAAAGCTGGCTGTTTTCCTAATTGGCATGAAGTACAATCAAAATTGTCTTTGGACACAGAACCCAACAGACTCTTAGAAGCTAACTATTGTACCCAAGAAGAGGGTGCATGACCAAGACGAGAATGCCAAAGTACGAGAGAAGGTAAAGGAGAAATTGCAACAGCAGCAGCAACAACAGAAATAGGAGCAACAGGTGGAAGATGAAGATTGTCCATGAGAAACATACGCTCAACTCTAGGACCGGTCCCAAGCTCTTAGCCCATCCTCGGATCCTGCACAATACACCCAGAATAGAAAAAATAAGGTGATATCCTAATTCAACTAATTGTCCCACAGAGCACAAATTATAGGATAGGTTAGGTACATGGAAGACACCAAGAACAGAGAGGTTAGAGGTTGAAACAAAACCTAGACTATTCCCATGCATGGTGGAACCATCAGCTATATGAATATTAAGAGGATGTGGTGTAGGTTTAAGTTTGGAGAATAAGGACGAGTGAGGTATCATGTGATTGCAATAGGCAGAATCAAAAAGCCAAGTTTGAGATGTACCGGGTAGAATTGAAAGAGTAGTGGAAAGAGATGTATTACCAGCCATATGAACAGCCTAAGCTATGATATCCTGTAGTTTAGTGGGGAGAGATTGATAGTGGATCCAAAAGACTGGGACTCAGCTGAAATTGGCAGAGTAGGCTCAGTATTAGCAACAACAACAGTAAATTTGTTGCGACGGTAACAAGTCTCAATGGTGTGACCAGGACGCTTGCAATAGTGACAGAACTTTTTGTTGGTTTGCTTACGACGATTGCTAGAGCCAAAGGAATCACCTGATTACTGAATATGCTCTATGGGAGGAGTAGAAGGAGTAATAGCAAAAACATTGAGCTTATTCAGGGCTTGAAGGGTTGCAAGACGAGTTTCTTCTCAAACCAACTCATTTACAACAGTATCAAGAGAGGGGGGAGGACTGCGATTAAGAAGCTAACCTCAAATGGGCTCATAGTCCTTGTGAAGTGACATCAGGAATTCATAGAGACGAAATTCATCTCTAACAATAGCATATTGCTGAGCACCCTTTGAGCATGCCCAAGTTGGATCAGAAAGGTCAACTTGGTCCCAAATGAAGAGAAGCTGATCATAGTAGTCATTCATGAATTGCCTTGGTTCTTGCCTAAGTTGATGTAATTCAACCACTAACTGATATTTCATGGATCCGTGAATAGTGGAGTATCTTTCAGCTAACATATCCCATGCTGATTTTGCATCATCAAAGCTACCCAACAAATTGGAGATAGAAGGAATGGAAGTGTTCCGAATCCATGTGAGGATCATGTAGTTGTGACTATCCCATTCAATCATGCAATTAAGGAAGGCAGCATCTTCTTCACTTGCCCCCTTGACAGGAATAGTGATTGGACCAGTACAATAGTGCCAGAGCATGCGACCCTTAAGAAAACTGCGCATAGCTTAAGACCAAGATAAGTAATTCTTATTCCCCTCCAATATAGTATTGATGGGGTGAGGAAGAAAAATATCCTTTTTATCCATTTAGACACACAATATGCAAAAATAAACTACAAAAATGAAATTTACACAAAAAAATGGGTAAGGAGAACCTAGACTGAAAAAGTCAACCAGGAGAAAAGTCAACGGTCAAAGTCAACAACCTAGTAAAAGTCAATGCGGTCAACGGTTAAGGGTGATGACGTAATCGTTGCTGAATGCTGACGTAAGCAAGCTGACGAGTTACTAACGCAAGTAGCGATGACGTCACTAGGGCTGACGTGGCGTAACTGATGACGTCAGCGGACTGAGTTCTGGTGCGTGGAGGTACATGAAGAGTATTGGCAGCACGTGGAGGCGTGTGACAGTAATGCCAAGAATTCTAGTGGCACGTGGAAGGTTCAATGAAGAGGATATTTCACAGAAAGGCAGATCAGAGAGATTACTTTCTGATGGTACAATCTGTGGTTTAATCGAAGAAGCGAAAGCGATGGTAGCGGTAAGGCAGTGTTCTTTGATGTACTAAAGTCGCGGTGGAGGCTGTAGTTTTGCTCACAACAACGACTGTAGATGACACCCAAGAAGACAAGACTGCTTAAGAGCGGCTCACTAAAGTATTAGAGCAATGGCTCTGATATCATGTTAGAAATACTGAATGTAATAGTATTGTATTTCTTGATTAAAGAATATATATAGATGTCTTTATATAGGAGGTATATGTGTGTAGTACAAGTAAAGTGTAGTACAATAAGTGTAGTACAATATGTGTGCTATACAAGTAATCTAACTAGGCCTAAAGTCCACTATATTATACACGTTAACAGTCGAGGTTGGTTTTGAGGTGGTGGTTCGAGTTGAAGTGGCAAACTAGGTGTCTGTGTCACCTGGTTCCATGCCATCGTTGCCCATAGGTGTACCGAGATGCAAACATAACTCGCTATTTCCTTGTTGGAGATTTTTAAGGAGAGGCAGCTTTAAATCTATTCGAGGTTTCCCATCCCTAGAGCTTGGTCGTTGGGAGTTGGGGATTGCGTGTGCATAGAGTGGCGGGATGGGTGGCTCGGGCTTCCTAAGGGAGGTGGTGTGATGTGTAGGTCTGGGTCGATCGGGGTGGGGGTTGTGGATTGCTGTTCTAATGAAGGTTCCATGGTTAGTCGTTAGTGTGCTCTATTTTGGGGCGATGAGAACAAAGTCGGCTTTATGCAACAATTCACTCGGTGGGTGAGTATGTGGACTTACCTAAGGGGGTCTAGGATAGCTGTTCATGTGGTGGGATTACATGCAAGCCATGCTCTTCTCATGTAGCAGCTGTAATTCACAATTTTCACCATGCAATGCCACATCGACACTGTGAAATCTAGCTGTGGTCATCGAGTCGTCTTTCTAAATTCATAACACCGAGTTGTCTTGTTGATTTGGCAACACTTGGAAGTTAAAGGATGAAGGTTGGACACGTTGGGGATTCGGTGGACGAGGGTTGTGTGATCTCATCATTAGTCATGGAGGTGTTTCCTTGTTGGTCCCACTTGGTTGAGGTCGACGGGTCTGCATCGTTTTCCATGGGATGGGAGAATGGTCATTCTCAGCCATTCCATTATCCCCACATAGAGTGACTGCATGAGCTGACGTGTCCGTGGCTCCTTCTCTAGCTTTAGAGCAATGCACATCCTTGTGTCCTACTCTCCCACAATGGTAACAGAGCACCAGAACGTTCTCATAAACAATATCTTGCCAAAAGGAACCAATTTTGACACGTTTAGGTAAGGGGTTGGCCATATTAATTTGAACACACAGTCGAGCAAACCTCCCCTGAATGGCAGAACTAGTCACCGCATCTAACTTAAACGGATCCATACTACAGTACGATGTTTGTAACTTTGGCTACATTAGGGTGAAAATCTGCCTCCCATGCTTGAACATGGAGGTACTGTTCTCCCACCAACCAAGGTCTATCCATGAGTGCATGGTGATAGTCCTTAAGCACCTCAAATTTCATAATAAAGAAACCGTACCAAATATCAATTAAATTCATATTACCTGTGGGGTGCCAAATACCTGCTAACTTGGTTTGGAGAGCACAATACCCTAGTTGTTTGCCCATAAGTTTGAGGATGACACTAGTTTGCCATGGCCTGGCCAGCTTGTGCTTCAATTCTATGGACACCGGGATTTCCCATGCATCGTCAGTCATGTAGTCCTCCTCCCTGTGTTGCTCACCGTCTGTCCCTGGCGGCATATCATCTTTGGTTTCAGTTTCAAATTGCTCATCAACATCCACATCACCTTCACCATAATCTGTATCTTGCATGACAGCATCCTTGGTTGCCTTCGCATATGTTTTTTTCTCGTGAGTTGTCCTTCAGAAAATTGCTCTCGAGGTCATCGGTTTCATAGGACGAGTTGTTAGTATGTGTTATATTATTAATTGTCCCAAAAGTTTAAGTTGTTAGGAAATTGTGAATTTAATCACTTAACCATAAGTCTAACACTCCCTCTCACTTGTGGGCCTAAACTTTCCCTTAATAAGTGGAGGCCCAACAAGTGGGAATTTAACATTTTAATGGAAGGTAGAGTAAAGCCAAGGATCAAGCTTAAGATCTCCTACTCTGATACCATGTTAAATTAACAATTATCCAAAAAGCTTAAGTTGTTAGGAAATGGTAAATTTAATCACTTAACCATAAGTCTGACAGTGTGTGTTTCCATTTCTATAAGAAAAGCTCTCCTTTTTTTCTTTTTTCTTTTTTTTCTAAATGCTTCAATTTGAAACAAAATTATTGAACCACTCACTCGTTTGAAACTTAACTACTCATGCGTCTTTACCTTATACAAAATATGCATCAAATTCAACATACATTTCATTCATTGGTGCAGCTTACATGGCATAGCCTTAGCCAATCACTGGGCTAGCATGGATATGATATGATAAACCTAATTGCCAAACGTATTGGATTTATGGAATGGGCTACGTCCAGACCTGATTTCAGTTGCGCATCAGTGCATCACCTAACTTTATGCATCTACAATCAACTGCCTCAATAATAACTAAATTGGATCTCCCTGATGGACTTTGCTGGGAACAATTTTGGGCTTTGTGTACAAAACATTTTAGGAGCGTCCCTACTCAATTTAGAGTTTTTTTTTTTTTTTTTTTTCTTAAATATTTTTTGAATTATTTGATTCACCAATGAACGTTAATTATTTATTTACAAGGAGTGAGAGAAGGAGGAGCTAAATCCAAATCTTCTCATTAGAAGAATCAGACAATACCACTAATTTATGGGTCCCTGGAGTTTTCGGGATGTCTCATTTCTAATAGATATCATTTGTTACTTTAACCCCACCAATCAGTGCAGGTTCCTCCTATTCATGACTTTGTTTGGGCTTTTGGGAGAGTTTCTGGACCGTATTGGATGAAGAACATAAGATTTAGTTTTGATATCAATAAAGTCCACTAGACTAGATAAAGGGCTTTAAGCCTGTCAAGCTAGGCCATAAAGAGTAAGAGATGCGGTCTGGAGTGGAGGAGAGGCCGATTTACTAATTTGTCTTCGAGAATCGTTGACTTCCCTGGATTCTCTCTTGCTCTCAAACAAGCATTTGTATATTGCTACTTTGAGAATTAGGTACACAAATTAGTTGGCATAAGAATCTGCAATTTTGTTATCAATGAAAACTTAATTAAACAGATACATTTGTGCATGCCTGTGTGAGAGAGAGAAACAAACCAAAATAACCAAACGGCTGTCCTAATAATCAATCTGAATCACCAGAACTTCTTCAACTTACAAAGCTTTACCAAACAAAAAAAGGATCTATGATTGTTGGTTATTATTAAGGCATTACCATATGGTCCATATTCACCACCCTTGTCATTCTCATAAGTACAACCGAATTATATTGTAACAAAACAAGCGCTCAGATCCTCTACATGTTGCCACTTTCAAGTACACAACGTAATAATTACTATTTGCTTCTTCTTTTACAGAATTAGTACATATCCGTATGATAAATTACTAGTTGTTCCACAAAGCTTAAGCTTTTAAATAGGAGGTATAGTGGAAACATGATTCCAACTCAGGCCACCAGCTTTGATACTGTGATAAATTACCAATTATCCCAAGAGGCTAACTGTCAGGAAATGGTAAATATAATTAACCCCATATTCATGTTAGATGTGCCTCCAAGGTCTTTCGGCAAGGCTTACACATTCACTGTATCTATAACAATCAACAAGATGATCAATCGTCAATCCAGCAGCTTGCATGAAGGAATACACAATCACTGGCCCAACCAACCGAAATCCATGCTTTATTAATTCCTTGCTGACAGCTTCTGCTTTTGGTGTCCTTAGAGGAACATTTCTTGGGTATCTATACCGGTTGATCACTGGTTTGTGATTCACATGACCCCACATATAGCTACCAAAAGATCCAAATTCCCTCACAATCTACATTGAGGTCATAATTGAGCACAATGAGCAACCTATCAAGTACTATATTAACCAGCTGAGGAAATATGCAAACGAGTCAAAAATTTTAAGCTTGCCTTCAATATGCATTTGGCATTGTCTAGAATGCACCTCACTCTGCACTCTGTTAACATGATAGCCTTGTTGGAAGCTATATCTGTAATCTCTTCCTCCCCCATTTTGGCAACAAAGTTAGGATCAAATCCGCCAAAAGCTTCCCTATGTCACAGAACAAATCAATATTTTCAATCCCACATTGTTCAAAATTATATTAACATTGCTTTTCAATTTGTAAAACAAGTAATTTTAAGCTGTGCAAGTTTAATTCAAGTGGTACAAACACTGTTACCTGAATAGTTCCCTTCTTTTGAGGATTTCAGTCCAATTGTAGTCCATCAACATACCAGACATTGCAAGTAGCTCAAACAATTGGCTGTTGATAATTTACCACTTTAAAATTGGCAAATCACTCCATAATTAGTAGTAGACTTCCATTCAAAAAAGTACGAAAGACTTACTTGTCATCATAAACTGGAACTCCCCAGCACTCATCGTGAAATGCCACGTAAACTTTATCTGTATAAAACATAATCAGTTCTAAGTAGAATTTCTTTATTTTGTACCTAGAATGCTAAATAAAGAATTGCCATAAAAGTCATGATTTCAACGCAAGGAGTTTCAAATTTGTAATTTCAACAGAAGAATTACCATAATATGCTAAATAGTTCCCTTCTTAATTTATGATGAAAGCTAGGTGACTTTCTTCATTGTTAAACAAGTTTGTGTATTCTTTTCTTTTTAAGCAAATTCCACATCCCAAATGCTATGACAATGTTGAAGCAATTGAGCAATAGGCTCAGGAGATTATAGAAACAAGAGCACAAGTACTTCAGTTTAGGAACAGCTGTGTGAATCTTATAGCCTTCAAATTCGTTTGACACGAATGTTTATCAAATGCCATACACATATACACTGCAAGAAGCTATAGTAGTTTGACATGAACGTTTATCACATGCCATACATTCTCTATGGCTTTGTTAGCATTATGGAACGTTATGGCTTTGTTAATATATATATATATATATATATATAGCTTCTTACATGCTAACAAAGCCATAACCATTCCATAATGCTAGAAAAGTAAATCAAATGTTATTGGAAATTGATAAATGAGTATTCTAAAGCTTACCACTATTCTTTGTAATCCAGTTGCACCTCCTTAATTCCCCAGTACTAGTATCCTGACTTTGCTGCTTCACGGTTTTTGCCCAGGGGGCTTCTCTTCTTTCAGATGGTGCAATCAGTCTTAATGCTAAAGAAATCTTCTGGTTCAGTGGAGTAGTAGAATCTGTAAGCGAAGAGTCATTCGAGTTCTGTGACAAAGACAACGATAAGGATGATAGGGAGGACAACGATGAACCGCTTCTCTGAAGCCCAATTGGGTAAATTCTCTTAAGGTGTTTGGACAAAATGCTTTGGCTTGGCTTCTCTTTTTCTTTCGAGAGTTTGTTCCTCTCCAAATCATGTCTTCTTGTGTTTGCTTTAGACATGCTTGGAGAAGATGAAAGTTTAAGGTTTAATTAGGATAGATGTAGATGTAAAGGTGGGTTGAGAGGGGTTTTAAAAGGAGTTGGTGCCATGATGAGCAGTACTTAAACGTTGGTTGGTGAAATGTGAGTTTCACAATTATGGATTACCATTTGCTCCTTAGGTTTTAAGCAAAATTTGTAAGATTATACACAATTGGACCATATATGGACCAAATGAGCCATCTTTTTTCTTCTTTCTATTTTGTATTATTGGTCAGGTACACTCATCCTCAAATATCTTATTTAAAAATTAGTTAGGTGAATTAAAAACTTCATGTTTACATCACACATCCAAATATTTAGGCCAATAAATGGTTCTCTGTGATTTTTACTGGAATGTTTCTTTTTTCGCATGAAGACACAGAAATCACAACCAACCCTACCCTTTTTAACAAAAGGAATAGGGTGAAAATGGAGGTGGACTTGTAGATGTAGTGCTATTGGTAGTCCCCAAATCACACGAGATTAACTCTAATAATTACCCTTTTAGTTGTGGTGTTTGTCTCATTGTAAGTGTAATGGGTCCGGTTTATTCTTAACTCTTACTCTTGTCTTGTGTCCTTAAGGTTTGAGGCATACCTGTTGCCTGTATAGACAAAGATATGCCATCCTTTTTTCCTTTTTTTTTTTTTTTGGATGAAACAAAGATATGCCATCTATTATTCTTAGAACTGTTCCCATTTTATTTTATTAAAATATTTATGGGGTTATTTGGTAGCAGGGCCGTGTATTCAAGGTGCAAAGGGGTCACTAATGTGCCCTGCGCTTCAATTTGCAGAGAAGATATTTTTAAACTCTTAACTAATCTCTATACACAAACAATCTCTTCAAAAAGCACTTTTATTTATTTATTTATTTTACAAAGGTATCCAAGACCTCTTAAGTGCTCTTGTCCCACACATGCCAAATTATTACTTATTACGAAAAAAAAAATTAAAATGTTTCGAACTCAAAATCTCATATATTTGCCATAATATTCGAATTTTGAGCATAACTTTTTGAGATGTTAAACACGAGTCTTAAAAATTACAAAGACTAAAAATTACAAACGCATTTTGGATGAACCAAAAAAAAAAAAGTTTTATAAGATATCTAGTATCAAAGAATGACTGCAAGTGTAGGGCAATTTTTAACATACGTTATCAACCTAAGATTAGGAATATTCTTGAAAGATAGTTATGTTTATCTTGCTAATTTAAAATATAATCAATTGCTTCATTTGATGATGCAATTGATTATATAGTCAGATTAAATGACATTAGTGTGGTGCCAAGGCCTCTTTGATGTTTAAGTCAAAAATAACTTTTTTTCTAAGACAAAACTCAAGGAATTTGAAAGCATTCACTCTCTCTTACCTAAATCAATGCATGAGATCCTGACTTATGCTAGGTTTTCGTGGTGTATTGTTATGAAACTTTTTTTTGATTTTTAACTGTTGTGTTCATGACGGAGGTGAGATAAATGTCATGCCTTAGGAGAGAATTTTGATATTGATAATTGTTGCATATTCTTGATTGCTTGGGTTGATTAGGAGTTGAGTGGCCTTGTCAACCCTATCTATATCATTAACTATCAAAAAAAGAAAAAGAGAAGTGAAACTAATAATTATATTTCGACCCTCACTCTTTTTCCATCATTTGTTTCATTTCATTTTCAATTTTTTCATTGGAGGGTTCATATGATATACCCAAGTATATAGCGATGTCCGCTTCTTTTAATCTAGTTCTAAAATGGCCAAGCGATGTCCGCGTCGGTCACTGCAAAATGGTGTTCCTCAGTCACTTTCTTTCTCAATGGCGGAGGCTGTCCAACAGCCTTGCCAAATGCAATGAGTTGGGTATGTTGGAATGTGCGGGGGCTTGGGAACCAATGCACCGTTCACGAGCTTGCAACGATAATGCGGGCGCAAGATCTTGCTGTCCTGTTCTTGGCCGAGACATGGGCAGACGAAGATAGGCTAATAAGACTTTGTGATGAATTACTTTTTGATGAGAAATGGGTTGTTTCGAGAGAGACAAGGAAAGGCGGTTTGGCTTTACTTTGGAGGAACTTGGTTCAGATTGATGTGGACTCATCCTCCCTTAACCATATAGACGTTGTAGTTAATAAAGGGAAGGAGGATTCTTGGAGGTTCACGGGCATTTATGGGTTTCTGGAAGCTAGTCGGAAATGCGAGACTTGGGATTTACTCCGAAATCTTGCGCCAATGACTTTAATGAAATACTACTGTCTCATGAGAAGCTAGGAGGGCCTCCTAGAAGTGAAACAGCTATGGGAGAGTTTAGAGAGGTTGCGGATGATTGTGGGTTTATTGACCTAGGTTATGTGGGGAAAAAATATTCTTGGCGCAGGAGAGGTGAAAACATGGTGTTGGAAAGGCTAGATTGTGCTCTTGCTACTCACTCTTGGCTTGCTTTGAATCCGGCAACAAGAGTTCATTGCCTTCGATACAATGCATCTGATCATTACCCAATAATCATAAATCCTGAAGGAATTACAGCTAGACCTTGTAAACCCTTTAGATTCTAACACATGTGGCTAAAGGAGAATGGATGTGGTGAAACTGTTAAGACAGTGTAGGCCTCTCCTTTCCCTCTTTCAAACTCTCCGCTGATGCATGAAAAGATAAAATTATGTGGTGTAAAGCTTATGGAGTGGAGCAAACATTCTTTTGGTAGTGTGAGGAAGCAATTGGAAGAAAAATCAAAACTTTTGGAAAAGGCTGAAATTGCAGTGGCTCAGGGGGCAGATTTGGAGGTAGTGAGATTATTAAGAGTGGAGGTAAATGAGCTACTAGACAAAGAAAGCTTAATGTGGCAGCAAAGAGCAAGAGCTTTGCACCTTACGTGTGGTGATAAGAATACACGGTTCTTCCATAATAAAGCCTCTCAGAGATTTCGTCGGAATAGGATTGTGGGTTTATTCAATGAGTCAAATTCTTGGTGCACAGATAATGCTCAGGTGGTTGACATTATAGTGGGGTTTTATACAAAGTTGTTCACATCTGAAAGATCCTCCAATGATCATGGTATTCTGGAAGTGATACAACCGGTAGTTACTAAGGAGATGAACACCAACCTGACTAGAGATTTTACAAAGCAAGAGGTTGATCTTGCCTTGAAGGAGATGGCCCCTCTCAAGGCTCCGGGACCCGATGGTATGCCTCCTCTCTTTTTTCAATCTTTTTGGCCATTGATTGGTGATGAAGTATCTAAAGCTGTCTTGGATTGTTTAAATTCATGTCACATTCCAGATGAGTTTAATTACACTTATGTTACCCTTATTCCTAAAGTGAAGAATCCTGAAAAAATTTCTGAGTTTAGACCAACTAGTCTTTGCAATGTAATTTATAAACTGATTTCAAAGGTTTTAGCTAACCGTTTGAAACCTCTGTTGCCATCTATTGTGTCTGATAATCAAAGTGCCTTCCAAGTTGAGAGGGTGATCACAGACAATATACTTATGGCATTTGAAACTTTACATTACATGAAAAATCAACAAACTGGCTCTACAAGTTTTATGACTCTCAAACTTGACATGAGCAAGGCTTATGATCGAGTTGAATGGTCCTTCTTGGATTTGTTGTTGAGAAAGATGGGCTTTCATAATCGATGGGTTGATCTTATGATGGAGTGTATTACTATTGTGTCTTACTCAATTCTGATTAATGGGGAGCCTTCACAAACCATCCACCCTAGTAGAGGACTGCATTAGGGGGACCCTTTATCTCCTTACCTCTTCCTCCTCTGCACTAAGGGTTTACATGGTTTAATTTCTAAAGCAGTTGCTTCTAGTGATATTAGAGGAATCTCTATCTGTAGGAATGGCCCTAGATTAACCCACTTATTTTTTGCAGATGATAGCTTGATTTTTTGTAGAGCATCAGTCCAGGATTGTACTCACATACAAAACCTTCTTGCTACATATGAAGTAGCCTCAGGGCAACAGTTGAATAGGGAAAAAACCACACTGTTCTTCAGTAAGAATACGGATAGTGAGGTCCAAGACTCCATTAAAGATTTGCTAGAGGTACCTGATATAAAGTAGTATGAAAAGTACTTGGGCTTGCCATCTTTTGTGGGTAGGCGTAAGAAAGCAAGCTTGGCTTACATTAAAGATTGGATATGGGCTAAGCTCCAAGGGTGGAAAGAGAAGCTTCTTTTCCAAGCCGGTAGGGAAGTTCTCTTAAAGGCCGTGGTACAAGCGATCTCAGCATATTCTATGAGTTGTTTTAAACTCCTTACTACACTTTGCCATGAGATTGAGATTATGATTAGGAAGTTTTGGTGGGGCCAACGTGGTGCTAGGAGACGTATTCACTAGGTAAAATGGCGCACTCTTTGTAGGCCAAAAGCAATTGGAGGAATGGGGTTTAGAGAACTCCAAAAATTTAACGATGCTATGTTAGCTAAGCAAGTTTGGCATCTATTACAAAATCAAAACTCTTTTTTTTTTCTTTTTTTTTTTAAATCAAAATATTTCCCTCATGGGTCAATTTATGATGCCAGGGAAAATAAAGGGTCTTTCACTTGGAAGAGTATTTTAAAAGGGAGAGAACTCATTACTCGTGGACAGAAATGGAGGATTGGGAATGGTTCTCAGGTGCGAATTTTCCATAATGCTTGGCTACCTGGATCTCAGCAAGGCAAAGTCCAATCCCTTGCCTCAAACAGCCATGCAAATGCCTTGGTCTCTAGCCTAATTAACCATGTTGACCGGTGTTGGAAGGAGACAGAGATTGATAGTTTATTCTTACCTGAAGAGGTAGCAATCATCAAGGCCATTCCTCTTAGCCTGTTCGATCAAGCTGACCTCCCTTTCTGGCCTTACACTCGTGATGGACTCTTCTCGGTCAAGTCGAGCTATCACCTTTTGATGGAACAAGATGAAGCGGAGCTACCAGGGACAACTAATAGTGGTACAACTTCACCAGTTTGGAAAGCTATTTGGCGCATGAATGTTCCAAACCGAGTGAAATATCTTGTGTGGCGAGCTGGAAACAATGCTCTGCCTACACGAGTGAATCTAGTTCCTAGACAAATTCTGATTGATTCGATGTGCCTGGAGTGTAAGGCTCAGCCAGAAGACACGATGCATGCCCTTTGGTCTTGTCCAAAGCTTCAGGACATGTGGAAAGTGAAGTTCAGTAAGCTTGTGACAGAAACGAGTATCTGCTCCAGCTTCTACGAGATTCTTGAATGTGCGTCGAAAGAAAAATCATCTTTGGATCTCCTTGCTATGATGGTCGCTGAAGTTTGGCAACGCCGAAACAGAGCCCGAGTGGGAGAGCCTACTGTGCCACTCAGTTAGATTAATTCCAAGGCCTATAGTGCTCTCCAAGAATTTCAGCAACTTCGCCCCACTCATACTGTGATTCCAAGGACAGCCCGTGCAGTAAAATGGAGGCCTCCTACTGCGCCATGTGTGAAGGCAAATTTCAACGGCGTCTTCTCACAAGATGGACTAGCAGGCTCGGTGTGATAATCCGGAATGAACAAGGATTAGTTATGGCTGCTCTTTCACAACAAATTCCATCACCTGCTTCAGTGGAGATGGTGGAAGTGTTAGCGGCTCATCAGGCTGTGATGTTTGCTAAGGAGCTTGGGTTTGACAAGGTGGTTTTGGAAGGTGACTCTAAATCTATTATTAAGGCTATTCTTGGTGACTACATGGACTGTTCCTACATGGGTCATGTACTGCAAGATATTAAGTTTTTGTTTTCTAGTTTTTCCTTTATTTCAGTTAAGCACATTCATAGAGAAGGGATCTGTGTTGCCCACAAACTTGCTAGAAGGGCTGTTAGTAGTCCTTTCCTTGTCTGGATAGAGTCTGTTCCTTCAGATATTTTTGATGTTTATCAGCATGATCTTTTAAGGATGCAATAATAATATCAGTACCCTGTTGGGGTTCTTTCTCAAAAAAAAAAAAAAAAAAAAAAAATCAAATTTCTTGATTGATCGGGGTTTTCGGAGTTTTATCATAAAATAATTTATTAAGTTTCAAAACTAATCTGAAGTACGGTTCAAATCTACATCTTCTATTGTTGTAATTATCTAATTATTGTTAAAGATCTTGTATCTTAACTAATATCTTTTAATGTATAGTTTTTTTTTTTTTTTGAATCGGAACTTAATATTTCATTTAATGTATAGTTAAACTTTTACGATTCAAATTCCTTCGTGTGTGTCTATATATATGTTATATATATATATATATATATATATATTAGATGGGTTGATTAGCCCCTTACATTCGAACCAGCCTAGTAGTATTTTTAGTCAAATTTGATCTACAAAACTATTTTAACTAATTGTTCGTGGTGCGGTAAGTTTAGCTCTAAGTTCTGGAGAGTCAATCAGGTTGTGATTAGGTTGTCCAAGCCTTACCAAAGCTCATTATCATTATTATTATTTTCTAAAAACCGTAAGTGCTTGACCAAATATTTTGCAAGAAAAGAAATCCTGAGTTTTTTTTTTTTTTTTTTCTTCATTTGGTAGACTTGGTTAATTGGTTTTATGAAGAGCAAACTGAAAGTAAATCACTTAAAGTTATTTGTAATAAATAAAAGAGAGAAACATAAAATATGCTAGATTAATTAGGATATTTGAGGTGTACTATGTTTTTTTAATTGTTAAATTTCATACATACTATATATACACACACACGGGTGTGTGGAGTTAAAAAATCTCTAAATATGAAACCGAAAGTTAATTCTAAGGTTCTAATTGTCACGACCAATTTGTAAAACAAGAAGATAATTCATTCAGATAAAATTTAGTTACAAAATTAATTGTAGCCTTAAACTACAAACTTACTTAATATCTTTTTATAGGATGTGAATTTTGACAAATCCACTATTGGATTACATCTTCTTCTTATATCATCCATATTTGCAAAATTTCAAGAAAATTAAAGATCAATTACTATGTTATCAATAAATTTTTTAAATTGCAAGTTTTTTTAATTTAAAATTATGCATAAAATATAAACTTATAGATCATATAGTAAATAATATCTTATTGACACAAAATTTAACATATGTATTAAGAGCGTAAAGAACATATAATTCAACAGTTAGATTTTCAAAATATATTGTAAAATTTATTTTATTGAGTAAGTTTGTAGCTTTAAGCTACAACCAGTTTTGTGGCTAAACTTTGTCTAATTCATAATGGGAGAACTAAACAAGTAAAAATCAAAGCATGAATGAACACTTTTCTAATTAATAAACACAAATATATTGTTGCCGAGGTTACAAGCGAGTTTTGACAAATACAAATACTCTCTGAAAACTCTTACACTCTCTCTTCTCAATTTTTCTAATCCCATCTAAGTGCAGGGGAAGGCCCTATTTATGCACTTAGATCATCCCTCAATAGTGGGATACCATGCTGGATGTCAAGAGATGTTTGTCTTATAAAGCGTCTCATCATTTCTTTTAATGATGAAAACAGACTTTCGAGATATAAAACATTTTTTTTGCTGGAAATTCAACATTTAATGCAGCTTATATATCTCATTAACGTGGAGGTGAATATCGCTTACCTTTCCTGGCTCCTCGCTTTGTTTTCTCTATACAACACCTTTGTTCTCGGCTACTTTATCGGTCCTCAGGGTGAGACTTGACCGCGTTACAGGTACAGCGAGTCTCATCAGCTCTTCTCAGCCCTATTGGGCCTTTGCACTCATTTTCAGTCTGGCCCTTATCCCTGGGATTTGGGCCCGGCTTGGATCGTCGGGCCGTCGTTCTAGCCCAACATATCCGGCCCGTATAACCTTTGAGGGGACCAAGACCAACCCTCTAAAAAACGACACTAGGTTTGGGTTAGGCCCTGACTGACATGAAGAAAACCAGTTGGGATAAGCGCCGGCGCTGGAATCCGTGTCTCACACATCACGCAACAGAAGAGTCGCTCAGACTCAGACTCAAATAATTCCCGCGAGCGAGCGAAAGAGAAAAACCAACCAACCAACCAACGGCTCTCTTTAAAACCTAAAATTGTCTCTTACTCGTTACATCTTTATTATGGATTACGAAACCCTAAAGCCGTAGGCGCAGGCGAGTACCAAATGCTCAAAAAACTCCACCAATGCCAATGGAACAAACCTCCTATCCATTTCCGAATTCTCTCTTCCCTCCTCTTCTCCAAACCCTCCTCCTCCTCCTCCTCCGCCTCCGCCGCTATGCTCCACGACCAAGACCAAGACCACCATTTGAAAACATTCGCCTTCGGAAGATTTGTGGGCCCCCCTCCCCGTCTCTATCCACCAGCTGAGCTGGATCGAAACATTTCACAGTTCTTGCTCTCCCATGTTTTGGCGGGAAATAGGAGCTTCAACGACTTGCACTCGCTTATATACCAAATCGTCCAACAGGAAGGTATCTATATCTATATCATAGGAATTTTCAACCTTTTAATTGTACTAGTAATTGTTTTGCTTTCTCTATTGGTCTGTTTGGATGGCATAAATTTGGATTTGGATTTGTTTGGATAAGTTAAAAGAAATGGATTTGGATTTGGCCCAAATCCATCTTGGATTCCAGGAGCCCCAAATCCGTGGATTTCAAATCCTCCCATAAACCATGGAATTTGAGAAATCCACGTTCGCGTCTTCTCTTCCTTTGCTGCGACAACACTGCCTGAAATCACCAATGCGTTCAGGTCTGTCTCTCAACCCTTCTTTGTCCTCTTAAACCTCTCAATCTCTCTTCCTTTAATATCAAACCTGCTTCCACAAAATTTTCTGTGATTTTTTGGATTAATTTTTTGCTTTTGGAATTGCAAAAGAGTAACGTCTTTGGCTTTGTCTTGGTTTTGATAGTTCTTTTTGCATTCATTCATGGAACTAGGTTTGAAATTATGTTAAAATTTTATTTTATTTTATTTTATTATTTTTTTTTTTTGGGGTTTATCTATGTGGGTCTATATCTTCTACTGGAAGTGCAATGTTTATTGAGTTTTTCAATTTTTTGAGTTATATGTGAGGTCTGGTAAACTGAGTGCGATTTAGATTTGCTAAGAAATTGTTTGATGAAATGATTGTGTGAGTTGTATATTTTAATGCATGAGTTTTTTTGTTTGTGATTTTGAGCAACTACTAAGATATTGTGACTGAAACCTAACTCCCTATTAATCTAGTGAAATGGTTGGATTGGGTATACTAGGGATTGATGGATTCAATTTATTTGAGTGAGTGTGATATGAGTATCTAATATAAATATTGTCATTGATATTGGTTCCAGATTGTGAATGACTTTCAGTTTTGGAATGTTAATGTTTAGATGTTATAATGTAGGAAATTTTATGGTTATAATGGTAAAAGTAGAATCTTTATCTTTAATCTAATTTTTACTCATTCCAATTATTTTTTATTTCTTATTCTTTCCCCCTTTGTTATTTGTAAGTAAACTGGAGTTGCTTTTGTGATTGTGCAAAAGGATCAACTTGGCTTGGTGAAATTTTATGTCTACTGCCGTTTTTAGTACTATTATCTAGTGAGGGATTGGGGTCCTGGTGATGGTTGATGGGTAAAATGGCTTAAACATTGCAGTTTGGTTTTTTCGGAACCATCATTTTATTCTGCTGAGCAATCAAGTTGCTAGCTAGTTTTATTTTATGTGTGAGTAGTTATGGATATGTGCTTTTAGAGTAGTCCATCTAGCTTTGGTCCTACATGCCTATAGTAATTGACTTTGTTTCCCAATCTCTCTAAAGTACTGGAAGAAAGTTGGCTTTTTTACCTCTAGTGAATGGGTCCAATGGGAGACTATTTTTATAGCTTATAGATTCTGTCTTGTGGTTTGCTTATTTATATGTATTGAATTGCTCCTGCTTGTATAAATTGGATTCATTGTAATGGTAGTTCAAGTCAAAATAAAAGCAAACATGTTTGGTCATCTTACTAATGGTATTTAGTATCGTACAGTATTACTGAATTTCATTGATGATAATTTTGAGATTGTTCTGCAGAAAACATATGTTTTCTTGTGTGGGAGGGATAGAGTTACTGGTGTTGGTGCAGAACACATTGTCGATGTAGTTGAAGCTATGGTTTAGGAATGAGAAAATGAGATGATTTCTCCTAGTGCACAATCATTAATTCAACATTTTGTGTCATTAAGTTTTGCAGCTAAGCCTTGCCTATCACTGATCCAAATTGTTGAAAAGCTAATGCATGGAGTTGTAAGGGAGTCTTTTGAAATGCTTGCTTGCTAATTTTTCTCATCTGGGTGCCTTTTATTTTTGTTAGGTTCTCATTGTTTATCTTTGTATTTATGTTTTTAGTTAAATTAGCCGTTTTTAATGAGAAATCCTCTGTATATTTTATATTACTTATATAGCAAATATGAGGGTCTTTTTGGGATGATTTGCTTTTAATTAATCTTTGTTGGGTTTTGAATGTTTAGATAGATAGATAGATATATAGATATTTATTTGCAGCTAGTGAAATTGGCCATTTGTATTGTACATGAATTTCTCATTGTATCATTTCCAAGCAATTTAGCAATAAAAGGTAGTGAAATTCTTATCTGGGTGCCTTTTATTTTTATTGGGTTTTCATTGTTTATTTTTGTAAAATTTTAAGAAAAAAAATTATTGAAAAAAAATTATTGATCTTAAATCTAAATGCAAATTTAAGTATCCAAACAATAAAATTCCAAATGATGAATTTCAAATCCTTCATTCTATAAAAAAGAACCCAAACAAGGAATTTTAAAATCAATGGATTTGAAATTAAGGCATTTGAAATCAATTGATTTAAAATCCAAATCCAAATCCAAATCTTGTCATCCAAACACAACCTATATGATTTTTATAGCTTAAATTTCTGTTCGGTATTTTTATATGCTCAACTCCATGTCTTCAATTTCTTTGCTTCTAGATAGGATATTTTGTTTTACATAATCACCCTACCCCTACATTAAAGATATGATTTTGTTGTTTATAGACTTCTTGTGAATTTCTGATAGGCTCTGGTTCTGCACCTTCAATTTGTGAGCTGCTCTTGAATAATTTCCACGGCTGGGATTCCAATATTGTGGTTTGGGATATGTTGGCTTTTGCTTATTCCAGATTTCAGCTCGTGCAAGATGCCCTCTTTGTTCTCGCCAAGATGAAAGATCTCAACTTGTGTGCATCAATACAAACATATAATAGTCTGTTGCACAACTTAAGGCACACTGACATCATGTGGGATGTGCATAATGAAATCAAAGATAGCGGAACTCCTGAGAATGAGTACACTAATTCCATACTTATACATGGCCTATGCGAGCAATCCAGGCTACAAGATGCAGTTTCATTCTTGCAAATTTCCAAAGGGAAGGATACTGGTCTTTCCATCGTTGCATTCAATACCATCATGACAAGGTTCTGTAAATTGGGTTATGTAGATGTCGCAAAGTCATTTTTTTGTATGATGCTCAAGTGTGGACTACTTCCTGATTCATACAGTTACAATATTCTTATTCATGGATTATGTGTAGCAGGTTCCATGGAAGAAGCCTTAGAGTTCAAAAATGACATGGAGAAGCATGGGGTAGAGCCAGATATAGTAACCTACAACATTCTTGCTAAAGGATTTCATCTACTTGGTTTGATGGGTGGGGCTTGGAAGGTAATCCAAGACATGTTGCTTAAAGGGTTTAATCCAGATGTTGTTACATATACAATTCTAATGTGTGGGCATTGCCAGATAGGAAATATTGAGGAAGGCCTTAAGTTGCGGGAAGAGATGCTTTCTCGGGGATTTCAGTTGAGCATCATCTCATACAGTGTATTACTCAGCTGCTTGTGCAAAAGTGCACGGTTTGAAGAAGCATTGATATTGCTTTATGAAATGGAAGCTCTTGGCTTGAAACCAGATGTTATAACATACTCCATCCTCATTCATGGCCTCTGCAAGAAAGGAGAAGTCCATAGGGCTATCCTACTATATGAGGAAATGTGCTTGAGGAGAATCTGTCCAAATTATTTTACGCACGGTGCCATTTTATTGGGTCTATGTGCGAAAGGAAATATATCAGAGGCAAGGAACTATTTTGATAATCTGATAACAAGTGACTTGGTGGGGGATATAGTCCTGTATAATATTATGATGGGCGGATATGTAAAACTTGGTAATATTGCTGAAGCTGTACAGTTATACCAAAAATTAACTGAAAAAAAGATTACTCCTAGTATTGTCACTTTCAATACTCTTATTCATGGATTCTGCAAAAGCAATAAACTAGAAGAGGCTTGGAGGCTCTTGGATATCATCAAGCTGCATGGGTTGGTTCCAAGTGTGGTAACTTATACCACTCTTATGAATGCATACTGTGAAGTAGGAAACATAGATGGCATGCTCGAATTGCTTCGGGAGATGGAAGCAAAAGCTGTAATGCCTACCCATGTCACTTACACTGTAGTTATTAAAGGACTATGCAAACAGTGGAAGTTGCAAGAATCTGTCAAATTACTTGAGGATATGCGTGCGAAGGGGCTGACTCCAGATCAAATTACATATAATACTATCATCCAATGTTTCTGCAAAGCTCGTGACTTGAACAAAGCTTTTCAGTTACACTATGAGATGCTATTCCATAACCTGGAGCCTAGTCCTGTCACATATAATGTCCTCATCAATGGTCTTTGTTTATATGGGGACCTGAAGGATGCTGACAAGCTATTGCTGTCTCTTGAGGATCAAAAGATCAGTTTGACAAAAGTTGCTTATACCACAATAGTTAAAGCACATTGTGCAAAAGGTGATGTAAGTAGGGCAATAATATTCTTCCATCAAATGGTGGAGAAGGGATTTAAAATTTCAATCAGAGATTATAGTGCTGTGATCAATAGATTGTGCAAAAGGTATCTAATAAATGAAGCAAAATATTTTTTCTGTATGATGTTATCTGATGGTATTTCACCTGATCAAGAAATTTGTGAGGTGATGCTTAATGCTTTCCATCAGCAAGGTGATCTTTATTCTGTTTTTGAACTACTTGCTGAGATGATCAAATGTGGGCTGCTGTGTGATTGATCCATGAGAAATGATGATTTTCATGCATCTCACCAATAGAAAGAGCTGTTCCTTGGCTTATAAAGAGGTCAGTATGTGAGTATAACATCACACTACATGTGTATCTGTCAATCAATTTTTAACTCTTCTATTAACTTAGGAAGTGGTTATAAATCCTCCTAAACGAATTTTTTTTTTTAATCGATAAAAACATTAGACGTAATCAAATTACAAGAATCAGATCGAAGAAGACAATTCATACCTGTTTAATGCCTGAAGCAATATGTTGAGGGCATTTGATTGCACTTTTGATTTGTGAAGGCTACATATGTCATTAATCTTTTGATTTAACCATTATAGTAGATCTCGATCTGCATCACATCTATGAACACTTTGATGATTTGGCTTGTGCCTGGAGATAATTATCATTTTCATGGTCAGTAGGGATAACTTGCTATTAAATTTATGGTTGTACCATACAAACTTCAAAGGCAATCCTACTGGGCCAATTAGCAAATGGCAAAAGCAAAACTTTCTTATTTTATTGGCTAGACAGTGCATATTACAAGATCATTTCTGTTATCTCTGATTCTTGCAATTGAGACTTGTATTAACTATTTTCTTGGCAGGAAGAATATCACAATTGGCATGAATTATGTACCTGCCTCGTTCATTCTTCCTGAAACCAGACTTGATACGGTAAGACATCAAAAAGGCTGTACCTAGTGCACAAAACTCTCAATTTTGTGGAGTCTGGGAGAGATCAGGCCTTGTGCAATGGCAAGTGCCTTGATATGGTAAGACATATTGTACCAGTTGCTTATTTGTATATTTCTTCTGTTTGGAGAGCAGCTATCCAAGTTTCTAACTTTGGTCTCCAGGGTTCATTCAATGGCTGTGTCCTCAATTTCTTCATATTTTTGAAAGTATGAACTTTAGTTGTTGGTTTCTTTTCAATTAACTTTCTTTATGTTTGCAGGACTGTTACCCACTTTCGGTGGATTAACAGGTAATTGTGGAATGGTGAAGCTTAGTGTCTCTAAATGTGTGAGGTATTAATCAGCTAAGATTTGTATGCTTTTTTTGCCAGTAATAATTTAGAATAATATCCTCCATTTCAGGCACTGTTAATTTAGAAGTTACTAAGTTCTTGGTGTAAAAATAATTGCCCATGGGTTGCACGCCGAAGCTGTTCATGGCATGTGGCCTACAGGGGACTTTTTGAAGGTATAAATGATATGGCTGTCTTCACACAGTCAGATTTTCACAAGCCAAAGCAGTTGAGATTATGACAAATGTATGCGAGGTATGTATCCAATATGACTCACTAGACTTGTTTGACAATGTCATTGCTTTGCCAGCAACAGTTAGGAATAATGTACTCTTTTTTTGCACAGACTATAAAATTAGAAGTAATGATGTTCCTGGTGGAAAAACCATTGGCTAGAGTGCATCATGAAATTTTTTCATTCAACATGGTGTATAGGAGAGTGTGCCGAAGATACAAGTCAGATTCTGTTTTCAGACGGTCAGATTAAGATTATCTCAAGTTCTTTTATTAGGTAGAAGGCAAGCCTAGAAAGTAGAAACAATGTTTTGTCGTCTGTGAATCTCTAACTTGGTTTGTGATTTTAGTCTATGCCGTGAGGTAAAATAATATACTCTGGCAAGCGTGTGCAGGTGATTATTATTGATGTTCATGGTTGAATCCCCAAAGATGTGAAGTGACAGAAATTATTATGTACATGTTGTATTACAGACTTACAGTTCTCTCTATTAACTATATTAAAATGTGTGAAGATTCCTGAGGAATAGTGTTTGGTTGGTTTTAAAAATTTGGTGAGTCTCTGTCTAAACGCACCAATATGTCGAGCAGCACAGATGTTTTTGTTGTGCACCCACCAAAACTCACCATTTTATCACTAAACCTCTAGAAAAAGGCTAAAACGAAGGCCTAGTAGAAGAAGAGTATGTTGGAGAGAGAATGAAATGACAGGAGTACAAAGAGAAGAGACGTGCTTCGACCTGCTCTGTATGGCCCTATTTGTTGCTTTCTGCGTTGAGATTCAACGAGGGAGAGAGAGGAGTGCTAATCACATGAATTCTCGGCTGAAAATCTGGGACAAGGGATGGGTCTTTTACCTTCTCCATTTGCATTAGGAGTTCTACAAGCAAAGCATGTATAGTTTCTTTCCATTGGCTTCTGATTCTTCTTCACGATATCTAAACGCCCAATTCATTCATCATTCCTATTTTAAAAATTTTCCCCGAAAAAGAACACCAGAGACTGTTGAGGACCTCATAGTTTCAAGCAATTCGTTAGTTATAATCTGGTATTACTTGGTCTGAATTTCTCGAATTTGTTAGTCCTTTTTAAAACTTTTTCTTTCTCTTTTTCTAAGTTGCTGTTATTGAGAATTTTTGTTATTTCATTCTCAATTAATATATTTTATCTTTCCCCTTCCTATGCCAGATAAATTGATAGATTGAAAGGATAAGAGCAGAGTAAAAGCTCACCGCACTAAATGCTGTCAGGTACTCTTTGTAATGTCTTATAAATAAAGAGTTTATTACATGATGGTTCCTTGTTTCTAGCTCTCTTTCTTTTTCTTCTTCATTTTTTTTGTTGTATTACTTTCATTATTATTTCTTTTAGAAGAGATTATAATTTAAGTAAGAAATATCAGAAGTTAGCTATAAAATGAAAAGAAGGGTCTAGCATAGATTTCAGAACACAATGGCTGCAAACATCTGAGAACTTCATAGACACCAATGCAACATGAAAGATGAGAATTATGGCATAGAAATAAGCAATTTGTGAAGTACAGATCAAATTGTAAAAATAGAAAAGTTCCTGGAAAAATGGAAAACAATGACATGATCATTCAGATACAAGAGGTCTTGAAAAATGTGAAGGTTCTGGTATTAAGCTTTATCACTAGCAGTCAACAGAACACAAACTTTCTCAATCGTGACTTCTTTTACTCTCTCATTTATTCTTTACTCGTGTTTTCTTAAGCAATGCTGATGCATTACCTTTACATCATAATTTTAATTCCAAACTTCTCTTTGTCTATATCAAACCAAATTCTTGCAATGTCATGTTTTTATACTGCCATCTTCCCACATTTTTATGATTATTTCCTCTCTTAGTTCTGCATTAATCTTTGTTTTAAGTTATTATGATTTGAAGGCCTCTTTTAATTGAATTGTTTCCTTTAGATATATTGCAGGCCAACATATGCCTACTGTGAGGAAAGAATGTTGTCCAGCAAAGGTTCTAGCCGTTTTCCCCTGAGAAATTACCTTATCCGTCTTATTTTCACGTCCATTTACTGCTGTGGCCTTGCCTATTTTTGGAGATTTTGTGTCCATCTGTGGTGCAATTGGGTTTTCACTGCACTGGATTTTGTCTTCACTTTTGTAGCATATTTGAAAGCACGAAGAATGCGCAAGAACACCAAACTTTGTGCTTCTGCTGCATATAGTCAAATAAAGGGTCCGTTTGATTCACGTAAAATAATTTCCGGAAAATAGCCTATTTTCTGGAAATTCTATTTTCAGGAAAGGAAAATAGCTTCAAGTGTTTGGTTGTATTATGAAAATTGTGTGTAGAAAATATTTTCATATGTTTGGTTCTATTTTGAAAATGCTATTTTCCTACCATTTTTTCACATTTTCGCAGTCATTTTCTCACAATCCAAACAAATTTTATCACAAAAATTTTCAAAATCACAGCAAGGCAATCAAAAGTAGAAACAAAACCAAAGAAAAAAAAAAATCAAATCCGGTCAGACGCGATGGGTTCTAGGTTCGCATTGAAGACGATCGACGGCGACGACTTTTGGGTTCAATTGGCGTGGTGCTTGGGGTTCGATCGGCAACGGCTTCTGGGTTCGCCGGTGCGAGATCAAAGGCGAGATCGCGAGATCGAAGGCTAGATCGCGAGATTGAGCGGAGGCGATTGAAGGCGATCGAAGGCGAGATCGGCGTAGTGCGATCGAAGGCGAGATCGGCCCGGCGCTTGGGGTTCGCCGGCGACGTCTCCGGCGTGATCTGGGCTCCTCGGCGCGGTGCTCGTGCTCTCTCTCTCTCTCTCTCTATCTTCGTGCTCTCTCCATCTCTGTTTTCCGGAAGCTATTTGAAGTGAAAATAGAAGGGGAAATCATTTTCACCTTTGACTCACGGTCAGCTGAAAATGATTTCCGGAAAATTGATTTTCCATGCGCAACCAAACACCCGAAATTACAGAAAAGCATTTTCGAAAATGATTTTCACTCAAAACAAACGTAGCCAAAGTCTCTTTTAATGGTACACTTTTATAAGCATTTCAAAAATCAAATGAATTTTTTTAGGTGATCTTATAAATATATTTTAAATCTAACCTTAATTGCTAACCTTTATTATGGCAAGCATGTGCCTTGCAAGTGCAGCCCAAACTATATATTTAAAAGAGTGAAGAGGTCAAATGTATAGTTTTTTGGTGGCTTTAAAACATTTTGTGAGTCCATCTTATATGCGAATGGGCTTTGGGGAGAAGTGGTGTAGATGGATTAGTACTTGTATTTCAACTGTCCAGTTCTCTATTTTGGTTAATGGGACTTCAGCTAATTTTTTTAAGAGCACAAGGGGTCTGAGACGAGGGGACCCGTTATCCCCTATGCTGTTTTTGGTTATAATGGAGGTTTTAAGTAGGATGTTGAAAAGAGTTGAAGGTGTTGGCTTGATTAGGGGTTTTAAGGCTGATGGTAAACGGGGGGAAGGGGAATGTATCTCGCATCTTTTGTTTGCGGATGATACTATTTTGTTTTGCAATGCTGAAGTGGAGCAAATCCTTCATGTTCGAATGCTTCTCCTCTGTTTTCAAGCTGTGACAGGTTTGAAGGTTAATGTCTTGAAGAGCGAGATGGTTCCAGTAGGGGAGGTAAACAATTTGCATGCATTGGCAAAGATTCTGGGTTGTAGGATTGGGGCTTTGCCTATGACATACCTTGGTATGCCGTTGGGGGCTTCCCACAAGTCCCCCTTTATTTGGAATCCTATCTTGGAGAAAATTAAGCGGAAGTTGGCTGGGTAGAAGAAGCTGTACTTGTCTAAAGGTGGAAGACTGACGTTGCTTAAGAGTACATTAGCTAGTCTTCCTACTTATTATTTATCTCTTTTTTCCGTCTCTTTGCATGTGGCTAATAAGATTGAGAAGATGCAAAGAGACTTATTGTGGGGGGATTCGAAGACTCATTTGGTGGGGTGGGATAAGGTGTGTGCTCCTAAGGCGAATGATGGATTGAGAGTAAGGAAAATTACTACTTTCAACAAAGCCTTATTAGGAAAATGGTTATGGCGGTTTGGGGTGGAGGAGACTCATCTTTGGAGGAGGGTTGTAGCTTTGAAGTTTGGGGAAGAGCGGGGGGGTTGGTCTTCCAAGTTGGGTAGGGGTGTCCACGGGTATGGTTTATGGAGAAGCATCCAAAAGGCTGGGAGGTGTTTTGCAAATGCATCCACTTTGAGGTAGGGATGGGAGATAGAGTGAAATTCTGGACGGATCGGTGGTGTGGAGAGTTACCACTCCATCTATCCTTCCCAGTAGTGTATGGGATTGCTTATAATAGAGAGGCATCTGTGGCCTCGTCTCTCGAAAGTTTGGGGACTGAGGCTCAGAGAAGCTGGAATGTTCGTTTACTTAGGGAACCAAATGATTGGGAGTCAGGAGAGGTGGAGGATTTCCTTTGTACCTTAGGCTCAAATTTACCTCATTCTGAGCACGGAGACCGTATGAGGTGGAAGTTGTCAAAGAAGGGGAATTTTGATATTCGCTCTTTCTATAATAAGTTTCGTTGTCCCTCATCTATTATATTTCCTTGGAAAGGTGTTTGGAAGGTTAAGGCTCCTCCGCGTGTCTCTTTCTTTGTTTGGAGCGCAGCTTGGGAGAAGATTCTTACTGGGGATAATCTGCAGGGTAGAGGCTTTGATTTTATTGACTGGTGCATTATGTGTCGTTGTAGTGGGGAGACGGTAAATCATTTGCTACTCCATTGCGACAAAGCTTATTAGCTATGGAGCTTGGTTTTCAGATCTTTTGGGATCAATTGGGTTTTGCCAAGTTCGGTTGCAGATACGCTTTTTGGTTGGTGGAATTGGTTGGTAAAGCACTCTTCTAGTATTTGGAATTTAGTTCCTCCGTGCCTAATGTGGTGTATTTGGAGGGAGCGAAACTGGCGTACTTTTGAGGACTTGGACAAATCCGATGACCAGTTGCTCGCTTTTTTTAGTGGCTCCCTTTTTGATTGGTCTAGGGCCTGGGGACTCACCTCTAGTGATTCTCTCCCTATGTTCCTTAATTCCTTTCTTTGTTCTTAGTTTTATGTTGTTTGTTGTTTGTTTTGTTGCTTTTTCATGTTTTTTTCCTTCTCTGTAATCTTTGTTCTACCTTATGTTGTTTGCATGAGGTAGCTTCTTGGATGTACATCTCTCTTACTTATCAAAAAAAAAAAAAAAAAAAATCTTATATGCACCTTTTGGTGTGGGGTTTAGGTTGGTTTTTTAAATGGTGTGTTTGGCTTGGAAACATAAAAGCTTGAATAGTGCTTTGGTTGGTTTTAAAGATTTGGTTAGTCTGTCTATACACACTGTTTTATGTAGTGCTTAGGTTATTAGAAACAACACACTATTTTAATTTTTAAGAAGAGGGGCTGGCACTGGCAGCCTGGCACAGAGAGAGGACAGAGAATACTGTGTGAAAAATATCTCTCATGTCTTTGGATAGCAGAGAGAGGGTGAGACACAGGCGTGGAACGAGTGGGAAATCTCCTGCAAATCTGAGAGAGAGAGGGTTGGTGAGAAGAGTGCATGTGTTGGTGGGATTTGTACAAAATTGGTGAGGTTCGGCATTGAGATATCCAGAAGTAGAGAGGATATTGTGGGTTTGTAAAGGGAAAGAGGGGACTGAAATGACGTGAGCAGAGGAGGAATGGGTATGGCCATCTTTGTAGCTTTCTGCTCTGAAATCGACGAGGAGTGGGTATTCCAGCTGCTCCATTTTCTGCTTTAAGAGGTAGAACATAAGCAAACATCATTTATTTATCTCCCGAAATCATTTCTATTGACCTCTTCACCACTGGCTTCTCATTCTTCTTCATTACACCTAACTGCCCATTCTATTCCATTCCTATTTAGAAGATTTATTGAAGAAGAAGAAGAAGGTAGAATCAAATGACAAAAATAGTATTTTGAGGGCAACATAGTTTGAGACACTTTGTTAGTTATTCTCGGGTATTTCTCAATCCTAATTTCTCTGATTTTATCTCTTGTTATGCCTTCCATTTGAGTATTGTGTTTGTGTCCATTCGTGGCAAAGCAACTATAAATATCGGCCCCCCGTAAAAGATTTAAGATTCATTCATAACTGATGATATTTGTTGACAGTTCAATGAAACAAAAATAGAAAAGAGTAGACCCAATAGAGAAAATGGTCACATACTGAATGAAGCTTGATTTTGAGATGTCTATATGGTTGGTATGTGTGTGTGTAGCTTTTAGCTGTTTACCAAAGGAAAGCTAAGGGAACTACAAGTACAGTTAATTTATAGAAATGTAGAATTTAGGTTCTGGGTTTTGCACTTGAGAAATCATTGTTGTATTGTTGGGCCATGCGGCCTATCTTTCTTTTTCTGCTTGATCTATCAGTTGATCTTGTGATCAACACAATGGAAAATATTTTTGCCAACTTTAACCCTCAGGGTCTCATGAACTCATTATTTTTATGGAAGTAATGATAAAAAGTTTATTCTATGGTTTTTATAGAAAATCCTATTATTAACAAACTCTTGACTTTATGAATTTTGTTTCTTTGTAACCACGGATTGCAAAATGCCTGTAGTTGCTGCTGTAGAGGGTTGGAGGTGGCTTGGAATTTGCGCTGGTTTGTGTTTGTTGTTAGGCAATAGCAGTTTCCTCTATTTTACTCTCTTTTTTTCCTCTTTGCCCTTAATGAACTTGATTGTCAGAATCTTCGCTCAATTTCCTTATATCAATTAGCCCTTTTCAGGGATGCTAAGCATGTGTTGCAACACCAAGAACTAAAGTTGGCTTGGCCGAGCTGACTCTTGTACATGAACACATGCAGACAATGGTGTTTTGTTTACTTGATGTCTCTTGGGTGACGATGCCTAAGCAAGTGGTGGAGTTGCTGGTGCACTAAATTGAAAAGAAAAACATAAAGAAAATATTTACTTGGGAATAGTACTGTAAACATCCTTCCTTGACCACACCATTCAAAATGGTAACTAGATGATTTTAATTGCAGAATTTATGTTGTTAGTGAATGAATTCTCCTTCTGAATATGCTCTATTATGTTTTGATAACTTGAAACAAATGACAACTATCTTTTACAATATCCAGTTATGTGTTCAGTTGATGTAGTTGTTTCTAATTTGTGATGCAACTTATGTGTTCGATTCATGAAGTTGTTTCTAATTTGTAATGCAAGCAGTTTCTCTTTTGTGCAATAGCAATTCTATGTTACTTAATCAGTTTCTTCTTATTTACTTTAATTCTTTGAAAGTGTCTCAATTTCTAATATTATAACCATTCCTCTTAATTACTTTCGTGCTTGTTTATTGGTCAATTACAAAGTTATAGATGAAAGATAAATCTGAAGCCATTGTTAAGATTGAGTAGGATTTGGCGTTAAGTTCAACATTTCATGACCCACTCAAAGGAATTCAATGAAGATGAAATTAGGCACATAAAGGAAGACAAATAGATACAATATTGCTATATAGTAGTATTACTTTCTCTTATATAAGCAAATGAAGTGGAAAAACATGCGCTCTTGTAAATTCACCACATGTGCCTACCTATTGGAATCAACGTTTTAGGGTTCTTTTAGGACATCATATCTACTTAACATTGAGAAATGGTGCTTTTCAAAGCACATGTAGTTAGATTCTCTTTTAATATTGTGTATTTTTTTTTATCATTGTAGTTAGATTAATGTCTCATTTAATGGTAAATTTTCTAAGTACTTTAAAAATTAAATAATTTATATTTTGAGTGAGGTTTAGGTCCAGTGGCCAATTGCACTAGACTTGTTGAGATAATGACATGTGTTTACTTTTGGACATATGTCACCATGTTAATGGGTCCAATGCACTGGATACACTAGGCCTAAACCTCACCCTTATATTTTTAGTGTGTTAGAAATAAATTCTAAATTTGACTTTAATCACTCCTCTTTTTAACATGGCCAGGACATGCGGCCCAAACTAGTCTTATATGTATGTATATTTTGTAGAGAGGGAAAGAATGACCTGTGACCATTTCGGTAAATTGAGAGGATAAGAGTTATGGCCCTATCTCTCCGAAAGTCTTCCAATTATAGGCAGACGAACAATCAAAGTTGTAGCCTTTGCATCCTTATCATCTTTCTCTTTATAAATGAACAAGGCTGGTTCTTGACCAATCTTCGAATCCTTGAAAAAGAGCAACATGATAGCTGCTAAAAAAAAAAAAAAGATTAGTACAAACAAAGCATGTTAAAAAATAGTAAATTAATTAATAGAAATTAATAATTAAATAAATGAAAAAAGTGAAGAAGGCATAATTTCTCTACACTTAGAATATTATGCTACCCATTGGAGACTATGCTTGTACAATTTAAAGCATGCCCCAGGTGGCCTTATATAGAGATTTTTGGAAACAAACAGACAAAAGGAAAAAGAGGTGTGAAATGGCAAAATTGCATACTTTTAAAAAATACTGCACTAAGGGTTTTGAATATAATTTATTTTGCTAAAAAGTGAAAACACTGTAGCAAAATAATTTTTAAATGTGTAAATAGTACCGTGAGATCCATTTCAATTTTTTTTTTTTTTTTTTTTAATAAATAAAGTCGTTGTGAGTCCCATGAATAGTGCACAATGTCTCTTACATGGTATAATCTGCGTGCATGAACAGTGCAGGTTACTGTTCATAAGCCTAAATACATTGTTCATGTCCCAAGAATAGTGCAAGAGGCACTAAAAAAAAAAACCAAACGCAGAGGGAGAGATGCACATCCAAATGCTAACTAAGTACCCATAGAAGGACCATGTTGTCAAAAAAAAAAAAATTATTGCACTAGACCTAAGAAAGGGCTTATAGGACTGTAAAGAGTAACATGTCATCTAGAAGAGACTATTGCACTAGACCTTGGATGAAGTTCTAGACCGGCAATGGGTGGCATATTGTTTATAGCTACTGTGCCACCAACCCTTGAAAATAGTAAAAGACATTAATAATTACCTTGTAACCAATCCACCTAAATTGTCAAACATTGTCAGAACCACCAAAGTAGACCTGAAGGCCATAAGTCGACAAAACTAACACTATAGAAGTCTTCTACAACCTTTGATCTACCAAACCCCCATTTTCCTTTGTGTTTTGCTAAGGCCATGTATCTTCTCTTTGGTGACTTTTGGAATCAATTTCTTTAGGTTCCCTTGTTTTGAGAAATTGTAGCCTGTTCTAGCTAACAGTCTATATGCCTTTAAGTCGAACCATTCTTTCTTCCGTTCACTTGGTAGAATACTATATTTTGTCAGACTTTGTGAAGACCTCACGAATCCATTTAGTGGCTTCAAGGGCAAAGGATTTGTGGATGAAGTTAAAGGCATGGCATGATTTTCTTTCAATATAGCTACATCCTCCATAGTGAGCTTTGTAGGAGGCCTTCCCATGTCTATTGTAGATTGAAGGCATTCCGTGAATGATGATTATCCCTTCTTGCGGCATGATAATGGTAAAACTATTTTACTGTTTGATTTATTTAAAAATAGAAATTTAGTCATCTACAAATTTATTTTGAGAAGAATCTTGTCTTATATGACATGGTTTTTTTTTTTTTTTTTTTTTTTTTTTTGAAGCATATATAATAAAATATGGGGTTAATGTTTATTTGCGAGGAATTTGTAATATATCAGATGCACTTGCTAACTCCACAGCATGCTGGTAAGTCCGTTGGCATAGCATGTGGAAAACTGGTTCCAGGAGAGACAAAGAAGAAGAAGACGACGGCTACAGCATCAAGAAACTTTTGACCAAATTTTGCAAGCGTGCAAAAAATGCTGAAAGAAGACAAGAAGATTGACCTCGTGGACCAATAATACTGCGCTTACATTTATAGTCCACTTGCCTAGCTAGGCTTGAAGTTACCAAGGGACACAGATTCAGCTCGCAAAGGACCACAATTTTCCCACTCTTTTATTGAGTAATCAATTTAGATTGGTCACGATTGCGATTGCCTTTAAGGTATTGGTTAATAATTCATTTTAGAAAAAATTTGACATAACTTTTATGGAAAATTAAAAAAAAAACTGTTAAAACATTAATTACTTTTTTTCTTTTTTCTTTTTCCCATAAAAACTTCTTTTAAATGGATTGGTAACTAATGTCTTGAGGATATTTGTTAACATTTTCCATTAAGATTTCACAAGTAGTTCTAGTTAGCTCAATTGGTAAAGTATCTGATGATTGAATAAGAGATGTAGAATTTAATCTTCACTTACACCAAAAATTGATTGGTGTCTTCGTCAATGATAAAGAGCTATCATTAAGAGCGGATGTCATAAGTTAAAATTCTCTCTAAAAAAAAAATATTTCACACTAATACTATACTCTTTTTCGTATGGTTTTATTTTGTGATAATCAAAATATCTTTGGTCATTTAATTTTAATTTGAACATGAACCGAATTTAAGTTCATCCCCAAACTAGGTTACATGTTCAAGTTTAATAAAAAATTTTATCAAAAAAGCTCAATCATATTCATGAATTACTTCAATCTTATTGATCATGAGTTACTTGATTAACTTATTCTTTTTTTTATATACAACAAACACTTTGACTAAAATATTTTACCCTTTTACAAATATTTGCTAATAATTAGTAACTCAATTATAATAGAAATTATATTATGTGAGTTAATTAGATAGAATAATTTTTATTTGTGAATTTATAAAAGTTTGATTTACTAAACTTGTATAGTTAAAAAAATATATAATTTTTTACTACAAATTGGAATATTTATATTATTAGTAAATTATAAATAATATTTTAATATCTTATGAACTTATTTATAACATACAAAATTCAATATTTAGTTTATATAAGTATATTTTTATAGATTTCAACATATAATATTATAGATACTTGAATTGAACTCCATACTCACAAAATTGTTTATAGACACATCATTATGGTCACTTTTTTTTATCGAGCTAAGATACCAATTGGTTTTTGATATAGGCAGATCAAGTTTAAACAATATCTTTGGCTTGACGATAAATTTTTTTACCAGTTAAACGAACTAAAACCCTATAGATGAACAATTTAGTTTATTTATGGCCTTAGCTGTGTTTGTGACTTTGTTAGGTGAATTTTATTAATTCATATATATGGATGTTTATCATGTTATACTACAAAAAGTCTAGGGACACATATTTTGCCACTAATAATTTAGGTGTCAATTTGTGATTGGAGTGTTTCAAGTAATAGACTCATATATAAGTGATATAATCCAATTACTCGTTGACTTCTAAGTAATTTGTGATAAAGTGTGTGCTAAAGCTCTATATAAAAACTCGTTTTATACTGAGCACATTTGATATGCTAAATGAAAATTGCATTAGAAATAGTAATTTTTATTACTATAAATAAAAGATATTATAATGAAATAACTATTAAATATTAATATTCATAAATTTGGTTGTTAAATACGGAAAGTGTGAGGTCAAAGAATTTGGCAACCGCAACCCACCTTATATGAAGCTCAAGGATCACACTGACGAGGAAGAAATGTCTGAGGACAAAAGAAACAAATTCAAGGTGCCTTGAAATGTCGCCAAGGACGAGATCATCCTCGGTGAACCAATATCACAGAAGGAAAGAGCGGCATGCCATCAAAGGCAGTCTCCCAGAGCATCCTAAGGAAATGGACAAGTACAATGGATCAGCTCTAGGAGCACGTTGGACGAGCAATTCAAAGATAAACTGTCACCTCCACATTAAATGCCCATAACTAACATCGTGGCCGTATTAATGATAAAATGATCTCTAAGAAATGTTACCTCGGTTACCGCAACTCACAAAGTGGCAGAGAGGGTACCTGATGAGACAGACACTTAAGAATAGGCTTGGATGATCAACAAGTGGAAAGCCAAGATCAACTGAAAAAGGGTATATAATGTAAGTGACCCTCAAGAAGAGAGGGGGCCAGAATAATCTCAAGAACTCCTATAACCACTGGGATCCAATATATGAAAGGGAGGGGCTCCTCAGATTATGCCGAGGACAAACATTCTATGATAAACTTATTTCATTTTTGTTTGATTATCACGAATAACATATTAACTATTGCCCATGCACTAAGGCCTAGCTCTTCTACCCACTCTCTACAAATTTATTGTATTGGGCTAGTTGGATTTGAGTCCACCCATCCAAAAGTAGAAGTACTCAAATCCAGTCCCTACAATTGGCGCCGTTTGTGAGAAGAAATTGTGTGTGAGTAAGGGCAACGGTCAATCATGGTAGGATCAAGCTCCCATTAGCAAGAGTCCCTGAAGAGGGTTATTTTGGCAGTGGTGCATGCTAAACGAAAGTTTCCCTTTTATTTCCAGGAATATACACGCAGTTGCTACCATAACTCAGCTTCTGCTCAAGTATACACTTCGAAGTACTGACTACGCGGGGAGGATTGCTAAATGGGGCACAGTCCTAGGGGCTTCTGACATCAAGTATACACCCCATACCTCTGTCAAGGGGCTAGTTCTCGTGGGTCTAGTAGCCTGGTTCATTGAATCCCCAATGGAGGAAGAAGCCAAGAATCAAGGCATGGATGGAAAATGGGTCGGCGCCATCTCCCTGCAAAAACTCCTATTCCGGAAGGAATATATTAATATCTTGGAATCTTTTGATGTGGTTAAATGGGACCTTAGCTAGGTTTAGTCCTCGGACCTCCTGCTTTAGGAAAATCAACACGCACTAGCAACATTCTTTGATGATTGCATAGCCTGCGGTATAGAGCACATGGTTATTTTCCAATTTGTTTCTACATGGTCAACTTATTTAAAGTTAGCGGCCGAGTGCTACTGTCGGTCTTTGTTAAAGTCAGAGTGACGATTTTTTCGTTACCATCAGTAGCATCAACCCTAAGCCCTATTGAAGGGAAAAATAACAACACATCCATTCAAGAAATAGTCATTGCAGAGAAAGAAAAGATTCATAAAGTAAAAACTACAGCCTTTTTAATTAAATAAAGGAAAGGTACATCAAATACAAAGCGGCCTAAGCAGTCTTGTTTTAAAGCTAACTATAAAAAGAGAAAGCTCATAGGAATGGTAGATTCACAATTTTGTTCTAGCAACAATCGAGCCGATATGGATGGTACCGGCGATGAGAAAGAAGAAGAGGTGGAAATGAGACTCAAACTTTGTCGCACCAAAAATTTGATGCTATCTACACCTACTTTGGTTCTTGGCTGAAGGAGAAGGGTCCCCTTTCTTGCTCAGACGAAAGGTAGTAACATCTTTGGCCTCAGCTTTCTTTGCCTCAATTGCGTCATCTTGGATCTTGGCGGCATCCTTGGTTTCTGAAGGGGGCTTGGTTTCCTTCCTTTTGCCTTTATCCTCGGCCACCTCATTCCCTAGGCCATGATCACGATCTTGGCAAGTTCCTTGGGAATGCTTGAAGGGTTGAGAACTTAAGACTCTCGCAGAACTTAAGGATTTGTAGATAAGGAACATCGATTCCCCCAGGGCGCCTTATATAGAAGGCGAAGGCTAGTGGAAATTAATCCGCATGAAATTCAAAGGAAGAGTTACAAGCAAGATAAATCCCACCCAATTTCCAAAGAAATAACTAGCCGTTGGATTTGCGTCAATTCACAAAGATATTAATGAGGGCGTGTCTCGTATACCGAAATGTTAGGAACACAACTCGAATAGTTAAAAGATGCCTCGTAATCATAAGTGGCGAAAAATTGGCGTGATGGGGATACTGTCACATGTGGAGGTGAAAGGCCAGGCCGCCCATGTCCATGTCTGTGTTGGGCCAAAGGCCCAGTCTGAGGGAGAACCCTTCCTCGGCAAAGCAAGGTCGAGGTTGTTATCACTCTAGAAGCAAACTTTCCAATGCTGAGGATAAGTTCTTTCACTCTAAGCAGTAATGATGAAGTACTAGACAGAACCAAGGTCTTCCATGGTCCTTGGACTCAAACCTGTGAGGAAACTAGTTACTTCAAAAGACTCTAAGTACTAGAGAGAACCAAGGTCTTGTATGATCTTCCACCTGAGAGGAGCAAGACCTTCCCCCATCCTTTGGATCCTTACCTTTGGAAGCCTTTTTTCTTTTTAGGTCGGCGGGCTTGGACCCAGGAGGTAGGGTCGGCTGAGGAGGAGTAGGAAGTCTGGATTGCGCGGAAGATGACCTAGTCTGAACAGGATGAAACGTAGATGGAGGAGGAGGAAGTTTGGATTGTGGCTTCTCTGGTGCGTCCTTTCTCGGTTGGCCCTCAATCAGATTGAGCAAGCTGGTTGGAGGCTTTCTCTTAAAACCCATCTCGCCCTGAGAGCAAGTTCCTGCTGACAAGAGATCTGCTTCACTCAAATTGGTGTCGCCCAAGTTGCCAGAGGAATCCTCGAACGAATTGACTTGTTTAAAAACATTAAATTCATCCTCGGACGAACCCAAATCAGCAACCTCCTATTCTCTTTCCAGACTTCCTTCCTCGGCCTTTACGGCTCGTTGGGATGAAGAAGGGCCTGCCAACGGAACGCCTTCGGGAATAGGAGATCCTTCAAGAATTAAGAACCCGTGCTCTGCTACGGTAATTCTATGAAGCCGAGGATCTTTGGCTCTGATCATGTACTTCGGAGCCAAGAATGATTTTTTGAGGGGATCATACCCGAGGATCTTGTGAGCGGCTCTGATTTGGTTGTCAGCTTCGTTCACAAAAACCTCAACCCTAAGGACTATTTCTAGATCTTCTTAGTTGACCAAGTGAAAGTGTCGTCCAAAGGCGTGCAAATCTGCAAAAAAGAAGGCATATTCATATTAGCAACCAAGCACTGCAAACTTTGACATCACAAAAGATCAACCCTATCCTATCCTGAACGCCCCACTTGGTACCCCCTCCTTTGCCAGATAGTGGAGGCTATCATGCCACTCCTCGGACAAAATGAGAAAGTCCTTAGTTAACCCCTTGCTGGACTCGGGGAGGCACTAAATAAGCCAAATTTTATCATCTCGTGTCTTTATATAGTAAGATTTTCCCTTTAAGTGTTGGAGGTTATAACACCAGTTTACATCATGATGGTTAACCTCAACCCCATCTTCTCGTTTAAGGCGTCCACACAACTCAAGATCCTGAACACATTGGTGGCGCACTGGGTGGGAGCTAATCTAAAATGCTTAAGGTAGTCCCTCATCACCAACCTCATAGGGATTCTCATACCACCTTCAAGGAAAGCGATTATGGGAATCACTAATTCACCCTCCTTCCTCATGATATGCCACTCCCCTTCTTCATAATACCTCAAACCTACGTTACTAGGTATGCTATAATCGGTAATGAATTTCTTTATTGCCTCTTCAGACTCAACCAACTTCTTAAACCTACCCATCCTTAGGAACGGCTAAAAGACTCAAGAAAATGGGTGAAAGAAAGAGAGAAAACGTGAATTAGAGGGAGAAGAAGACTTACAGAAATGAGGAAAAGGTCCTCGGAAAGGCTTTTTATGCTGAAAAGAGACGTAAATCTGATTAAAGACTTGACCAAATTTAGGGTATGTGTGCAAGAACTCTTGAATGTGAAAGTAAAGAACCAAATCGGTTCAAATGGGTATTTATACCCCCAGTTAAAGAGGACTGTGCGGGTTTCCTGCCCATAAAGGCGAAAAAACCCCTTGCTGTCTGATTACCATCACACCATTAAATGTGGGAAGCATAGAGTCGCCAGAATTTAATAAGGGTGCACTCAGTATACCGAAACACCAGGAACGCGCCCTAAACAAGTGAAGAGACTTTGGCATTGACGGAAGGCAAGACTTGACAAGCCATAACAAAGGCTCGAGGACATCAAAATCCTCCTCCCCGTCCAAGGATCTGAACAGTAGGATTTTGAGGGGTTATTATGGGGTCAAAGAATTTGGCAACTGCGACCCACCTTATATTAAGCCCAAGACCCACACCGAGGAGGAAGAAATGTCCGAGGACAAAAGAAACAAATTCAAGGTGCCCTGAAATGTACCAAGATCATAGAAGGAAAGAGCAGCATGCCATCAAAGGCAACCTCCCAAAGCATCCCAAGGAAAAGGATAGGTACAATGGATCAGCCTTGCGAGCACGGTGGAGGAACAATTCAAGGAGAAATTGTCACATCCGCATTAAATGCCCACAACTAACATATTGGCCGTATTAATGAGGAAATGACCTCTAAGCAATGCTACCTTGGTTACTGCAACTTACAAAGTGCTAGAGAGGGTACCTGATGGGACAGACAGTCAAGTATAGGCTTGGATGATCAACAAGTGGAAGGCCAAAATCCACTGAAAAGAAGTATATAATATAAGGGACCTTCAGGAAGAGAGAGGGTCGTAATAATCTCAAGAACTCCTATAACCATTAGGATCCAATATATGAAAGGGAGGGGCTCCTCGAATTATGCCGAGAACAAACATTCTATGATAAGCTCATTTCATTTCTATTTGATTATCACGAATATTATATTAATTGTTGACTATGCATTAAGGCTTAGCTCTTCCACCTACTCTTTACAAATTCATTGTATTGGGCTAGTTGAGTTTAAATCCACCCATCCAAGAGTAGAAATGCTCAAATTCATCCCTTATAGAAAGCTTTTAAAATATGATGTGTAAGAAAAATTAATATTTGTAGAAAGATATTAATTTTAAAACCTATTTATATGCATTAAAAAATAGCTATTATAATAATTTAAAAAATAATAATTATTCTTTAATTTAAATAATAATTATTGTTACTTTTTTTTTATCAGAATAATTATTATTACTTAATAACTCTTTCACGTAATAAAAGATGTTGGACATGACGCAAGTCACGCAACCAAATATTCAAATTACTATTACACGTAAATTTATTACAAAAGTTATTATGCATGACGCACGCACGAAAGAAGTGTTTTATTTTTGAGAAACCAGAAGTGATTGGTTTTTTTTTTTTTTTTTTTTTTTTTTTTTTTTTTTTTTTTTTTTTGAGAATAACCAAAGTGAATCTAGAATAAAGTGTTGTGTTGAATGTAGCCTGTATCTTGGGAGAACGCCTGGGGAATGGGCAAAATGGCTCTGTGCGGGGGAAGTAAATAGTAAGCTAGGTAACGTGTTTAAGAATTAAGAAAAATAATATCTTAAGTTTTAGAAACTCGAGATCTATATTAAAATTCGAGTCTCAAAGACTCACTTTGCGAGTGTTTTACTGGTGAAAATGTCATACAAATTTCGAGTTTTAAAAACTCGAGTTCTATGCAAAATAATTTTTAGTGCGATCACACTTATAGTGGCGTTTTTAAGTTCTATAGTGACGTTTTAAAGCCCTATATTGGCGTTTTTCTACAAAATTTTTTTTATAAGTACCAATGCAAGTTCAAGGAGCCCTATAGTAGCGTTTTTAAACTCTATAGTGACATTTTATAGCCCTATAGCAGTGTTTTCCTACAAAATTTTTTTCTAAGTGTCATACAGCGAGCCCTATAGCTCTATAGTGACGTTTTTAAGTCTCTATAGCGGCGTTTTTCGGAACTCGAGTCTTTAAAACTCGATTTTTACTTGAAATTTTTCCGCCTCGGAGTATTCCACTTACAAAGTGAGACTTAAAAACTCAAGTTTTATTATAGAACTCGAGTTTTAAACACTCGAAACGCAACTTTTTAACACTACTTTAAAACATGATAACTATCTAAATTTTTTTTATATTTATTATTAAATGAAAATAAAATTCAAGAACGCCTCTGTCTGGTTGTTACACTAATAATTAATGATTTTTTTTAATAGTCTTTACTACTGCTCGTTTCTTTATTTGTATTGGATTATTGTTTGTCCAGTTAGCGGACTTTCCACGCCAATAATAAACCATTCTCTCTCTGTCTCTCTCTCTCTCACTACACTCTTTCTCAAATTCTCCTCCACAGTTTATCTATCTATCATCAGGATCATGTCTTCTTCTTCACAGTCACACATCCTGGTGTTCCCCTACCCTGCCCAAGGTCACATGCTTGCACTCCTGGATCTCACTCACCAACTCTCCTTCCGTGGCTTAACCATCACCATCTTAGTCACCCCAAAAAACCTCCCCACTCTCTCTCCTCTCCTCTCTTCCAACCCTTCCATCCAAACCCTTGTCCTTCCTTTCCCTCCCCACCCTCAACTCCCCCATGGCGTGGAGAACGTCAGAGACGTCGGAAACGCTGGAAACCTCCCCATCATGGCTGCCCTCTCCAACCTCTACGACCCTCTTCTCCACTGGTTCACTTCCCACCCTTCTCCACCAATAGCCATCATCTCCGACTTCTTCTTAGGCTGGACTCTCCGCCTCTCCAACCAACTCAACATTCCTAGAATCGTTTTCGTCTCCGTCAGTGCCTTTTTGGCCTCCGTACTCTACAACTTGTGGCCTGCCACTAACGCACAAGCTCTTCGTTCTCTACCCACCCTTGATTTTCCTAGTCTCCCCGGATCGCCCTCCTTTAAGCAGGACCATCTTCCCTCGGTGTGGCGCCTCTATAACGAATCCAACCCCGAGACCCACTTCATCAAAGATGATATGCTCGCTAATACCGCTAGCTGGGGTTGCGTTTTTAACAGCTTTCATGAATTGGATGGTCGTTACATGGATTACCTGAGAAACAACTCTCGGCTCTACGGGGTTGGCCCGTTAAGTTTGGTCGGCATCACTTCCAACGGTGTTGGGCGGGGCAACCCGGATTCTCATTCGGGCAATGATGCTCACGTCAAAACGTGGCTTGACGGGTGCCCCGAAGGGTCCGTTCTGTATGTGTGTTTCGGGAGTCAGAAGTTGTTGAATAAACAACAGGTGGAGGGTTTGGCTTCCGGGCTAGAAAAGAGTAAGACCCGATTTATATGGGTGGTGAAAACGGGTGCGGAGGTCGGGTTTATCCCAGATGGGTTTGAGGAGCGTGTAACAGGGACTGGGAGGGGTGTGATATTAAAGGGATGGGCCCCACAATTGATGATACTGAATCACAAAGCAGTGGGTGGGTTTCTGAGTCACTGTGGGTGGAACTCGGTGTTGGAAGCGATAGTGGGAGGGGTAATGATATTGGGTTGGCCAATGGAGGCGGACCAATTTGTGAATGCAAAGCTATTGGTGGAGGACATGGGCATGGCCGTTTGGGTGTGTGAGGGGGCCAACTCTGTGCCTGACCCGGACCACTTGGCAAGGGTCTTTGATGAGTCAATGCTTGGGGATAGTGCCACTAAAGTGAGGGCAAAGGAGTTGAGGGACAAGGCTTTTGAAGCGGTCAGTGATTGTGGTAGCTCTTCAACGGATTTGGATGCACTTGTCAAAGACTTGGGTCAACTCAGCTCAGCTCCCACCGTGCGTAAGTGAGATTAGGCAAAAATATAGGACTACACCCTTTGTGCCACACTTCTTGGCAAGCTATAAATGTTCTATGATCTTTGCACTATCAGTGAATCTATTCTTAAGTAATAGCCCTTTTATAGGTTAGGCAGGGTGCCAAAATTGTATTCTTTCTTGTGAAAGAGTTCAATATTCTCCTCAGTGTTTTATTTTTAAAAACCCTAGAAAGAGAGAAATTTTAAGGTTTATAATTTGTTTTTGCAGCAGTGCAGCACATTATCTTCATTTTTAAGTATCTGAACATGAGCACAAAAAAAAAAAAAAAAATCTGAACACACCTTTCAATGCAAATGCGGTGTGGTTCTATGTAAGCAGTAAGGTCATTCATAGGCTCATAAAATAATTTATGAGCTAGTTGCATGACATATCTCTCTGACTATATATATAAGTGTCAGACATGTGAATCTTATATATTGTACTAGAGGTGTCACCAACCAAACCGTCTTATGAGATATCTCTCATTTAAAGGTTTGAGTCACCTTTTGAAATAATAAGTTGTCTAAATTTGGGCAAGATGGTGCCTCGCTCTTTGCGGTTGCAGAGTGACAGCAGGGGAATGTGCTCTTTTCTTTTTTTCTACAAAGCAGAGACGTTTTTGTTGTGCATCCGCCAAAATTCACCATTTTATCACTATACATCTAGAAAAAGGCTAAAATGAAGACCCAGTAGAAGAAGAGTATGTTGGAGAGAGAGAATGAAATGACAGAAGTAGAAAGAGAAGAGATGTGCTTCGACCTGCTCTGTATGGCCCTATTTGTTGCTTTCTGCGTTGAGATTGAACCAGGGGGAAAGAGGAGTGCAAATTACATGAATTCTCGGCTGAAAATCTGGGACAAGGGATGGGTCTTTTACCTTTTGCATTTGCTTTAGGAGTTCTACAAGCAAAGCGGATGTAGTTTCTTTGCATTGGCTTCTCATTCTTCTTCACGGTACCTAAATGCCCAATTCATTCATCATTCTTATTTTAACAATTTTCTCCAAAAAAGAACACCAGAGACTGTTGAGGGCCTCATAGTTTCAAGCAATTCGTTAGTTATGATCTGGTTTTACTTGGTCTGAATTTCTCGAATTTGTTAGTCTTTTTTTAAACATTTTCCTTCACTTTTTAGCATTCTCATCAAAGGATGCAAATATTTTAGCATTTAACATCTCAAAATTTTACTTTATCAATTCTAACATACTATTTTACAATATATCTTGTTAAATATTAGCATTGATACATCATATTAAATATACTAGTATAAATGAGAGAGCGAAAGTATAAAGTATAAAATACAACAATACACGAGGGTTATGTGGTTCAGTCAAATAGTCTACATTCACAGAAGAATCATAACAAATTGTGTGTTACAATGAATCATAACATATGTATATATAGCATACTAAACCCTAAATTAATAGACTTCTAGTACAAGTAGAAAACTTGGCTTGCACACAAAGTAAAATTAGACGTGAGTCTATGCTAATAAGCTAATATATCTCTAACATACCCAACATCAAACATTTTATTTTTTTTTACAACTTCATTTGAATTAGACGGGAATCATAACATTCTATTTTTATTATTTGAATAATATGTATCTCTCTTTCTTTGATGAAACTCATCACTTTCTTCTCAGTCCAAGCAGCCCCAGGCACAGCCACAGCCACACCCGCACCTATGGCTAGCCACTGCCAGAAACCACCGCAGCCCAGCCTTACCCTAATACCAGTAGCCACAACAACCACCACAAAACCCACCACCCTGATCTTAACCCCAACTAAAACCCACCACCACCTATACCTGACTTAACCCAACCAGACCCATGACCCATCACCATTCACAGCTAAAAACCCATTACCAAAACCACACCCATGGCCAAAAACTACAGCCACAGCCATGACGAGAATCAAACCTAAACCAAAACCCAAATAATAACCCGCCACCCACACCCAAATGGACCAAACACCCACCAAACATTACAGCCACAGCTCCGGTCACAACAAAAACCACTAAGAAACCACCACCACAAGAACCACAAAAAATCACCACAAGACACCGGCCACAACAACCACAAGAAAACACACAACACACCGATCTTCAGTCAAATCCAATCCTTTTTTTTTTTCCACACTGGGTGGTCTTCTTCTTCTTCTTCTTCTTCTTTTTTTTTTTTTTTTTTTTTTTTTTTTTTTTTTTTCATGCTAGGTGGTCTTCTTCTTTTTCTTTTTTTTTTTCTTTTTTTTTTTACACTAAGTCTGGTCTAGTCTTCTTCATCTTTTTTTTTTTTCTTCTTTTTTTCTTTCCTTTTCACATTGGGTTTTTCGGTTTGGTTTACTTTCTTTCTTCTTTTTTTTTTTTTTTCTTTTTTTTTTTCTTACTAGGTTCGTTGAGTTTGGGTATTGGGAGTTGAAGGAAAAAAATAAAATAAAATAAAATAAAAGTTGTACCAAGTCAATTCGTGGGTCTCACAAAAAGTAAAATTTTTTAAGTTATCAAAATTGAAAACAAGTGCCAAACATGCCACATTAAGAAGTTGTAGTATTTTCAGTAATAAGTGATGGGATATAGAATGATGAATGATGAGTGATGAAAAATAACTGAAAAGTGGTGAGTGATAGTTTTTTAAAAACCAAATAGCTCTAAGGTGTTGTTATTGAGAATTTTTGTTATTTCCTTCTTATTTAATATATTTTATTTTTCCTCTTCCTTTGTCAGATAAATTAATAGATTGAAAGGATAAGAGCAGAGTAAAAGCTCACCGCACTAAATGCTGTCAGGTACTCCTTGCAATGTCTTATAAATAAAGAGTTTATTACATGATGGTTCCTTGTTTCTAGCTCTCTTTCTTTTTCTTCATTTTTTTTGTTGTATTACTTTTAATTTTATTCCTTTCAGAAGAGATAATAATTTAAGTAAAGGAAGAAATATCGAGAAGTTAGCTATAAAATGAAAAGAAGGGTCTAGCATAGATTTCAGAACACAATTGCTGCAAACATCTGAGAACTTCATGGACACCAATGCAGTGTGAAAGATGAGAATTATGGCATAGAAATAAGCAATTTGTGAAGTACAGATCAAATTGTGAAAATAGAAAAGTTCCTGGAAAAATGGAAAACAATGACATGTTCATTCAGATACAAGAGGGCTTGAAAAATGTGAAGGTCTTGGTATTGAGCTTTATCACTAGCAGTCAACAGAACACAAACTTTCTCAATCGTGACTTCTTTTACTCTCTCATTTATTCTTTACTCGTTTTTTCTAAAGTGATGCTGATGCATTACCTTTCCATCATAATTTTAATTTCATACTTCTTTTTGTCTATATCAAACGAAATTCTAGCAATGTCATGTTTTTATTCTGCCATCTTCCCACATTTTTATGATTATTTCCTCTCTTAGTTCTGCATTAATCTTCGTTTTAAGTGATTATGATTTGGAGGCCTCTTTTAATTGAATTGTTTCCTATAGATATATTGCAGGCCAACATATGCCTACTGTGAGGAAAGTATGTTATCCAGCACAGGTACTAGCCGTTTTCCCCTTAGAAATTACCTTATCCGTCTTATTTTCACGTCCACTTACTGCTGTGGCCTTGCCTATTTTTGGAGATTTTGTGGGACAAAATGGGCTTTTGCCCTTAATTTTTTTTTTTATTTATTTATTTAGCAATTTGCCCCTATTTCGAAACTATATAGGGATATGCTCCTATTTCGATACTCAATTATCCCAAAATCGAGTTTCAATGAAATACCCGTTTTATAGAAAATCGAGTATGCCCAATCAAACTTAAAAAAGAAAAAAAAAAAAGAAAAAAAAAAAAAGAAGCATGGAACTCGATTTAAAGGAAATCGAGTTTAAAAACGCCACTATAGGACTTAAAAACTTCACTATAGGTCTCAAAAAGGCCACTATAAGGCTCCCTAAACCTAGTATAAGACAATTAGACTTATTAAAAAAAGTTGTAGGAAAACGTCGCTATAGAGCTTAAAAACGTCGCTATAGAGCTTAAAAACACCACTATAGAGCTTAAAAACGTTACTATAGTACTTAAAAACGTCACTATAGGTCTCCCTGAATATGGAGTGATGACCCTTACAAAAAAATTTTGCATGGAACTCGATTTCATGAAGGTCGAGTTCCATGCAATTTTTTAATTTTTTTTTAAAGTTTGAACGAGCATAACTCGATTTTCTATTAATCGAGTATTTCATTGAAACTCGATTTTAGGGTAATTGAGTATCGAAACAGGGGCATATCCCTATATAGTTTCGAAATAGGGGCAAATTGCTAAATAAAAAAAAAAAAAAAAATTAAGGGCAAAAGCCCATTTTGTTCGATTTTGTGTCCATCTATGGTGCAATTGGGTTTTCACTGCACTAGATTTTGTCTTCACTTCTGTAGCATATTTGAAAGCACAAAGAATGTGCAAGAACACCAAACTTTGTGCTTCTGCTGCATATAGTCAAATAAAGTCTCTTTTAATGGTACACTTTTGTAAGCATTTCAAAAATCAAATGAATTTTTTTTGGTTGATCTTATAAATATATTTTAAATCTAACCTTAATTGCTAATCTTTATTATGGCAAGCAGGTGCCTTGCACGTGCAGCCCAAACTATATATTTAAAAGAGTGTAGAGGTCAAATGGATAGTATTTTGGTGGCTTTAAAACATTTTGTGAGTCCATCTTATATGCACCGTTTGGTGTGGTATTTAGGTTGGTTTTTTAAATGGTGTGTTTTGGCTTGGAAACGTAAAATTTTGAATAATGCTTTGGTTGGTTTTAAAGATTGTGTTAGTCTGTCTATACACACTGTTTTATATAGTGCTTTGGTTATTAGAAACAACACACAACACACTATTTTAATTTTTGTTAACGTGTATAGTGTTGTGGGCTTTAGTCCTAACTAGATTATTTGTACAACACATATTCTTATACTACACTCTTACTTGTACTGTACTCATATGTCTCATATATAAAGGCATTCATGTATATTCTTTCACTGTGAAATACAATACACTTATTCAGTATTTCTAACATGGTATTAGAGCCACTGCTTTAATTTTCTTGTCTTGCAGTCTTGTCTTTGTCGGTATTTTCCACTGACTAAACTTCTGCAGTCAGTATGCCCTTTCAGTGCCCTCTCTTGACTGCTTCGTTGCTATCAGAGGTCCTCAGGGTTGAATCTCTGCCGCCAGAAGCTCCTTCTTTGCTACCAAGACCACTACCATTGTCAGATTTGTCACCTTTGACCTCCGATCACAACACAAGATAAAACATCGTGTAGTTTGCCAACCGATCTACTCAAATCTGCCAAAAATGTCCACATCTGAGATGAACCACGTGCCTCACACGACTCCATGCACCGTCACTCTTCTTCAAGCACCTCCACGCATCGCCACATGCTTGATCTGGACCTACTGATGTTAGCGATTGCATCATATATGCCACGTTAGCCCTATGTGATGTCATCACTACCACATCATTGCTTACGTCATCTTGAAGTCAGCCGCTTATGTCATCCATAAGTTAGCTGCTTATGTCATCTTTGACCTACCAGCATTGACTTGTTGACTTTGACATGAGTTGACTGTTGACTTTTTTGCTAGAGTTGACTTTTCACAGTCTAGGTGCTCCTTACCTAGTTTTAGCATATATTTCATTTTTGTAGTCCATTTTTGCATATTTTGCTTCCAAATGAAGAGTAAGGATAGGTCTTCTTCTTATTACAATAATCGTTGCCGACAATCCAACAAACATTTTTGCAATTTTTGCAAACGTTTTGGCCACAATATTGAGACTTGCTATCATTGCAACAAATCAGCTATTTCAATTTCTACTGCTACTATTGCTAACACTGAGAGTGTCCAACCAATGGCTCCCGTCTCTGCATATTTTAAGTCTTCAGAACACACTTTCACGATGAACATAGAAGACCTTTAAAACATCATCGCTAAAGTAAGGGCAAAGGAGTTGAGAGACAAGGCTTTTGAAGCGGTTAGTGGTTGTGGTAGCTCTTCAACAGATTTGGATGCACTTGTCAAAGACTTGGGTCAACTCAACTCAACTCCCATCGTGCATGAGTGAGATTAGGCAAAAATCTAGGACTACGCCCTTTGTGCCACAATTCATGGCAAACTATATATGATCAATGATCTTTGCACTATCAGTGAATCTATTCTTAAGTAATATCCTTTTTATAGGTTAGGCAGGGTGCCAAAATTGTATTCTTTCTTGTAAAAGAGTTTCATATTCTCTTCATTTTTTTTTTTTTTAAAATCCTAGAAAGAGGGGCCTGTTTGTTTTCCATTCTCAAACTCACATTTTTACATTTTAAACAACTTCACACACTCTTTCACACACTTTTTCACCCATACATATTTTAAAAAACTACAAAAATCTCATCTCAAACTACTCTACCAAACACCCCCTAAGGTTTATAATTTGATTTTGCAGAAGAGCAGCACATTATCTTCATTTTTAAGTATCTGAACATACCTTTCAATGCAAATGTGGTGTAGTTCTATGTAAGGTCATTCATGGGCTCATAAAAATTATTTTATGAGGTAGTTGCATGAGATATCTCTCTTACAATATATCATAAGCCTCATACATGTGAATCTTATATATATATATATATATATATTGTATAAGAGGTATCACGAAACCGTCTCATGAGTTACTTTTCATTTGAATGTTTGAATCACTTTTTGAAATAAAGAATTGTCTAAACTTGGGCAAGATGGTGCTTCATTCTTTGTGGTTGCAGAGTGATATTTGAAGGGGAATGTGCTCTTCTTCTTCTTCTTCTTCTTCTTTTTCCTAAAAAGCACAAAAACCTGTCTTTGCTCCTAGTGTGGACTTGGTTAAAGAGATAAACAAAGCAGCCATAGTTGCAAGAGATGTTTATTTTAGTTTTATTAATCTTGTTATAGGTTGCAATGTGTAGCTCATGTTCGGGCAAAAGAAGAATTGCTGAGTTGTAATTCCCTTTTTTTTTTTTGAATGAAAAAGGGCGTCTCCAGTGTGGGCTGATCAACCACACACCACGTAACAGTTATGGGTAAATCCACATGTACCACATGGGCCTTGCTGGGGCTATCACTCAAACCGCTTCTCTTTGACTGCTGCGATAAGAACTCCTACCATCAAGTCACATCCTGTGTTGTGATCCCCAAATTTGGTTGAAGACTTCCCTAGCTTCCTTTGGCCTTCTCCATGAAGGATATGTCTTAAATTTTAGTAAAAATCTGTGGTTTTATATTGGAAAAAATGAAATGTCCCATGCTCTCTTTTACCTAGAGCACATGAAGGACTTTAATATTGAAAAGTGAATAAGACCTACTAATGGGTCCACCATTTGTCGGCCCACGGCTTGTGAGGGTGTAAGAGCATTAGAGCATTTTAGCATCCGGACATCTAAAACATATCTTATTTTACCATTTCAAAAGCTACTTTTTCTATTATACCATACCACTTTTGAGCGTTCACATCAAGAATGCTATAATGCTAAAATTGTTATTAATAATGACCAACACACAAAAAACACACTACATCAAACATGTTAAATGCCATAATTTTTTAGACCCAACTACAGTGAGTTGCCATCTCTAGCAACTCACTATAGCAAGGTGTTAAAAAAAAAATTATTTGTTTAATCCCACACGTGTGCTTTTTCCCTTATTTTCATCACACACTGTCTCTCTTCCCTCTTCTTCTTTGGTTCTACCTTCTCCCATGCCTCATCAAACGCTGCTCCTCTCTATTTTATTTTTTTTCCTAGTTGGTTCTCCCTTTACCTAAGCCACGATGTTCCCTTCCCTTCACCCATGCCACCAAAAACTGAAACTCTTCCCTTCTCCTTCTGACCAAACCTAAAAGCCCAAAGCTCTTCTCTTCTTCCTCAGACTAAACCCAAAAACCCAAGCTCTTCTCTCCTTGACCGAACTGAAAGCTCTCTCTCTTTGAACTTGATCTCCCTGTGGCTTTCGATTTGTTTCAGTGGGTTTTGGTGGTGGTGGTTTGGAGGTTTAATTTGGAGACATGGTGGTGAGATCAGTCGTAAGGCATGGTGATGAGATCGGTGGGTTGGATTGTTGGGTTACAATTTTGTTTTGGTTGATGGTTGGTTTTGGTAGATGGTTGTGGTTTTGCTTTGTTTTTCTTTTCTTTTTTTCCTACAGTGGATTAGATTGGTCACCGATGAATGCTTGGTTGAGATTTGTTGGGGTATGGGAATGGTATCGATGAGTGTGTGGTTGAGATTTGGTGGAAGTCTGGAAGAGGTAGGTGCCTAAGATTTTGTTTTTGTAGTGGTTGGTTGTTTATATGGTGGTTGGGTGGTGTTTGGTTGTGATTTTGATGGATGTTTGTGGTTATGCTTTGGTTTTTTCTTTTTCTGTTCTTCCTACAGTGGGTTATGATTGCCATGGTGGTGTCTATTCTTGTGGTGGAGGTGGCTGTGGTGGTGATGGGTTGTGGTGTTGTTTTGTTTTTGTTTTTGTTTTTTTTCTTCCTGTGGTGGGTTGTGGTTGTTACAGTGATGGTTGTGGCAGATGTGGTGGTGGTGGAGGAGGTGGTTGCTAGAGGTTTTTGTATAGTTGTTTTTTATTATTTTAATGAGTAGTTTGTATTATTTAAATGAAGTGGTAAAAAAGATAGAAGTTTTGATGTTGGATGTATTTTAAAGTGAGGTGGTATAATGGATAAAGTAACTCTTTAAGGTGTTAAAAGCTAAAATTTTTAGAATCTTTGATGTGAATGCTCAACACACCAAATATTCCAAACTCTATTCTTTTACCACTTTATTTATATATTATTTTTTTAATCCTTTTTTATTATTTGTTTTCAATAGTCATATTTTTAAATAATCATCTTATTGTAATGGTTGTATTTTTTTAAACTTGACTTTTCTTAACGGATTTTTTTTTTCAATGTTCATATTTTTGGAAATTTGTCTTTTCATGATAATCATTTTTTTGGATTTTTTTTTCTCTTTTTCGATCAAATAGGTTCTTTGAAGAGTGACAATGAAAATTTAGTTTTGCTCAAACTAAATTAAACTATCAACTTGGCAAAATCTGTTTATGCAAAACATAAAATATCAACCTATCAAAATTCATTAGCTCAAAACATGAATTATCTTTGAAGAGTGACAATGGAAACTCATTTTTGCTCCAATTGAATTAAATTATCAACCAGTCAAAATCCATGTATGCAAACCATAAATTGTCAGCTTAAATATAATATAAACTATCAACCTATCAAAATTCATTTACGCAAAACATAAACTATTTATGAAGAGTGACAATTGGAAATTCATTTTTGCTCCAATTGATTTAAACTATCAACATGTCAAAATCCATTTATGCAAAACAGAAACTATCAACCTTTCAAAATTCATTTACGCAAAACATAAATTATCAACCTGTCAAATTTCATTTACGCAAAACATAACCTATCAACTGTCAAATTTCATTTACACAATACATAAACTATCAATCTGTCAAAATCTATTTATGCAAAACATAAACTATCTGTGAAGAGTGACAATGGAAATTCATATTTGCTCCAATTGTTTTAAACTACTAACTTGTCAAAATCTATTTACACAAAATATAAACTATCAACCTATCAAAATTCATTTACACAAAAGATAAACTATCTATGAAGAGTGACAATTGAAACTCATTTTTGCTTCAATTGATTTAAACTATTAACCTGTCAAAATCTATTTAAGCGAAAATATAAACGATACTATTATCCTATCAAAACTCATATCAACAGCTGGAAACATATTTATAGACGCTATATAAAAATCAAACTGCCAAGTAGAAGTAGTTTCAATTGAACTAAACTACAAGGGAGTCAATATTGTACCCAAGGCTGTTTTGGTTTAGCTAGAGAAACGAAATATTTCGGTACTGGTTAATACCAGTGTACTGTTTCGAAATTACTGCTAAATATATATATTCTCTTAAAAATATTAAATGATTTTAAAGTCTGACCAATAATAATAATTCCTTTAAATATTAATAATTATGGTTGTAGTATAATTTTTTTTAGAAGAGTTGTAGTTTAATAATAGTACTAAGTACATGTGCTTACCAAATGTAGTAATGAAAAAACAGAAGAAATAAAAATCAATGTGCATAAGTTAAAGCTAGGACACGTGGGTGCTTGGAGATAAGTTTGAAAATTTTGAAAACTTTTGACTCATACTTCATTATTCACGTGTGTTAGGACATATATGAATCATGTTAGGAGCATATATCATTATAGGATTGGCTAATCCTTTGACAAAATGCACTTTACTTTTAATTGGGTAGATCTAGGATGTGTTTAATGTTTCAAGGAACAAGGTTTCAAGTTCAAGTGTTAAAACCATGCAAGTTTGTCCAAGAATCAAATGAAGAAGTGCTCAATTTTAAAGCTTGATAGCTAGCATCTATTGATGTTTAAAAGGTTGTTTAAGCCCGATACTTGACAGTTGCTTGATAGATAGGGTATCTATCGAGATTTAAGAAAATCAGATTTTTAGTTTTGATTTTCATCCAATCAGTGTATAGATGTTTGGGCTTTCTTTTCTCACAACCCTAAACATATATAAAGATTGTTTTAAGAGCCGTCATAGCTAATGCAAGTGAGTGTAACTTGATTCTTAGGTTTTTCACAAGCATATTGTGAACTAGAGACATATGCCCTAGTTCATCTTTCTCTTCAAGAAGCTGCTTTGTTTGTACACCGTAGGGTTTTCTAACCAAGGAGTTTCGTGATCTTCATCATGTGATGAACTGAAGAATTTTACAGCCAACATTTTTCTTAAGTTGTTGTGTAAGCTGCGCACTGAAAAGAGAGATTGTCACTACAGAATAAGTCCAATTGGATATAGGGGTAAGGATTCAACTGTAGGTTGGTATAAGGTACTGAGATTCCTTTACTTGTAACTGCTTGTTATGATAATAGTAGATTCTTGAGAGTTGTAACCTTAAAATCACTCGGTGGGGTTTTGGCCATGTAGGTTTTCTCCATTCGAAAACAAATGACTGTATCAACTTTATTTTCCGCTGCATATTAACTTAGTTGGTGATTTGTTTGCGTTACCACGCGTATTGCATGCTAATTAAATTAATTAATTGATTAATTCATCACAAGAGATCAATACATTCTTTGCCTATCAACGTGAGAGAGGGACTCTAGCGTACAAAACAAGATATAGCAATAGGCGTTCAAAACTAGAAATACCAAAAAATAGAGAAGTAGAAAAGTCGAAGAAAAACAAAGAACAAAGAAGTGAAAAGGTGAGGAAGAAGAAGTTGAAGCAGGTGGGGAGACTACGATTGACAAAAGGGAAATGGCCAGAGACATGGGAGTGATCGGCGACGTGGTGGGGAGTGGCTGTGACGACAAAAACTAATGATTTTTTTTTAGGTACTGGCCGAAACATCCAATTTTCGCTAGAAAGGTCGAAACAGTCTAGTATGGGCTGGTACTCAGAGTGGTACAAATCAAAGGAGTTTCGGTACCGGTCAGTTCATCGGTACGGAAAAAAACCAGTTGTACCAGCTGGTACAATACGGTATTAACTCCCTTGCTAAACTATCGCTACAACTCACATTGTAATTGCCATAAATGATCAAGAAGGCTTGATTAGAGTTTATAATGAATTTTATGGTCTCGAATGCATTGATGACTTTCAATGAACGCAGTAAATTTATTTGTCTGCTCCCGTGACGCTTGTACAGGAGGACTTTCATCTATGTGTTCATAATCAAATTCTGCCACTTCATTTTCATCTTGGTCATCTTCAATGATCATGTTATGGAGGATTACACATGCTTTCATGATGTCTTGGAGCGTTTCAAAATAGAAAAATCTTGTAGATTCATGTACAATTGCGAATAATTGTCTTTTTTGTCCTTGTGGAGCTAGAATTATTTTCACAAATGTTAACCACTTTGGATATATACCGTTGACAAGATAGTATCCCATTGTATACTCATTACCATTTATTGAGTAATTAACTGCAGAAGCATGTCCTTATGCGAACACAAAAAATATAGGAAACTGTTCTAATACATTAATGTCATTATTTGACCAAGGTAACTCAAAAAATGCATGTCATATCCAAAAATCATATGATGCCACTGCTTTCAAACTAATGGTTAGCTCACGAATATGACCACAACATTGATCTTCCCATGCAGCTAGACAATTTTTTTATTTTTATTTTTATTTTTATTTCCAATGCATGCAATCAATGCTCCCTAGCATCCCTTGAAATCCACGTCTTTGACCACGGGCTAACAATCTAGCAACATCTTTGTTGTTTGGGGACCTCAAATATTCCTTAGAGAAAATATCAATCACCGTTGCAACAAATTTTTTTCAGACTTTTTATTGCAGTGGTTTCCCTAATCTGCACATACTCATCCATAAAATAAGCTATTACTCTAAACACAAGCATCCTAAATGAAGATTTCATCTTTTGAAGGGAAGATAAATTGAGTTTCTGGGCATTATCTCATTTTTGGATAAAGTAAGGTTCATAAGATTTTAGCTTAGATTGAATATGGAGAAAAAGAGAACGATTCATTCGAAATCTCCTCCGAAATTAATTGGGAGGATATACTCGTGAGTTGGCAAAGTAGTTGAGATAAAGTTTTTTATGGTTTGCCATATGATTACGTCTAATATACCAACAACCAGGGGTGTAGCTAGGAATTTTTACATGGGGGGGCCGATTTGAAATATTGATATAAAAAACATAATTTATAAGTCTATTTAATATGAAATTTCAATTTTGATATATCTTAAATATTAATGAACATACAAAAACTGTCTAGTTCACTATAGACATATACAAAAATATCCACAAAAAAAAAAAAAAATGCACATCAAAATCATGTCTGACAGCGATTTTTCATGGAATAGAATTCATCCATAATCATTTCCATGATGAAATTCCCAGCAATTTCCTTTTCTATATAAATTATCATATTATTTGCCAAAAGTTCATCCTCCATTCTATTGCGAAGTCTTGTTTTTAATAGTTTCATAACTGAAAAAGCTCGTTCTGTAGTTGCTGTAGCAACTGGAAGAGTCAACACAAGACGAATCAATCTATCAATTAAATGATAGAATTTAGACTTCCTTGAAATTTCTAATCCCCTGCATAGCTCAGATATTGTACCAATATTTTGAAAATCTAGATGCTTTGTCACATCAAGCTCATAATGTTGCGATTGACGCTTCAAAAGACAAATTTCCTACTCAGTGAAATCTTGAGGATAATAATTTTCAGCCTCAAATTGCATATATCACCAATTTTGCATTCCAAATTTCTTCACGAATAGCATTTCGCACATTACTGGCAAGAATATGCAAAATCTCCTTTTGAATTATGGGTGATGTATATTTGGCATTTCATGGAGCATTTTCCAAGACAACATTAGCTACTTTGTCATTGAAAATTGATGTGAATTTTATCAATTCAATAAAATTATCCCTATTTTTTGAATCAAGGCTTTCAACACGACCTCTAAAAGCACAAGTTTGGAATGCTAGCCATCGAGCACACTCTATTGAGGTTTTGCGCCGCAACCAATTATTCTTTAATTCTTTTGACATTTTTCAATATGTCATGAATAATTCTTTAAATCCTCGCAACATTTCACAGCAATTTTATGTGGGGAGTTTGGATCTTTCCCTACATGATGAATTAAAGGACAATTCATTGAAGGTGAGTATTCTAACCAATCCCTATGTGATTCAAACCATGAAACTTGAAATCGACAACGATGAATATCATCGTTGTATGGATAGTCTATATTTTTAGGTTGATATGGACATTTTTTGAGATAAGCTTGTCGGATTTCATCTTTTTTGTTGATTTGACATTTACATATTTGTTTACGTGATCCTGGATCACGATCTATCTCTTCAAATTGAATTCTTGAACATTTGGAGGGGTGTTCATCAGGCATTGAAGTATCAACATTGGTTTCTACAGCCACAGATATTTTAATTTCTGAATTGCTAACATCTTTTTTCTTAAAGAATGCATTAAATATTTTTTGTTTGCTCATAATTCTTTTAGCTTTAAGAATATGACTCAAAAATTAACCTGAAAAGAACTTTAAAAAATAACCTTTTAATTAGAAATTTTTACTTAGTTATATGGATGTTATTCATACTCAAGAAAAAACAAAATTTTCACTATAATTTAAACAGTCAACCCATCATTATTCCTATAATTAAAATTTTCCTGTATTTTAATTTTTTTAATACGATTTTAATTAATAATAACCCCTCAAACAAAAACAAAAATTAAACACACAAGTACTAGTACACAACATAAACCAAACAATTTAACAACACCCACAACCACATGATATCTAACTAATAAAAAATAGGTAATAAATCAAAATAATTTTACCTTAAAAACTTTGTGTTCATAAAGTGCAAAGATGGATGTGGGCCGTGTGGCAATGCCTACAACTGTAGATCTTCCCTTCAAAACTCATCACAAACAATCTCCCCATGCCTTTAGTCATAAATTTCTCTAAAAATCTATGAAAAATTAAAGAGCATGTGAATATTTAGGTGTAGATAGTTGAAAAAAATAAAAAAAAACGACACTAAAAAGAGATGAAGGTCTAGTGTTGAAGAAAGAGAAGAAAACTCACCAGTCACCAAGTTCCAAATCTTGAAATTTGACAATGAAATATGATGAGTGATTTGTTTTAGAAAGCAAGAAGAAAGAAAAAATTGGTTTTTTTTTTTTTTTTGGGGGTTGGGGTGGGAATTATAAGGACTGACGCTGAGTTTTGGGGGCTAGTAGCAGTACCAGTGTGCAGCGGCAGTGTACCACAAAAGAGAAAAAAAAAGATTAAGAAGTAAAGGGATTCCATGGGGTGAGTTTTTTGAGATTGAGAATGGGTTGATAAAGTGAAATTTTGTTGTGAAGTGTTTGGACTTTTGGGTATTTAAATGTAAGGTGGGCCATGTTTTTTTATATGTAGTTCAAAAGAGGCCTAAAACTAAAGCAACTTGGGAAAAAAGTGAAGATGTTGGGGGGGGGGGGGTGCTGGATGTTCATCATTGCTCTGCCCCTGACAACGACTTTTACGTTGTAATGTTGAACTCTTAAGAAGTTGCCTTATTATATCATCCTCATCTGAGCCATCAAAAAGCAATTTGCAAAAAAGAGAGCACTCTTGGAGACAACCTTGAAGACAATATTGTTAGTAAATTATCGCTATAGATGAAGGGAACATAAGCAAAACAGATTCTGTAATATATGTTTGGGGGGCATAAACAAATTATTGTATAAAATATGATACAACCTTGAAGACAACATTGTTAAGAAATTATCACCATAGATAAAAGGAACATAAGCAGAATAAGTTTGAAACAAGACATAAGTAAAATAAGTTCAAAACAAGACATAAGTGTAGAAGATATGCTACCAAACATAGAAAATACGTAAGTATTTTATACAAGCTAACATGTTGTGATTACATAAGTGGCATAGTATAACAAAATAACAAATCATTGCCACAACCTACTGCCAAAATAAGGTTGGAACAATACATCATCTATATGTGCCAAACCTAAGCCTAGAATAAGCCACTACAAAAATAAGGTCAGAACAAGATATCACATACATATGCTGAACCCCAGGCCTAAAATAAGTTACTACCAAAATAAGGTATGAACAATCCCATCAAAAAAAAAAAAAAAAAAAAAAAAAGGTACCAACAAAACATCATCTTCATATGCCAAACCCAACTATTACTCTAATTTTTCTTGCAAGGATTTGATCTTGGAGATTAAAAAAAAAAATGTCTTTGTTTTTTCAGACATGCCACTTGTATCCCTCATCATTATTCTTTCATTATCTTTAATAATTTCAAGACGAAACATTTCCTATTCAATGTCAAATCTTTGCTCATCCACTTAAACATTTTCCTCTTTGATATGAAAAGCCTCTTTTTCTTGTTCAAGTGATTCTTGAATATATTACAATTTCTTCGCCAAATATTCCCCAAAATCTTACTCACCATCTTTTCTCTTTCGATTATCCTTTTTTTGCACCCATAATTTAATCAAGGAAGATAGCTAGAGTGACCATTCATATACCCGACATTTAGAGTTGCATTACATGCATTAATTCATTCATTGCATATCTTAAAAATGATCTTGAGGTTCTAATGGTCATGACGGTGTGTCTGATTTCCAAATCGGACCGTCGGATTGAAAGATATCAAATGATCAAGTTTGCATGGTTTGCATGCATTTTGTTTGGGTGGAATCAACCAAGCATGATTAATTTAAATTAATTTTGATTGGCTATAAAATTAAAATTAATTAAATAATTTTGTGATTGGTTGTTGCTTAGTGTCAAAAATAGACTTGCTTGCATGAGAATAAAGTTGATAATCAGACAACAAAGAAGTTGTGGATAATCAAGACTTTTTAGGAATATTTATCTACAAGATAATTATCACTTTAAAGACCTAAATATTCGGAAAAACGGATTAATTTTTAGAATACGGATTAAAAATGTGTCTAAGTGCAATTTTTAGCAAAACAATCCTCAAAAAATGAGTCCAAATTGGACCAAAACTCAAACGCAGACTCGGCACCCATGAGGGCCATTCAGCACTCTTGGAGTGCCGATTGGAACTTCCCAAGTGCTAATTGGCCCAAATTTGTGGCTTGGCCCAAGGACTCCCTGATTGAGATAAAACCTATCTTTTACGATTTTTTAGAGATAAGGACGTATTCCAATTTGTATCTGATCTCATTGAAGCATCCCAACCTCTATAAATAGAGGAAACAAATCAAAATGAGGGGTTCTTCTCTTCTGACTTTCCAACTCCCCTTACGTTAAAGAAGTTCTAGAGGCTTTTGCTTTAAGAACTTCTTTTTTGTAAGTAAGGTATTTTAGACCTCAAAGAGGTGAACAAACTTCTTTGATTTCTAAAATATTCGTTCATTAGAAAAGCGCACTTATGCAAGAGGTATTTTGTTTCTTCTTTCTTTTCTTTTTCCATTAATTAGTTTGTTTTTGTTTGATGAATTCTTAATATATAATTGTCATGCTTAGATACTTTGCTAGAATTTTCTTGGCACGTTCCTTAGATGGTTGTTTATTAAATTCTTTCTTTTTTGACTTCAAAATCTGCAATGTTTAACAAATTTTTTTATTAAGATTCAAAACTGATCTGTATTTTCAGATCTAATTTTTCCTAAAACTTATCTATATTTTCATTAAATATAGATTTGATTTTTTTTCCAAAACTGATTTGTATTTTCATTAAATACATATATGATTTTTTCTAAAACTGATCTGTATTTTTATATCTGATTTTTTTTCAAAACTCAAAACTGATCTGTATTTTCATTAAATACAGATCTGCTTTTTTCCCAAAAATTATCTGTATTTTCATTAAATACAGATCTGATTTTTTTTTTTTTTGAAAAAGTTTTCTTTGTTATAATATTGTAGATTTTGAAATTCAAAAGAAGGGATTGAAAGTTAGGTTAAAGTTTTTTTTTTTTTAAATAATTTTTTTTTATGCAATGCATGCATTATAAATTTGTCTCATGAATGTGAAACCTCCTTCAAAAGTTTTATTATTATTTTGTTTCCAATAACCGATCTAGTTTTTCATAAACCAAAAACCACTTCTTCTTTTTTAACTTTACTCAAAATAGATATGATACTTTTTAACAAAAATCTTATTCTTTCTTTTACATACAAATAGATCTGATTTTCTTTACAAATCCAATTTTTTTATTCACAAAAAAGATCTGATTTTCTCTACAAATCCAATTTTTTTATTAACAAAACAAATCTTATTTTCTTTACAAATCCATTTTTTTATTCACAAAACAGATTTGAATTTTCTTGAAAAAGATGACACATCCATAAGGTAAATTTATTTAAATTAATTTTGTCAAGTGTGCGTCGTGTGTGTTCAACATATCATTTAACATCATGTAAAAAAAGGATATATTAGTCATTAGAATCTATAAGTCCAGACTCTGTTTGGACGGAATGGGTGCCTAACACCTTCTCATTCCGTAACCTAGCCCCTGAGTTTAGGATTTTTGGATAGGTAGATTAGTGTTTTGTCTTTTAATTTTGGTAGATTGTAACTAGGACCAAAGTTTTGTATTCTTTGCATAGATTGTAACTAGGACCCAAAGCCTTGTAAGGTTAATTTACCAAAGTTGTACTTTTCTTTATTCAATCAATGACAATGAAGTATTTTGATAATGTAATTTGTATTTATTTTTTCTTTTCTTTTTTTGTATAAAAAAATAAGTGGCAACTTCACACCACTTACCTAGAAAGTGAGGTGCCTTAAAAGCACCCCAAATCTCTTTTTTGAGAGCACCCAATTTTCTCAGTCTCTCACAAGTCTCTCGAGCACCATTGTGTCATCATCATTACTACCAACTTGACCTATTGAAATCAGAGTTTAAGGTAACCCTTTTAATCTTTCCTTAGGCATACTCCACTTTGGTTGGTTCTTCAACACAAGCCAACAATGTTCAAATAGGAAAATTGCATTTTGGATGATGCTTTATATAGAGCCTTTACTTCATCCAACTATTTTTTTACAAAAAAAAGAAAAAAAAAAAAAAAAGAACATAATTAGTATCTTCAAACTATTGGTAAATTAATATTGTGACACCATTGCATTAATTTATACCTTCGTTTGGTCAATCGCACCACTCTGATTCTGAGCTTCAACTTTAGCCATGAACCTAGCAAATTTACTTGTCTCCCTATTAATTGTTCCCTGTCGACTTGATAGAGAGGAAGAAGAATGTGTGGTTCCAAAGGTATTGTTTCGCAAAAATATTGCCAAACTTTCTCACGAAATGTCTCTTGCTTTTGCTCATTACCATGCATGGCATTCATGATAATATTAAGCTATGTAGAGACAAGAAGGTTGTCTTCATCTACACTTAAGTTGCCACCCCATTTTGTTGTCTTAAGGGTAACAATTTCAACTTCCAACAAAGAATCTTGGATGGGCATTGAAGTATTTTAAGACCCAATCATCAAGAATATAAGATGATAAAATAAGACAACCAACTTAAGCAAGCATTTAAAAATTTCTCCCACAATTAAATTCTTAAATGTAAATAAGACAACCAAGAACAAAGAGATCACAATACAGTTGGAACTTGGAAGAAATACATAGAGAATGGAATTTTAACAATGGTGCATTGGGTTTTAACAAAACTAGATTCAAGAATCTCCCGTAAACAACAAGAGGCCATGTTTAAGATAGTATTCTTAAAACGAGCTATGTCAACATCACGAGATATAATTGACTTCCCATTTGCTAAATTGCATTAAGCTTTCCAATGTTTTAAGCCGAACTCGTGGGGTAAAAAAATGGTACTGTAGTGTGTCATTCCTCTGATTTAGTATTCAAATTATAGCTTGAAAACTTTAAAGATTGACAATGGGAAGGAGTGTGTGAAAGCAATGTTAATGTTTTGGTAGGCTACTAAGAACTAGAATAAGACAAAGTGTGAAAATCAAGGTTTAAGACTAATGGGTCTCTCTCTCAATAGGTAAATTTAAAGATAAACAGAAACTTAGTGTGTTAATCATTACAGAAGTAGGTCCCACATATTCTTGGGCAATAGGTCATGATTATTTTGCAACCTGATTTAGTAGGATTCAATTTCGTCTTAGGCTGCATTTGTTTTGGGTAAAAAGGGTTTCAGGAAATCATTTTACACCCCTTTGTGTGTTTGGTAAGCTCAGGAAATTGGGTCAAACAGAAATCAGTTTCCGTGTTGACCATAAAATAACCTTCTTTTGGCGTAAAACAGTTTCAATTTTTATTTTACCTTCAAAAAATTTTCAGAAACCACACCTGAAGAGAGAGAGCTCAACCACACTTCTCACACGATCCAAAACCCATCTCCAAGCTCACCTCAGCCAAGCTCCGACCAGCCCAAATTGTGCCGCCCATGGTCCAAAACCCATCTCCAAGCTTACCTTCAAACCATTTCAAGGAAAAAAAAAGAAAAAAGAAAAAAAAAAAGAAGAAGAGAGAATCGAACCCAGAGAGAGAGAGAGAGAAAGGCCGGTTACCGCCAGAGAGAGAGAGAGAGAGCCGCCCACTGTCAGAGAGAGAGAGAGAGGCTGGTCACCTGAACTTGAGATCGACTCCACCGCCATTGCGGCCTTGCCTCTCACCGCCGATCAAGCAAAGATCGACTCCAATGCCGCGCGATCTCACCTTCTTCTCCGCCGTGTGATCTCGCCTCTAGATCAAACCAAGTCGCCTCCGCCACGCAATCTATCCTCTGCCACACAATCTCGCCTCTAGATCGAACCCAGTTGCCTCTCTCTCTTCCTTCTTCTCTCAATGATTGGATTTGATGAATTTTTTTTTTTTCTGTGTGGGTTTTGTTTCTTTTGTGTTTCTGTACTGAGAAATGATATTATATATTTGTTTGGAAGGTGAGAAAATGTGAGAAAATGTGAGCAACAAGTAGAAAATGTGTTTTCTATAGTATTTTCAAGAACACAACCAAACACAAAAATATTTTTCAAAGTATTTTTTAACATACCACCAAACACTTGAAAATATTTTCTTTTCCGAAAAATATTTTCACTTGAAAATATTTTACACTTAGAAAACATTTTACATAAAACCGAACACAGCCTTAGCTAGGGGTTTTAGTTCAATTAAAGGAATTTGGTAAGGGTTTAAAACTAAACATTTGGACGCATCCTAAAAAAATCTATGCAATTAAAATGAATTTCAATAAAACAAAAATTCTTACTAAACATTAATTAATTCTACCTATCCCATACAAATAGAAACAAAATTAACCCCAATACTACACACCCCCTTCATGAAAACCAACACTCCCAGAATTAGTCTAATGGACCCACAATCCCAAATATGGTATCAATCAATTGAAAGATATGCATAGCGATACATTACTGGTAATTGAAGTTGAATCTGTGAGCAAACTTTCTAAATCAAACGATTTATGACCACCTGAAGCGCCCAATCTTGTCACAAAAAGAGACAATTCACCGTGATGAAGCTGAGATACTTAACCCCGCTGACCCAAATGGTGAGAGACAGTCGCATCACCAAGAGGACCTAAAAAAAACCCCCAACATCGAGGGAGCTTTGATTTGAGACGACTCAAACAAAAACTTAACCCAAACTTAAAAACCCTTGAATCTTCGGTCTAAAGAGAGAGTGATAGTGATAGTATTTCCTCTTTTAGTTCTGCATTAATCTTCGTTTTAAGTGATTATGATTTGAAGGCCTCTTTTAATTGAATTGTTTCCTTTAGATATATTGCAGGCCAACATATGCCTACTGTGAGGAAAGTATATTATCCAGCAAAGGTAGTAAGGTACTAGCCGTTTTCCCCTGAGAAATTATCTTATCCGTCTTATTTACATGTCCACTTACTGCTCTGGCCTTGCCTATTTTTGGAGATTTTGTGTCCATCTGTGGTGCAATTCGGTTTTCACTGCACTGGATTTTGCCTTCACTTCTGTAGCATATTTGAAAGCACGAAGAATGCACAAGAACACCAAACTTTGTGCTTCTGCTGCATATAGTCAAATAAAGTCTCTTTTAATGGTACACTTTAATAAGCATTTCAAAAATCAAATGAATTTTTTTTGGTTGATCCTATAAATATATTTAAAATCTAACCTTAATTGCTAATCTTTATTATGGCAAGCATGTGCCTTGCACATGCAGCCCAAACTATATGTTCAAAAGATTGAAGAGGTCAAATGGATAGTATTTTGGTGGCTTTAAAACATTTTGTGAGTCCATCTTACATGCACCGTTTGGTGTGGTGTTTAGGTTGGTTTTTTAAATGGTGTGTTTGGCTAATTGGAAACGTTAAATCTTGAATAGTAGTGCATTGGTTGGTTTTAAAGATTGGGTTAGTTTGTCTATACACACTGTTTTACTTTTATGTAGTGCTTTGGTTATTAGAAACAACACACAACACACTATTTTAATTTTCAAGAAGAGGGGATGGCACTGGTAGCTTGGCACAGAGAGAGGATAGAGAATAATGCGTGAAAAATATCTCTCATGTCTTTTGATAGCAGAGAGAGGGTGAGACACAGGGACGAAACGAGTGGGAAATCTCCTGCAAATCTGAGAGAGAGAGAGAGAGAGAGAGAGAGAGAGAGAAAGGGTTGGTGAGAAGAGTGCGTGTGTTGGTGAGATTTGTACAAAATTGGTGAGGTTTGGCATTGTGATAGCTAGAAGTATAGAGGATATTGTGGGTTTGTTATGCAGATGTTGTATAAAAAATGTCATTTTAACACACTAAAAGCCTACTTTATTATTTTATCACACCATTTTACAATATTCTATTTATCAGATGTTTTATTATTCAATTCTATACATTAAAGTAATATTTACTACACATTAAAATAATATATTATCTCTTCCCTATTATCATCAACAACAGCAACAACATCAACAGCATAACCACCAGCATCCATGGCCACAACAACACCGATAGCCACCACCAGCCACCAATACCAAATAAAGAAAAAAAGCTTAATACCCCTCATCTGGGGGTTTGAATGAAAAGCATAAGCAAATCCAAGAACTGAAAAATAACAAGATTGCAACAAAAATTAAGCTTAACACAGACAAAATCCTTTAGAGGTAAGACTCACATCAGAATTTGCATATGCACAGCACAACCCAATCAAAACCCTTGAGAATCATAGCAAACCAGCATAAAAAAAATTGCATCAAAATTGTGAATAGCCCAAGATAAAATCGTTGACCCATATTAGAAATTGCTTCAAAATTATCAAACAACCAAGCAAAAAATGAAAATTCTTGAAAAATAAGCAAAACCCACATCAGAATTTGCATAAAAAATCATCCAGAAGCGAAAATTCTTCAAAATCTAATCAAACCCATATCAGAATTTGCACAATCAAACTTATCTTAAATTAAGGAAGAAAAAAAGCTCACCAACTTAGCGTTGATATTCTTGTTGCCGATGGTAGCCATTATAGTGATTGATTGATGGATCAAGATCAATAATTTATAAGAGAGAGGGAATTAGTGAGAGGGAACCGGTGAGAGAGAACAGAGGTGAGAGAGAAGAGAAAAGAATAAAGTGAAGAGAGAGAAGAGAGAAAAGAGAATAAAAAAATATTAAAATTTATACCATTCTTCATTCATACCGTGCCAAAATTGTAAGGGTACTATAGTATGTTGCAAAATTTTGACACATTTAGCACATCAGAAAAGCTTCGTTTTTTATATTTGGTGTGCCAAATGCCAAATATTGTAGCATTTAACACAAATACCACATCTGCTATGGATGCTCTAGGGGAAATAGAGGATTGAAATGACGTGAGTAGAGGAGGAATGGGTATGGCCATCTTTGTAGCTTTCTGCTCTGAAATTGACGAGGAGTGGGTATTCCACCTGCTCCATTTTCTTCTTTAAGAGGTAGAACATAAGCAAACATCATTTATTTCTCTCTCGAAATTATGTCCATTGACCTCTTCACCACTAGCTTTTTCTCATTCTTCTTCATAACACCTAACTGCTCATTCTATTCCATTCCTATTTAGAAGATTTATTGAAGAAGAAGAAGGTAGAATCAAATGACAAAAATAGTATTTTAAGGGCCACATAGTTTGAGACACTTTGTTAGTTTTTCTCAGGTATTTCTCAATCCTAATTTCTCTGATCTTGTCTCTTGTTATGCCTTCCATTTGAGTATTGTGTTTGTGTCCATTCATGGCAAAGCAACTATAAATTTTGGCCCCTGTAAAAGATTTAAGATTTATTCATAACTGATTATATTTGTTGACAGCTCAATGAAACAAAAATAGAAAAGAGTAAACCCAATAGAGAAAATGGTCACGTACTCTTGCTCTTCTGGAGGAATGGAGCTTGATTTTGAGATGTCTATATGGTTGGTATATATGTGTGTGCGTGGGTGTAGCTTTTAGCTGTTTACCAAAGGAAAGTCAAGGGAACTACAAGTGCAGTTTTTTTTTTTTTTTTTTTTTTTCAAGAAAGAAGACTTCAAATTTATATTAAGAAATAGGAAAATCTGCCTCATAGACAACTAAGGTATGAGATGGGACATCTTCCATCCATACAGAAAAACTAGTGACATGACGTGCATGTCTAGCTAGGCTGTGAACTACTTTATATCCTTCCCTACAAACATGAGAAAATCTAATACATTGAAAAGATTCAGCAATAACTTTCACATCTTGAATCAAAAGACCAGATGAAGCTACAGATAGCAAATCCTCCAATGATTTAATTAGTATTTCATAATCACCTTCTAAAATAACCGAGTTCAATCCCAGTTCTTGTGCAAATTCCAGGGCTCTTGCTGCTGCAAGTGTTTCAGTCTCCAACGCTGTGAGAGGAAGAGGTATTTGTTGAGACAGAGATGCTATCACCAAACCAGAGCAGTCCCGTATGATGACTCCTATACCAGCTCTGTCCAAGGTACCGAACAACGCACCGTCGAAGTTAATTTTTTAAAACCCAGCTTGAGGAGCAGACCAGCGAACCACCTGCCTTGGTCGTTGTTGCCGAGCTGGTTGGTTGGCAGACCGGTACTTCTGAAGTCCATCATAGGCACGTTGAAGTACCTGCTCAAGTGGAATCCCAGGTGGTGAGAAGCTTGACTTGTTGCGTCTGAACCATAGAGTCCAGGCTATCATTGCAAATAACTCAGTGTTGCATTCGGACTCCATTACTATGGATAGCAGATGAGAGAAGCTCGAGTGTGATGAGCCTCGTCTAGTCTGCCATTGAGGATCTCCATCCCAAACCTGAGATACATTCGGGCAACACCAAATGGCATGCAATATATCCTCGGTTTGAGATGTGCAGAAAGTGTAGGTTGGGTCAGTTATAACACAACGTCTCACAAGATTTTCCTTCATTGGCAGTGCATTGCGACATGCTCGCCATAAGAAATTTTTAATTTTGCTTGGCAATGAAAGGCTCCAAATCTGTTTCCATGGTGGTTTAGGCTGAATGGGTTGGGTGTTTTCAGTTGTGGGCTTACTCTGCGACTCAGATTTGAGGAAGAAATAATAGGACTTGGCTGAGTATTGAACCGATTGTACATAGGGCCAAAATAGAGCATCCTCGGTCTGACCACAGCTTAAGGAGATTTTTTTGAACCAGTTCTACATCCGTGGGGCTGAGGGCAGAGGCAAGAACATGAGGTTTCCACAAGCGAGAAACTGGGTCAATTAGAGAACTTACTTTTGCATCTTGGAATTCTGCCTTTAAGGGACCTTGAACACCAAAGTTGCTTGTGGTCGGCAGCCAGTTTGCACCCCAAATACTTATTGACTCACCATTCCCTACTCTCCATTTTGCACCTCTTTCAATAACACTTCTCCCTTTCAAAATACTCTTCCAAGCGTAGGAACCTCCATGGCCTTCTTTTGCTTCCATAATGGAGCAATCTGGGAAAAACCTTGTTTTAAAGACTCTATAGAACAAGGAATTCTTATTTTGCAGCATGTGCCATGTTTGTTTTGCTAGTAAAGCCTCGTTGAAAAGAGATAATTCTTTAAACTCCATTCCACCTTCGGACTTCGGATCACACATAACACCCCACTTCACCCAATGAATTTTCCTTCGATCTCCCCTTTGCCCCCACCAAAACTTTCGAATAAGCCCCTCAATTTCATGTCAAAGGCCTTGTGGAAGCAAAAAACAACTCATTGTATAAGTTGGAATTGTTTGCACAACTGCCTTAATCAAGACTTCTCTACCTGCTTGGGATAGTAATTTTTCTTCCCAACCTTGAAGTTTTCTCCACACTCTCTCTTTTATATAATCAAAACTGGCTTTCTTGTGCCTTCCAATAAGTGAAGGTAGCCCCAAGTATGTATCACAGTGCAGAATTTCTGGTACACCAAGTGCTTCCTTGATTTCTGCTTTTTTATCCTTGGTAGTGGACTTGCTAAAGAACAAGGATGTTTTCCTTTGGTTTATTTTCTGCCCCGAAACACTTTCATAAGTAGCCAATATCTCCAACAACTTATTACAATCCTGTGTATTTGACTTGCAAAAGAGCACACTATCATCTGCAAAAAGCAAAATGGTTAGTCTTGGACTTCATCTACTAAGGGAGTAGCCCTAAATTTCTACATCACTCTCTGCTTCAGAAATGAGACTATGTAACCCTTCAGTGCACAGTAGGAAAAGAAATGGGGATAAAGGGTCGCCTTGGCGGATACCCCTAGAAGGTTGGATTTCACCTTTTGGCTCACCATTAATAAGAATTAAATAGGACACTGTTTTGACACAAAGCATCATCAGATTTATCCATCTCTCCTCAAAACCCAACCTCCTCATAATTTCCTCCAAAAAAGACCACTCCACCCTATCATAGGCTTTGCTCATATCAAGTTTAAGGGCCATGTAACCATTTTTGCCAATTTTGTGATTTTTCATACTATGGAGAGTTTCAAAAGGAACAACTATATTATCAGAAATCAAACAGTTTTTTGTGAAGGCACTTTGATGTTCTGTAATGATTTGTGGCAGAATTTTTTTCAACCTATTAGCTAGAACTTTAGCAAAGATTTTGTAGAGAACATTGCATAAGCTAATAGGTCTAAAATCATTAACAGATTATGGGTTTTTAATTTTTGGGACAAGAGTGAAGAATGTATGGTTAATGGGGTGGGGAAGGGTGGACGAATTTAAGTAAGATAAAATAGTATGAGTGACATCAGATCCTACCAAATTCCAGTAATTTTGATAAAAGAGAGGAGGCATACCATCAGGTTCTGGAGCTTTCAGAGGTGCCATTTGTTTCAAAGCATTTTCCACTTCCCGTGCCATGAAATCCTGTGACAAAAAGGCATTCATCTTTGCGGTAAGGAGGTTTGGCACTGATTTCAAGGCATCCTCACGCATCACTAGATTTGAGAAAGTGAATAACTCTTGATAAAACCCAATAAAAGCATCTGCTAGTTGTTCTTGCTGTGTAACCCGAACACCATTTGAGTCAAGCACCCCTAAAATCCTATTTCGCCTATGTCTTTGAGTGGCCCTTCTGTGAAAATACTTCATATTTTTATCACCTCCAATCAACCAAAATTTTTTTGCCCATTGTCTCCACATCATATTCTCCTTAATCATCAACTTCGTAACTTTGGTCTTCAATTCTCTGACCCGAAAATTATTATTTGTGAGTACTACTACCTGTTTAGCCTTCTCCAACAATTTTTTCTTCTCTTTTAGTTCTTTCCTCATGTTCCTGAAGTGTCTGTGACTCCAAAGGGTTAATTTGGCTCCGCATTTATCTACCTTTTTCATTACTTGGTGACTTGCATCACATAATACCTGACCACGCCACACAGCTTTAACAACACGCCCACACTGCTCATCAGATAACCACATCTCCTCAAACCTGAATGGTCTAGATAAAGGTGGAGGATCCATACCATTAGGAACAATCTAGAGGGGATTATGGTCCGAAGAGCAACAATTAAGATGGAAAACTCTAGTAGACCCAAACTGTTGCAACCACTCATTCGTGCACAAAGCCCTATCCAGTCTCTCCCAAATTGACTGACCATTAGCATAGTGTTTTCTCCAAGTAAATTTTGAGCTTGTGAATCCAAGATCAATGAATCCACATTCGTCTATTGCATCCTGGAATAATTGCATCTGATTATGACTTCTTCTCTTCCCCCCAACTTTTTCATCACTTCTTGTCAACTCATTGAAATCTCCAGCACAGAGCCATGTGATTTGGAATTTTTGTTCTAAGCTTCGAAGTAAATTCCACTATTCAATTCTGCGCTGTGTCTTTGGTTCACCATAAAACCCTGTAAATCGCCATTCATCCTCCTTATTTTTGTTAATAATTGCGTCAATGTAATTTCTACCTGAACCTTCCACTGTAACATCCATAGAATCTCTCCAAAACAACACCAATCCACCTCCCCTATTCTTTCTAGGGGCAATGAACATATTTTCAAATTCAATCTTTCGCAACAAACTTTTTAGCCTTACTTCATCTACCCATGTTTCAGCTAAGAACACGATAGAGGGATCTTTTGCCCGCACCAATTCCGCAAGCTCATTCTCTATACATGGGTTCCCAAGCCCACGACAATTCCACACTAGGCAACTCATTGCGATTGGCGGGTCTGATTAACAGCCTCCACCATTGAAATTGTACTAGTTTCCCCATCCTTTGAAACCAATCTATGTTTTGTTGGTAACTCCAGATTATTAGGCCTTCCTTTCTTTTCACAGGTTTGGTTTTTCCCCATACGGTGTGGTACATGTTTTATTCTATTTCTTTTTTCCCCGGTTCTGAGTGGATGCTAGGGATTAGGGATGATTGGGTTTTTTGGTTTGGCTGAAGTGTTAGGGTGTTTCATTTAAGGGTCACGTGACTTGTATGTGGGCTTTTGAGAGATTGGTTGAAATTAGGTTGCATCAAACATTGTAATTGCATTGAAAGACCTAGCCGTTTCTCCCCCTGAATTGTAATTATTGTCGAATATTTCCATCTCTGCCTCAATAAGATTTATTTGGATATCAAATAAATATCCTGTGGTTATTGCCTTATGAGGAGTAATTCTTTCCTCATTAATCTCCATCTCATTAAGACTCCCCATTAAATCAGCCAGCCCCTATGTTACAGCTGGAGAGTTTGATTCAAACTCAATCACTGGACTACTCAATTTTCCCCCTTCAGTAACCTCACCCATTTGTAACGTGTTTCCATCATTAATTTCACTTGTAACCGCCTCATTAATGTCATTAATTTAATCTCTCTCCTCAACTCTCTTTGCTTCCTTGTCCGCCCGAAAAACTGCAACCTAACCGACCTCTAACCTTGATTCCTTTGCTGCCGAATTCCACCTTGTATCACAAACGGCTTTCCATGTGAGTGGAGGATTCCACTAGTAAAAAATAGACGCACAAATTTCAAGCATAAAACTCATATCCATTTGCATGGCTGAATACCTCCATTTTGATTGACGTAGAAAATAGAGTAGACTCATCTCAAAAAGACCATTGTTTCCCCAACCCCATAACAAACAAACCCCACAAGCTCCATGGATACGCTTGGTATCCATGGAGAGACAATGTAACACACAAGACAGACCCAAAACAAAACTCTTCTTCGTATAGGAGGGACAAATAACTTCTACTGTTGAAAAGAAAGAGGAAGAACCCATTTCTCTACATAAAAGAGAGACAAAGACTAATAAATTAAGTTAATTAACTTTGCCGTGAACTAGAGGGTATGGACTATGGACTTTATTAGTTGATTTAGGAGAACCCTGTTTCAAAACTTTCTATTTTTCTTACAATGTAAGTGCAGTTAATTTATAGAAACTAGCTTATAACCCGCACAGTGTGCAGGATACTTCTATTTATTACAAAAGACAAACCATAGGTGAAAATTTAAAAATTTAAAAATTAGATAATACAAAAATAAAAAATTTAAAAAAAAAATTGCAAGGAAAAAACCTAAATTCAAGGAGTTTTACATAGAGACAATGAAATGTAATCTCGAAATTTCTTGCTCATTCAACAAAATTTGAAATAGACCCAAAAAAAAAAAAAAAAAAAATGTTCTCCTTCATCACACATGTACTCAAAAAAATGAAAGAAAGTAATTTTTTCTTTCTTTTGACTCCAAGAGTTAATTATTTAAAGCATGTTCCAAAGTTCAAAAAGCTCAACAAAATAAATTCAGGGTGGTCCAAGAGAGATAATTGTTGTCTTTGTTTTTGCTAGAAGTACCAATGTCTTCAACTAACAATAATTAATAATTAAAATATCATGAAATTCAAATCCTATAGTAATAACCTATGAATTACATCAACTACAGTAGTAAATAGTCTCACAGAATTCACTCAGCCCAAAAAAAGAATCACATTTTCACTATAAGAGTGATTCCAAAAATGTAGTGCCACTAATTTATACCAAATTATCAATTTCAATTTTTTTTTTTTTTTTTATAACAATACCTACTACACCAATGGAAAATGCAGAAAATGTTTATAATGTAAAAATATGAAAATGTAAGAAACCTTGGGTGAAGCCTACCAATTGTATTAAAGCAACAAAATATTGAATAGAACCCAAACGAAAGCAGCTTAACTGTGAGAAATCTCAACCATGTATAAAAATCAAACCGAATATTACAATTTTTTGTATATAATTGAGAAATCTCAACCTTGTATAAAACTGAATATGTTATTCATTTAACTACTAATATAGATTGTCTATTTAAGGTAGCAAGATCATGCGCTCTTCCAGCAACCTCCTCATCGTAATATTCACCTGTATACAAAATGTAAATAAATGAATACACAATTTATATGAGATAACACATCTATTACCAAGTTATCCCCCATAAGTCTATGGAGATGTAATTTCTTTGTGTCCAACTCTTATGATTTAGGTTTAATGTTATATCTTTAAATTATAAAATGCAACTTTGATATTTCAGTTATGGTTTAAATTTTGATAATGCAATTTTCATGGGATCCTCTTCTCAAAGATGTCACTCAGATTAATAACAATGGGCTGCAGGCATCAAACATGTCTATGTTGTCTACTTTTAACTACAAGGATTGGAAACATTTTCAGTCCCCACTAACAAACCCATTTTAGTAAACAATGTAACTCAAAATATTAAGAAACAAATTAAGCAAGATGAATATGGTAATTCCTCTCTGTAACCTGACAATTTAAATAGACAATTCAATTATTTTTACACAAATATGCAAAATTAAAGATCAAAGCAAATCATTGTATCAAAAGATTCAAAACCCTCCGATTCAACAAATTTGAAACTCTTCACCACAATCTATGAAAGCACAAAATCAAAGAGATTTTAATAAAGTAAAAACTATACATTGGTCATACCTTATCTTCTAAGACTTGGATTGGATTGCATTAAGAAAACGCCTTTCCACCTACAAACCCAAGGGAAAAGAATCAATAATAAATGAAGAGAGATAAGAAAATCTAAAATTGTTTTGGATGAAAGTTGAGTGAAAAGTTTATAAACTCTTAGGTTGAAATGGTCATTCAAGAAGCATGATGCATATGCAGAGGCAAAAACTCTTATGCTGATTGAAAAATTGCCCAAAACCATATTAACCATATATCCAGAACCAAAACAAATCAAAACAACTACACTAAGCAGAAGTCATTACTAACTGAAATACCTTTATTGAAAAAACACCTAAACATAAGCACTCAATAAGACAGCAAGAATAAATAATTACACTAAAGTTCCTCAAATGTTTTAGGCTTTGCTTCAAAATTACACAAAGAGATGGATTAGATAATACACACACCCAAGTTATGGAATTCATGAAGCTTTTCACCCATTATTATGTAATCTTCTATTCATAAAATAAATAAATAAAATTAAAGCATCTATAAGTACTCAATCCAAAACACTAAAACATACACAATAAAAACAAATGAATAAACAAAATAAACAAAACTAACAACAACATTAAAAAAAAAAAAAAAAAAAAAAATTGCCAATAAACTGAGCCTAATAGCTTGAGCAATACAAAAATTAAAAGAAACAAAGTCTAATAAAACAATTTTGAAATATATGAGAAATTATTCTTAACGCAAAAGGAAAGTGTAAGATGCTCCAAAACAAAAAAAAAAATAAAAAAAAACAAAAAAAAAAAACAAAAACAAAATAAGCATTCTAGTAAATAAGAGACATATATCAATAGAGAAATAATAGTAAAATTAAATATCAAGAAGAAAAACAACAAAGGCAATTAGAGAAAATGCAGTTGAATTTGCAAAAACTCAATGATTAACATAAAAATCCAATAATTTTACTTACAAAAAATTACAAAATAACTGTACTCCTCAAACATTCAGATTTTAAACCATCCATCTTACAAATATGGCTATTAACAAAACATAGAATACAAAACATAGGTGATTAGAGATAGGTGATTAGAGATGGCATCACAAAATTGTCTCTAACGGCCATATATTTTTTTTTTTATTAAAAAAAAAATCTCTAACGGCCATATATGAAAGAAGAGCCAACAGGAAATAACAAAACGCTATTCTAAAGAGAACCAAAAATTCAATAATTAACATAAAAAATCAATAATCATAGAAACTAATTTTGCAAGAAATATATATATATATTTTTTATTTTGCTTACTAAAAAAAAACTTACTGTAACAACATCCTTTATTGCTTGGACAATTTCTAGAACCATGTATCTAACTTCCTCAATTGTTTTTCCTTGAAACAATGCATAGTTATAATCATTCCCTCCAATTTCTCCAACCATTAGCATGGTTGTTTTAAGCTTTTCAGATCAAACATTAAAAGATACACCACCCCCCCCCCCCCCCCCCAAAAAAAGATAATAAATTAAACTTTGTATTATATGCTTAATTGAAATGACCCACCCCTGCAAAATTCTTCCCAAGTCCACCAAAAACCAATGCAGCTTGATCCAAGTAGGGGCAGAAAAGGAACTCTTGTGTTAGAACTGTGAAATTATAGAACATAACAAAAAACTTTCATTATAATATAACTTGCATTGTGTACATAACTAATGAAAAATTCGTCTCTTCCCTCAAAAAAAAAAAAAAAAAAAACTAATAAAAAATTCAAACAGAACAACAGATCATGCATAGTCCTAAAGCACAGAACAAAGGATAGGGATTTCCCTAGACTCAAACATGCATGTGGTATAAACTTATAGTAAGCAATTAGCAAAAAAGCAGCAGCACAAACTTCTGTATCAAGATGGTGCTTTACTGCTTTAACAATTTACCTTGAAAATATGAAAAAATGGTGAACCAAATCTAACACCACTACATTATAGTCATGATTCAAAATATTATGCAAAATTCAATAGACATTATAAGGAAAATTTTGATGCATTGAAGCAAATATATAAAATCTAGACAGTCACAATACAACTAAATACGCTATACTGACTCAGTCAAAAAAAAAATAATAAAAAAAAACTAAAAACATAGGAATCAGAGATGTAAAAAGTACCCTTTCCAAGCTTTCCAATTTGTTTCATAGCAATAGACACAACAAAATTATTAATAAAACATGAAAATTCAAATAAAGTTTAACCCTTTGCATGTTTAACTTAGCTTTGTCTCTCTGTTACAACAGGAATGAAAGTAACTGGAAAAATGTAACTATAAAAATTTAATGTTTCCTCAGTTTCTTTTATATATAGTGTGTGAGGACAGCATTTTCATTGATATAGATTTAATATCATGCTTTATGCTCATTGTAAAGTAAGTACTCAGTACATATCTGATGAGCTAAGACGGAGGTAGTAGTTCCCAAATCCATCCACTTTCTAGCGACTAATTCCCTCTCAACTACACAGAATATCCCCTTCAGGCTATCTTGCAGGTTTGTTAGGATGTTACCTTTAATCCTTTTTTGATGCTAAGTGCTTTTCAACCATTGCAAATGAAGAAAAAATGAAGTTCAATATTGTTTACCCAGTGAAGAAGAAGAAAAAGAAGCCTGAAACTGGGAATACAATTCCAAAAGATAGTTTAAGCAATCTACATAATTCATTCATTGAAATAATCATAAATCAAATCCTAATTTATGGTCAAATGCAGGTTTCTTCTCAGCATTCTCCGTTTTTAAAAGAGTTTCGAGAGAGGCCTTGTTTTTTGTTCTTTTGAATCAAAGTAGTATAAATCTCAGTCACAACTCTAATGTGAGTCCAACTGACAACTATAATCAAACACATTCAAGGCAACTCATCAAATGACAAAACACCCAAATCTACTTTTTAATTACAACACATTGTTGCTTTCAACAGTATAAAGATAAATTTTAATGAAGAGCCATGCTAAAAACAAATCATGAACTTATGCAAATTATTCTACTAAAAGAATGCAAATTAGAAAATTTCAAAACTATGGTGCTTACTGGCTTCTCTTCAAACTTGTTTTTGCCAAAAATCTTCAGTTGGGCTTCAACCCTTTTTGATTAAAATCCACTTCGTTCTTCAAAAATTTTGTCTAATGCAAATGTGCCCCTATCAAACCAAAGTATTTCAAAGATTTTAAGAATTAAAAACAAAACTTTACAAGTAATGATTTCGGCAATCTGACTGTGTCTACTTTAAAATCTCAAATTTCTACATCATTATTCTAAAAGCCCCAATTTTTTCCTGATTGATACTGAAACAGTTTTTTACAGCAACTAAGGTTTTTCCTTTCAACAGAAACTGCCATAGAACAGTTGCAAACCCAAAAAAAAAAAAAAAAAAAAAAAAGAGTTAAGAAGAAAGAAAAGAAAAACCAAATAGAATTCAGAGAATAAGAAAAAAGAAAGAAGAGAACAATAGCATTAAAAAAAAAAGGGAATATACAAATCTTAAAAATAAGAATTAGGACTGATTTTTTTTCCTCAAAACTTTTAGTCTCTCTCATTCTGATGTGCGCCTTAAGGACTGTTTCTTTTTGTGATTGTGGTTCCGGTGGTCTAAGTTTGGCAAAGGTAAAGCAATCCAACCAAAAAATTCAAACCTAAATCATATTCAATCCCCAGATTTGAAAAAGAAAAGGGGGGAAAAAAAACTTTACTGATTAGGGGTATACGGCAAAAAAACCTAAAATAAATATCAATGCAACATTCAACTCTATACTTTTTTAATCCCAAAGATTTCGTTAAAATTAGAAACAGAAGTACCCAAAATAAAATCAATATTTTTAGTGATATCTGTAATCTAAAAAAACAAAACAAAAGCAAATATCTAAAATTGAGAAAACAAACATTTTGATAGAGAATCCAAAATCCCATAACAAAAACGAATCAAATCTAAACTTTATACCCAAACCTACAAAATTGGGAAAAAAAATGTACCGTTGTCGATGTTGGTTCTGGCGTTCTGGTGGTCTAAATCTAGAAAGGGAACGGACGGCGGTGGGGAAATTGAACTCTGCCTCTTTCTCTGTTTCTTTCTCCGTGTACCAGGCCTCATCGCCTCTCTCTCTCTCTCTCTCTCTCTCTCTCTCTCTCTCTCTCTCTCTCTGTGCATAGTATTTTAACTGGTTAATTTTTGAAATTGAATGATTTAATTCCAAATTAGACGACTTGAAAAAAATCTATTACCAAAAAAATTAAAAAAAGAATAGTCACATATAAGAAACTGATTTCCTTAGCCCTAATTTTTTAATCCAAATCTAGAACCAAATTGAAAAAAAGTAATGCATATAAAAGATCTAATTTACCTATTAAAAAATCAGAGACAAAATAGAACCCATCAGAGGCATTGTTTGTGGGTAGAGAGGCGATCTCTTCTTTCTTTGTGTACCAGGATTGCCTCTCTCTTTTTCTGTTTGTTTCACTGTGTCTTCATCACTTCCCTTTTTCTGTTTCTTTCTCCGTGTCTTCATAGCCTCTCTCTCAATACCTCTGGGACGAACATTTGATCGCACGATTCTTCACTGCATTGCAATTTTTTTTTCTCTCCTTCCCTTTCTTTGTGTCGCAGTATGCTAGTTTTTTTTGTTTAGAGAAAGAAAATGTTAAGCAGTCTGATAAAAAGAAATCGGCAGGGTTCTCTTAATTGCAACGCCTTTTTTCATTTTATTTTAACGGGGTTTTTTTCTAACCGGTTTTTTAATTGCAAGCGTGGCAGAGTTTTGAAGTGCCAAACGTTGCAATGTACGGGTTTTTAAAGGAAAAATTGAATACGTGTCAGCATTTTAAGGGGGTCATTTTGCCTAATGTGTTAGCACCTGGTAAAAGCTTTTGCTATTATATATAGTATTAGATTAGATTAGAAGCGTGGCAGAGTTTTGAAGTGCTAAACGTTGCAACATACGGGTTTTTAAAGGAAAAATTGAATACGTGTCAGCATTTTCAGGGAGTCATTTTGCCTAACGTGTTAGCACCTGGTAAAAGCTTCTGCTATTATATATAGTATTAGATTAGATTAGATGTAGAATTAAGTTTTGGGTTTTGCACTTGAGAAATTATTGTTGTATTGTTGGGCCGAGCAGCCTATTTTTCTTTTCTGCTCTATCTATCGGTTGATCTTGTGATCAACACAATGGAAAATATTTTTGCCAACTTTGTTAGTGTATAGATTAAGTTAGATTAGCCTATTAGGCTTAGCCCAGTATATTATTTGTACTGCACTCATGTTACTTGTACTGCACATATACCTAGTCTATATAAAGCTCTCTTTTGTACATTGTTCTACATATATTAATACACTGACTATTCAGTTATTCTCTCTCTTTTTATATTGTTATCATAGTATCAGTGCCTTTCCTCTAATTTTTTGGTTCTTGTGGACATCTCCGGCGTTCTTCTGCTGCCCTCGCCTTCATCCAGTAGTTACTGTCAGAAGCGAGTCACAGCCGTCACGCCCACAACCCTAGAACACTCGGATTTTGTCAATTTGTTGATCAAACCGCTAAAGTAAAGGTACACATTGACAGATCTGACAGTCTCGAGCAAAACCCAACAAAAATCTGCCAGAAACAACCTTCCACGCGCCTCCACGCACCGCCAGAAGTTTCTGCCTCACGAGAATGAGCCGCCACGCACTTCCACGTGCCACCAAGCGCCGTCTCTCCCTTCCATGCGCCTCACGCGCCCTGCTCCATTTTACGGACTGCCACATCAGCCCTAGGTGACGTCATCATTCCACGTTAGCATCAGCCGTTAACTGTTAACCAGACTGTTGACTTTGACCAAAGTCAAAAATTTTCAACAGGACCTGTCTTGCTCAGTTTTTTGCGTAGATTCCGATTTTGGGCTCCGTTTCTGCATTTGAGGTCTCTAAATCTCATTTTTTTGGTCATTTTCTTCATTATGGCTAAACAAAATGAACGCGACATTATATGTCTTATCACCATTATGTTGGATGGTCTTACTAGTTATCATGCATGGTCTCAGAATATGAATGTTTTTCTCAAGGGTCGTAAACTGTGGAGATATGTGACTGGTTCAATTCCTAAGCCAGTACCAAACCCTAAGTCCAAAGTCACAGCTGCTGAAGAGTCTTCCACGACTACTGTTACAACAGATGATTATGAAGATCGCCTAAAGGAATGGGAGAGTATTCAGAGTAAGATCTTGTCTTGGTTTATTAATACCTTTATTCCCTCCATTCATAATCTTCTTCCTCATCTTGAGACTGCTGAGGCTGCTTGGAAGTTTTTGGCCGATCGCTATAATTGTACTAATGATTCAAGCTTGGAGTTCCACATTGAATCAAAACTTTATCAAATGCGCCAAGAGACAGGTCAGTCTATTTCTGATTTTTATTCTCAGACTTCTACTATGTGGGAACTACTCTCTGCTACAGATCCTCCACTAGTGTGTTCTAAGGACATTGAGCTCTTTGTCAAATATCGGGATCGCCGTAGATTTATGCACTTCATGATGGATTTGCGTGAGGATTTTGAGCCTACTAGGGCTTCTCTGCTTAGTCGGTCTCCTATTCCTTCTCTTGATGCTACAGTCAAGGAGCTCATTTCTAAGGAGAACCGTCAGCCTACTCATCACATGTCATCATCTGATTATGTATTGGCTACACCATCTTCACAGCCTCCCATTGCTGCATTCACTGCTCCTTCACGAATAAACTCTGGGCGTCCCACCTCTCAGTCTTCCAAACGTACTCGCTGCAAGTTTTGCCATGCTAAAGGCCATGACATCTCAGTTTGTCGCAAACTGCAGAAATTTGTGCAAGAGCAGAATAAAGCTTCTCTTCGTTGGGCAGCTACTGTATGTCCTTCAGATCCATCGGTTCCTACAGGTCCATCTTTGACTTCCTCACTTACTACGGCTGATATTGAGGCAGTTGTTCAACAAGTTTTATCCCGCACTTCCACTGCCCTTTCTGTCACCTCAGGTAAACAACCTTAGTTTTTTGATACTGCATGTTGTAACCATATGACTCCTGATGAATCCCAATTTTCTGATAAGGCACCCTAAGAACATCCAATCACCATTTACACTACTGATGGAACTCCTATGCCTATTAGTCATAAAGGAACAATCTCTTCTCCTTGTTTATCCTTTAGTGACACTTTTCATATCCCAAAGTTATCCCTCAATTTGCTTTCTGTTGGTCAACTTTGTGAATTAGGCGTAGATCTTCTCTTTACTAATCATGATGTGGATGTGCAGGATCCCCGGACGGGTCAAGTGCTTGGGACAGGCCGTAAGGTTGGTCGCATATTTGAGGTTCATGACTTGAAGATTCCTTCACAAGTTGTTTCTACAGCTGCTACCACTACCACCTCCTCACCTGATCTATGGCATGCTCGTCTTAGTCATCCATCCTTATCTCGTCTTCAGTTGTTAGCTTCTTAAGGTCATTTAAGTTCAGTTCAGTTTCAAAATTTTGATTGTACTTCCTGTCATTTTGGCAAACAAACAAAATTGCCCTTTAATAATAGTGACTCATTTTTTTCTGCACCTTTTGATCTTATATATTTTGATATTTGGGGTCCTGCACTTGTTCCTACTGAGGGGGGATCTAGATATTTTGTCATCTTTGTGAATGATTTTTCTCGATATACTTGGATTTATCTGCTTCATCATAGGTCTGAACTTGTGTTTATTTACTAAACATTTCATAAAATGATTGAAACACAATTCAATCGCATCGTTAAAGTTTTTCGATCAGATAATGCTCAAGAATATAATGATAAATCTTTTCTATCCTTTTTAGACAATCATGGTACACTTATTCAGCGGTTTTGTCCTAACACCTCTCAACAAAATGGTCGTGCAGAATGAAAACATCGTCACATCCTTGATGTTGTCTGCACCTTTCTCATTTCTGCCTCTCTTCCTGAGCGCTTTTGGGGTCAGGCTGCACTCACTGCTGTATACACCATTAATCATATCCCTTCACCAACTACACATAATAAATCACCATTTGAGCTTCTCTATGATCAAACCCCCGACTACTCCTCTTTTCGAGTTTTTGGCTGTGCTTGCTTTGTCTCTCTTCCTTCTCATGAACGAACAAAACTCCAACCTCATTCTCGTCTCTATTATTTCCTTGGTTATGGTATATCTCAAAAGGGGTTTCGCTGCTATAATCCCATTTCTCATCGTCTTTGTGTCTCCCATCATGTTAAGTTTTGGGAACATCATCCTTTCACGAGTTTTCAGCAGTTTCCTACATCCTCTTCCTCTGAGTCTCCCATTTTTCCTAATCTTTTCCTCCCTCTCTATCCTGAACTTGTGGAGGATTCTTCAACATCGGCTGCCTCTCCAAACGACTCATCTCTAGTTCTGTTCCCGGCATATGACCCGTCTGTCTTGGATCCTGTGGCACCACCCTTTCCTGAGTCTCCTGATGGTCCTGAACTTCGTCGTTCCACTCGGGTAAGCATTTCTCCCCTTTATCTTTCTGATTATCACTGCTATTTTGCCCTTGCCACCCTCTATGAACCTCACACCTATCGTGAGGCCCATACTGACCCTCTTTGGCAGCAAGCTATGAATGATGAACTAGATGCCCTTCATAAAAATCACACTTGGGATATGGTTGATTTGCCTCCTGGTCAGTCTTTAGTAGGTTGTAGGTGGGTTTACAAGATTAAGACCAAGGCTGATGGAACTGTTAAACGATACAAGGCTCGCCTATTTGCTAAGAGCTTTACCCAGGAGTATGGCATTGACTATGAGGAAACATTTGCTCCTATTGCTCGTCTTACATCTGTCAGATGTCTCATTGATGTGGCTACTGTTGTTGGCCTCTTTATCAAATGGATGTGAAGAATGCTTTCCTCAATGGAGACCTTCAAGAAGAAGTGTACATGCAACCACCCCTTGGCTATCCACACTCAGGCAGTCAAGTTTGTCGCCTTCGTCGTGCTCTTTATAGCCTCAAGCAGGCTCCTTGAGCTTGGTTTGAGAAGTTTAGCTTAGTTGTTGCTCAGCAGGGTTTCACTTCGAGTCCTCATGACACTGCTCTCTTCGTCCGAAGATCCTCTGCTGGTATCATTCTTATTCTTCTCTATGTTGATGATATGATTATTACTGGAGATGATTCTGCAGTTATCCGCTCTCTTCAGCACTTCCTTAGTCAGCATTTTGAGATGAAAGATTTGGGCACTCTCAGCTATTTTCTTGGACTTGAGGTTACCTCATCCTCTAATGGATACTATATTTTCCAAGCTAAATATGCTTCTGATCTTCTCTCTAAAGCTGGTATCACTAACAACAAGACTGTTTCCACTCCTTTGGAATACAATGCAAAACTCACACCCTTGGATGGTGAACCTATATCTGATGCTACTCGCTATCGTCAGTTGGTTGGTAGTCTGATCTATCTCACTATTACTCGTCCAAATATTTCACATGCCGTGGGTATGGTTAGTAAGTTCATGGATGCCCCTCGTTCTGTCCACTATGCTGCTATTCTTCAGATTCTTCGATATGTCAAGGGCACACTTTATCATAGTCTACACTAATCCTCTCGGTCTTCTCTTGAGCTTCATGCTTATTCAGATGTAGACTGGGCAAGTGATCCAACTGATCGATGCTCTATCATAGGTTTCTGTTTCCTGTTGGGTACCTCTCTTGTCTCGTGGCGTAGCAAAAAGCAGGATGTTGTTTCCCGTTCCAGTACTGAGGCTGAGTATCATGCCCTTGCTGACACCACCTACGAGCTTGTCTGGCTTCATTGGCTTTTGGCTGACTTGGATGCTCCACAACCCACTGCTACTCCTCTTTATTGTGACAATCGTAGTGCTATCTACATTGCTCATAATGATGTCTTCCACGAACGCACCAAGCACATTGAGATCGACTGCCACATCACTCGCTAGCATCTCAAGAAAGGCAATCTCAAGTTGTTCTCCATCTCATCTGCTGACCAGCCTGCTGATATCTTCACCAAGTCTCACCTGCCTAGTCGTCTTCGAGATCTTATATCCAAACTCTAGTTGGCTTTCTGCTTGCCACCTCGAGTTTGAAGGGAGATGTTAGTGTATAGATTAAACTAGATTAGCCCATTGGGCTTAGCCCAGTATATTACTTGTACTGTACTCATATTACTTGTACTGCACACATACCTAGCCTATATAAGGCTCTCTTTTGTACATTGTTCTACATATATTAATATACTGACTATTCAGTTATTCTCTCTCTTTTTATATTGTTAACAAACTTTAACCCTCAGGGTCTCATGAACTCATTATTTTTATGGAAGTAATGATAGAAACTTTATTCTATGGTTTTTATAGAAAATCCTATTATTAACAAACTCTTGACTTTATGAATTTTGCTTCTTTGTAACCACAGATTGCAAAATGCCTGTAGTTGCTGCTGTAGAGGGTTGGAGGTGGCTTAGAATTTGCGCTGGTTTGTGTTTGTTGTTAGGCAATAGCAGTTTCCTTTATTTTACACTCTTTTTTTCCTCTTTGCCCTAAATGAACTTGATTGTCAGAATCCTCGCTGAATTTCCTTATTCCAATTAGCCCTTTTCATAGATGCTAAGCATGTGTTGCAACAACAAGAACTCAAGTTGGCTTGCCTGAGCTGACCCTTATACATGAACACATGCAGACAATGGTATTTTGTTTGTTTGGTGTCTCTTGGGTGACGATGCCTAAGCAAGTGGTGGAGTTGTTGGTACACTAAATTGAAAAGAAAACCATCAAGAAAATATTTATTTGGGAATAGTACTGTAAACATCCTTCCTTGACCACACCATTCAAAATGGTAACTAGATGATTTTAATTGCAGAATTTATGTTGTTACTGAATGAATTCTCCTTTTGAATATGCTCTATTATGTTTTGATAACTTGAAACAAATGACAAACATCTTTTACAATATCCAGTTATATGTTCAATTGATGAAGTTGTTTCTAATTTGTGATGCAACTTATGTGTTCGATTCATAAAGTTGTTTCTAATTTGTAATGCAAGCAGTTTCTCTTTTGTACAATAGCAATTCTCTGTTACTTAATTAGTTTGTTCTTATTTACTTTAATTCTTTGGAAGAGTGTCTCAAGTTCTAATATTATAACCATTCCTTTTAATTACTTTCGTGCTTGTTTATTGGCCAATTACAAAGTTATAATTGTTCAGGGGATTTGAAATCGAGCGAAAAATGTTGTAGATGAAAGATAAATCTGAAGCCATTGTTAAGATTCGAGTAGGATTTGGCGTAAGTTCAACTTCTCATGACCCACTCAAAGAAATTCAATGAAGATGAAATTAGGCACATAAAGGAAGACAAATAGATACATTATTGCTATATAGTAGTATTACATTGTCTTCCAATATAAGCAAATGAAGTGGAAAAAATATGCGCTCTCGTAAATTCACTATTTGTGCATACCTATTAGAATCAACATTTTAGGGTTCTTTTTGGACATCATATCTACTTAACATTATGAAATAGTGCTTATCAAAGCACATGTAGTTAGATTAATGTCTCTTTTAATTTTGTGTATTTTTTTTTTTTTTTTTATCATTGTAGTTAGATTTTTTTTTTTTTTTTTTTTTTTTTTTTTTTTTGAGGATCATCATTTGTAGTTAGATTAATGTCTCATTTAATGGTAAATTTTCTAAGTACTTTAAAAATTAAATGGTTTATATTTTTAGTGTGTTAAAATTTGACTTTAATCACTCATCTTTATAAAATGGCCAACACATGTGGCCCAAACTAGTCTTATATGTATGTATATTTATTTTGAGAAGAATCTAGTCTTCTATAATATGGGGTTTTTTTTTTTTTTTGAAGCATATATATATATATATATATATGTGTGTGTATATATATAGAAAATATGGGGTTAATGTTCATTTGTGAGGAATTTGTAATATAGCAGATGCACTTGATAATTCCACAGCATGCTGGTAAATCCGTTGGCATAGCATGTGGAAAATTGGTTCCAGGAGAGACAAAGAAGAAGAAGGAGGTGGCTACGGCATCATGAAGCTTTTGACCAAATTTTGCAACCGTGCAAAAAAGGCTGAAAGAAGACATGAAGTTTATTTATGGCCTCAGCTATGTTTGTGACTTTGTTAGGTGAATTTTATTCATTTATATATTGTTGTTTGTCATGTTATACTTAAAAAAGTCTAGGGACACATATTTGCTGCTAATAATTTAGATGTCAATTTGTGATTGGAGTGTTTTAAGTAATAGACTCATATATAAATGATATAATCCAATTACTCGTTGACTTCTAAATAATTTGTGATAAAGTGTGTGCTAAAACTCTATATAAAAACTCGTTTTATACTGAGCATGTTGATATGCTAAATGAAAATTACATTAGAAATGGTAATTTTTATTACTATAAATAAAAGATATTGTAATAAAATAACTATTAAATATTAATATTCATAAATTTAGTTGTTAAATATGAAAAGTTTGTAAAATATGATATATAGGAAAATTTTATATTTATAAAAATATATTAATTTTAAATCCTATTTATATGCATTAAAAAATAACTATTATAAACATTTAAAAAATATTAGTTATTCTTTAATTTAAATAATAATTATTATTACTTTTTTTTATGAGAATAATTATTGTTACTTAATAACTAAGAGTCATGTTGACGAGTGTTTTTAAAACGTTCATTAATAATCTATTTTAGAAAAATTTTAATATCATTTTTATAAAAAATTAAACAAAAAAACTGTTAAAATATTAATTATTTTTTTTATTTTTTATAAATTTTTTTTAAAATATATTATTAATAAGTATTCTAAAACACTTGTTAGCATTTTTTAATAACTAATTTCTGTAATAAAAAATGTTAGACATGACGCAAGTCACGCAACCAAATATTATTACACATGACGCACGGACGAAAGAAGTCAATCTAGCATAAAGTATTGTGTTGAATGTAGTCTGTATCATGGGAGAACGCCTCCTGTCTGGTTGTTAACCTAATAATTAATGATTTTTTTTCATAGTCTTTACTACTGCTCGTTTCTTTATTTATATTGCGTCCAGCCAGCGGACTTTCCACGCCAATAACCACTCTCTCTCTCTCTCGCTGCTCTCTTTTCTCAAAGTCTTCTCCACGGTCTATCTATCCATAATCAGGATCATGTCTTCTTCTTCTTCGCAGTCACACATCCTGGTGTTCCCCTACCCAGCCCAAGGCCACATGCTCCCACTCCTCGATCTCACTCACCAACTCTCCTTCCGTGGCTTAACCATCACCATCTTAGTCACCCCTAAAAACCTCCCCATTCTCTCTCCTCTCCTCTCTTCCAACCCTTCCATCCAAACCTTAGTCCTTCCTTTCCCTCCCCACCCTCAACTCCCCCATGGCGTCGAGAACGTCAGAGACGTCGGCAACGCCGGAAACCTCCCCATCATGGCTGCCCTCACCAACCTCTACGACCCTCTTCTCCACTGGTTCACTTCCCACCCTTCTCCACCAATAGCCATCATCTCCGACTTCTTCTTAGGCTGGACTCTCCGCCTCTCCAACCAACTCAACATTCCCAGAATCGTTTTCTTCTCCTCCGGTGCCTTTTTGGCCTCCGTACTTCACAACTTGTGGCCTGCCACTAACGCACAAGCTCTTCGTTCTCTATCCACCCTTGATTTTCCTGATCTCCCCGGATCGCCCACCTTTAAGCAGGACCATCTTCCCTCGGTGTGGCGCTTCTATAACGAATCCAACCCCGAGACCCACTTCATCAAAGATGGTATGCTCGCTAATACCGCCAGCTGGGGTTGCGTTTTTAACAGCTTTCATGAATTGGAAGGTCATTATTTGGATTACCTGAGAAAGAACTCTCGGGTCTACGGGGTTGGCCCGTTAAGCTTGGTGGGCATCACTTCTGGCGGTGTTGGTCGGGGCAACCCGGATTCTCATTCGGGCAATGATGATCACGTCAAAACGTGGCTTGACGGGTGCCTCGAAGGGTCTGTTCTGTACGTGTGTTTCGGGAGTCAGAAGATGTTGAATAAACAACAGGTGGAGGGTTTGGCGTCCGGGCTAGAAAAGAGTAAGACCCGATTTATATGGGTGGTGAAAACGGGTGCGGAGGTCGGGTTTATCCCGGATGGGTTTGAGGAGCGAGTGACAGGGACTGGAAGGGGTGTGATATTAAAGGGGTGGGCCCCACAATTGATGATACTGAGTCACAAAGCAGTGGGTGGGTTTCTGAGTCACTGTGGGTGGAACTCGGTGTTGGAAGCGATAGTGGGAGGGGTAATGATATTGGGCTGGCCAATGGAGGCGGACCAATTTGTGAATGCAAAGCTATTGGTGCAGGACATGGGCGTGGCCGTTTGGGTGTGTGAGGGGACCAACTCTGTGCCTGACCCGGACCACTTGGCAAGGGTCTTTGATGAGTCAATGCTTGGGGATGGTGCCACTAAAGTGAGGGCAAAGGAATTGAGGGACAAGGCTTTTGAAGCGGTCAGTGGTCGTGGTAGCTCTTCAACGGATTTGGATGCACTTGTCAAAGACTTAGGTCAACTCAGCTCAGCTCCCACCGTGCGTGAGTGAGATTAGGCAAAAATCTAGGACTACACCCTTTGTGCCACAATTCATGGCAAGCTATATATGATCTATGATCTTTGCACTATCACTGAATCTATTCTTAAGTAATAGCCTTTTTATAGGTTAGGCAGGGTGCCAAAATTGTATTCTTTCATGTAAAAGAGTTTAATATTCTCTTCAGTCTTTTATTATTAAAAATCCTAGAAAGAGAGAATTTTTAAGGTTTATAATTTGTTTTTGCATCAGTGCAGCACATTATCTTCATTTTTAAGTATCTGAACATACCTTTCAATGCAATTGTGGTGTGGTTCTATGTGAAGTCATTCATGGGCTCATAAAAATTATTTTACGAGGTAGTTGCATGGGATATCTCTCTTACAATATATCACGAGTTTCAGACGCGTGAATCTTATATATATATATATATATATATATATATGTATATATAGTATAAAAGGTATCATGAAACCGTCTCCATTTGAATGTTTGAATGTTTGAGATATCTTTCATTTGAATGTTTGAATCACTTTTTGAAATAAAGAATTGTCTAAACTTGGGCAAGATGGTGCTTCATTCTATGTGGTTGCAGAGTGATAGTAGAAGGGGAATGTGCTTTTTCTTTTTTCTTTTTTTTTTTTTGCCTACAAAGCACAAAAACCTGTCTTTGCTCCTAGTGTGGACTTTGTTAAAGATATAAACAAAGCAGCCATAGTTGCAATAGATGTCTATTTTAGTTTTGTTAATCTTTTTGTAGGTTGCAACATGTAGCTCATGTTCTGGCGAAAGAAGCTTTGCTGAGTTGTAATTCCCTCTTTTTTTTTTTCTTTTTTTCTTTTTTTCTTTTTTTTGCCTAAATGAAAAAGGGCATCTCCGATGTGGGCTCATCAACCACACACCACGTAATAGCTATGAGTAAATCCACATGTACCACACTGGCCTTGCTGGGGCTATCGCTCAAACTGCTCTTCTAGGAGTGTAGCTAGGATTTTTTATATGGGGGGGCCGATTTTCGACGACGATGATTATCATCGGTGTATGGATAGTCTATATATTTATGTTGATATGAGCCTTTTTTGAAATAAGCTCATCGGATTTCATTTTGTTTATTGATAGAAAATTCACACATTTGTTTATGTGATCCTAGATTAGGATCTATCTCTTCAGATTGAATTCTTGAACATTTGGAGGGGTGTTCATCAGACATTGAAGTATCAACATTTATTTTTACAGCCACAGGTGTCCTAAATTTTGAATTGCTAACATCTTTTTTCTTTAAGAATGCATCAATTATTTTTCATTTGCTCATAATTCTTTTAACTTTAAGAATATGACTCAAAAATTAACCTGAAAAGAACTTAAAAAATAAAATCTTAATTAGAAAATTTTATTTAATTATATGGATGTTATACATACTTAGGAAAAAAAATTTCACTATAATTTAAACAGTCAACCCATCATCATTCCTATTATTCAAATTTTCCTATATTTTAATTTTTTTAAATTAAGAATAACCCCTCAAACAAAAGCAAAAATTAAACACTCAAGTACACAACATAAACCAAACAATTTAACAACACCCATTGCCATATGATATCTAACTAATAAAAAATAGTTAATAAATCAAAAAAAATTTACCTAAGAAACTTTATCTTCACAAAGTGCAAACTTTATCTTCCCTTCAAGACTCATCACAAACAACCTCCCCATGCCCATGCCTTCAACCATATATTTCTCTAAAAATCTATAAAAAATTAAAGAGCATGTGAATATTTAAGAGTAGATAGTTGAGAAAAAAAAAAAAAAAAACACTAAAAAGAGATGAAGCGGAAATTGAAAACTCACCCTTTAGCTAGGCCTTTGCTCTGAATGATTTATTTTAAGAAAGCAAGAAGAAAGAAAATAATGGTCATTTTTTTTTTTTTTTTGGGGATTTTGAGGATTGAGTTTGAGAGGAGGGCTGAGCTGAGCAATAAAAAGAGTCTAAAGAGATGAAGGTCTAGTGCTTAAATAAGAGAAGAAAACTCACCAGGTAGTCACCAAGTTCCAAATCTTGAAATTTGATAATAAAATATGCTGAGTGATTTGTTTTAGAAAGCAAGAAGAAATAAAAAATTGGTTAGGATTTTTTTTTTTTTTTTTTTTTTGGGACTAGAGGACTAATGTTGAGTTTTGGGGGCTGGTAGGTGGTACCAGTGGGAAGTGAAAGTGTATCACAGAAGGAAACAAAAAAGAAAAAAAAAAGGATTCCGTGGGTGGGTTTTTGAGATAGAGAAAGTGAAATTTTATTGTTTTTTTTTTGTTTGGATTTTGAGTATTTAAATGTAAGTGTGCTAGCTTTTTGTTTTATTTGGAGTATAAGAGGCCTAAAACTAAAGCTAGGAGAATAGAGGCCTAAAACTAAAGGGTTTTAGCTGGAAGAATAGAGGCCTAAAACTAAAGGCTTTTAGTTGGGAGAATAGAGGAGATATTTGGGGGGGGGGGGGGGGGGGGGCGGAGGTCAAACATTGGGGGGCCCTAATCAATTTTCTTACATACTCTAATAGATATATATAGATATATATATATATATATATATTTTTGGCAGGGGCCACGGCCCCCCCAAAGGACAACATGGCTCTGCCCCTATTCTTCTTTTTAGGTGTTGCGATAAGGACTTCTACTATCAAGCCACACCTTGTACTGTAATCCCCAAATTTGGTTGAAGACTCTCCTAGCTTCCTTTGGCCTTCTCCATGAAGGATATGTCTTAAATTTTAGTAAAAATCTGTGGTTTTATCTTGGAAAAAATAAAATGTCCCATGCCCTCTTTTACCTAGAGCACATGAAGGCCTTTAATATTGAAAAGTGAATAAGACCTACTAATGGGTCCACTATTTATCGGCCCACAGCTTGTGAGGGTGTAAGAGCATTAGAGCTTTTTAGCATCCAAACTTCTAAAAAATATCTTAAGTTACCATTTCAAAATCTACATTTTCTATTATACCATACCACTTTAGAGCATTCACATCAAAAATGCTATAATGCTAAAATTGCCATTAATAATAACCAACACACAAAAAACACACTACGTCAAACATCTTAAATGCCATAATTTGTTTAATCCCACACGCGTGCTCTTTCCCTTATTTTCATCACACACTGTATCTCTTCTCTCTTCTCTCTTCTTTTTTGGTTCTCCCTTCTCCCATGCCTCATCATATGTTGCTCCTCTCTCTCTCTCTCTCTCTCTCTCTCTCTCTCTCTCTCTCTCTCTCTCTCTCTCTCTCTCTCTCTCTATATATATATATATATATATATTTTTTTTTTTTTTTTCAGTTGGTTATACCTCAACCCAAGCCATGATGCTCCCTTCCTTTCACCCACGCCACCAAAAACTGAAACTCTTCCCTTCTCCTTTTGACCAAACCTAAAAACCCAAGCTCTTCTCTTCTTCCTCAGACCAAACCCAAAAACCCAGGCTCTTTTCTCCTTGACCGAGCTGAAAACTCTCTTTCTTTGAACTTAATCTCCATGTGGCTTCCGATTTGTTTCGGTGGTGGGTCATGGTGGTGGTGGTTTGGGGGTCTAATTTGGAGGCACGGTGGTGAGATCAGTCGTAAGGCACGGTGGTGAGATCGGTGGGTTGGATTGTTGGGTTATAATTTTGTTTTGGTAGATGGTCGTGGTTTTGCTTTGTTTTTCTTTTCTTTACTTCCTACAGTGGGTTAGATTGGCCACCGGTGAGTGCTTGGTTGTGATTCGTTGGAGTATAGGAGTGGTATTGGTGAGTGTGTGGCTGAGATTTGGCGGAAGAGGAAGGTGGCTAAGATTTTGTTTTTGTAGTGGTTGGTTGTTTATGTGGTGGTTGGTTGTGATTTTGATGGATGTTTGTGGTTATGCTTTGGTTTTTTCTTTTTCTTTTCTTCCTATAGTGGGTTATGGTTGCCATGGTGGTGTCTATGCTTGTGGTGGAGGTGGTTGTGGTGGTGATGGGTTTTTTTTTTTCTTCCTGCGATGGGTTGTGGTTGTTACAGTGATCGTTGCGGTGGTGGTGGAGGAGGTGGTTGCTATAGGTTTTTGTGTAGTTGTTTTTTATTATTTTAATGAGTAGTTTATATTATTAAATGAAGTGGTAAAAAAGATAGAAGTTTTGATGTTGGATGTTTTTTAAAGTCAGGTGGTATAATAGATAAAGTAACTCTTTGAGGTGTTAAAAGCTAAAATTTTTAGAATATTTGATGTGAATACTCAATACACCCAACATCCCAAACTCTATTCTTTTATCACTTTATTTAAATATTATTTTTTTAATCTTTTTTTATTATTTGTTTTCAACAGTCATATTTTTAAATAATCGTTTTATTGTAACAGTTGTATTTTTTAAAACTTGACTTTTCTTAATGGATTTTTTTTTTTTATAGTTCTTATTTTTGGAAATTTGTCTTTTCATGATAATCATTTTTTTGAAATTTTTTTTCTCTTTTTCGATCAAATAGGTTCTTTGAAGAGTGACAATGGAAATTTTTTTTTGCTCAAACTAAATTAAACTATTAACTTGTCAAAATCTATTTATGCAAAACATAAAATATCAACCTGTCGAAATTCATTAACTCAAAACATGAATTATCTTTGAGGATTGACAATGGATACTCATTTTTGCTCCAATTGAATTAAATTATCAACCAGTCAAAATTCATTTATGCAAAACATAAATTGTCAACCTAAATATAATATAAACTATCAACCTATCAAAATTCATTTATGCAAAACATAAACTATCTATGAAGAGTGACAATTGGAAACTCATTTTTTGCTCCAGTTGATTTAAACTATCAACCTGTCAAAATCCATTTACGCAAAATAGAAACTATCAACCTTTCAAAATTCATTTATGCAAAACATAAACTATCAACATGTCAAATTTCATTTACGCAGAACATAAACTATCCATGAAGAGTGACAATGGAAATTCATTTTTTGCTCCAATTGTTTTAAACTATCAACATGTCAAAATCCATTTACACAAAATATAAACTATCAACCTGTCAAAATTCATTACGCAAAACATAAACTATCTATGAAGAGTGACAATGAAAACTCATTTTTGTTCCAATTGATTTAAACTATCAACCTGTCAAAATCTATTTACGCAAAAATATAAACTATACTATGAACCTGTTAAAACTCATATCAACAGCTGGAAACATATTTATAGATGCAATATAAAAATCAAACTGCCAAGTAGAAGTAGTTTCAATTAAACTAAATTATAAGGGAGTCAATACTGTACTAGAGGCCGTTTTGGTTTAGTTAGAAAAACGAAATATTTTGGTATTAGGTAATACTGGTGTACCATTTTGAAATTACTGCTAAATATATATATTCTCTTAAAAAATTTATATATTCTCTTAAAAATATTAAATAATTTGTGAGTTCCAGTTAGCTCAACTGGTAAAGTTTCTGATGGTTGTATAAGAGATCTGGGGTTCAATCATCGCCTACACCAAAAACTGATTGATGTCTTGGCCTAATGATAAAGAGTTATCATCAGGAGCGGACGCCATAGGTTGAAACTCCCTAAAAAAATATATATTAAATGATTTTAAAGTCTGGCCAATAATAATAATTCCTTTAAATATTAATAATTATGGTTGTAGTATAAATTTTTTTTAAGAAGAGTTGTAGCTTACTAATAGTACTAAGTACATGTGCTTAGTAAATGCAGTAATGAAAAAACAAAAGAAATAAAAATCAATGTGCAAAAGTTAAAGCTAGGACACGTGGGTGCTTGGAGATAAGTTTGAAAACTTTTGACTCATATTTCAGTATTCGCGTGTGTTAGGACATATGTAAATCATGTTAGGAACATATGTCATTATAGAATTAGCTAATTTTGTTTTGACAAAACGCACTTTACTTGTAATTGGGTAGATCTAGGATGTGTTTAATGCTTCAAGGAACAAGGTTTTAAGTTCAAGTATTAAAACCATGCAAGTCTGTCCAAGAATCAAGTGAAGAAGTGTTGGATTTTAAAACTTGACAGCTAGTATCTATCAAGATTTAAAAGGCTGTTTAAGCCTGATGCTCGGCAGCTGCTTAATAAATAGGGTATATATCGAGATTTAAGAAAATCGTATTTTCAGTTATGATTTTCATTCAATCCGTGTATAAATGTTTGGGCTTTCTTTTCTCACAACCTTAAACATATATAAGGATTGTTTTAAGGGCCATCACAGCTGATGCAAGTGAGTGCAACTTGATGCAAAGGTTTTTCACAAGCATATTGTGAACCAGAGACATATGCCCTAGTTCATCTTTCTTTTCAAGAGGCTGTTGTGTTTGTACACTGTAGGATTTTGTAACCAAAGAGCTTTATGACTTTTATCGTGTGATGAACTGAAGAATTTTTCAACCAACATCCTTCTCAAGTTGGTGTGTAAGTCATGTACTAGGATCCGTACATCGATTGGTTAGTCACGTATTAGGAGTCGTGCATTGAAAGGAAAGATTGTCACTATAGAACAAGTCCAATTTTTCAACAAACATCCTTCTCAAGTTGGTGTGTAAGTCATGTACTAAGATCCATACATCGATTGGTTAGTCACGTATTGGGAGTCGTGCATTGAAAGGAAAGATTGTCACTATAGAACAAGTCCAATTGAGTATTGGGGTAAAGGTTCCACTATAGGTTGGTATAAGGTACTAAGATTCCTTTACTTGTAATTGTTTGTTGTAATAATAGTGGATTCTCGGAAGTGGTGACTTTACAATCATCCGGTGGGGTTTTTGCTGTGTAGGTTTTCTCTATTCAAAAACAAATTACTGTGTCAACTTTACTTTCCGTTGCATATTAATTTAGTTGGTAATTTGTTTATGCTACCATGCATATTGCATGCTAATTGAATTAATTAATTAACTTGACTAATTAATTGGTTAATTCATCATAAAGAGTCAATACATTCTTGGCCTATCAACGTGGGAGAGGGACTCTAGCGTACAAAACAAGATATAGTAGGCGTTCAAAACTAGAAATACCAAAGAACAAAGAAGTAGAAAAGTCGAAGAAAAATAGAGAACGGAGAAGTGAAAAGGCGAGGAGGAAGAAGTTGAAGCAGGTGGGGAGACTGTGATTGACAAAATGGAAGTGGCCAGAGACATAGAAGTGACCAATGACGTGGTGGTGAGTGGCTGTGACGACAAAAACTAATGATGTTTGGCTTTTTTTTTTTTTTGGGTACCAACCCGATTTAGATTTACTGGCCGAAACATCCAATTTTCGCCAGAAAGGCCAAAATAGTCCGGTATGAGCCGGTACTCAGTGCAGTATGAATCAAGGGGGTTTTGGTATCGATCAATTCACCGGTATGAAAAAAAAGAAGAAGAAAACCAGTTGTATTGGCTGGTACAGTATGGTATTAACTCCCTTGCTAAACTATCACCACAACTCACATTTTAATTGCCATAAATGATCAACAAGGTCTGATTAGAGTTTTGAATGAATTTCATGGTCTCAAATTCGTTGATGACTTTCAATGAACGTCGTAAATTCATTTGTCTGCTCCCGTGACGCTTGTATAGGAGGATTTTCATCTATTTGTTCATAATCAAATTCTGCCACTTCATTTTCATCTTACTCATCTTCAATGATCATGTTATGGAGAATTACGCATGCTTTCATGATGTCTTGGAGCGTTTCAAAATAGAAAAATCTTGTAGGTTCATGTACAATTGCGAATCTTGCTTGAAGCTTTCCAAATGCATGCTCTACATCCTTCTTATTCGCCTCTTGGACTTTTGCAAATAATTGTCTTTTTGTCCTTGTGGAGCTAGAATTTTTTTCACAAATGTTAATCATTTTGGATATATACCATTGACAAGATGGTATCCCATTATATACTCATTACCATTGATTGAGTAATTAACTGCAGGAGCATGTCCTTATGCGAGCACAAAAAATATAGGAAACTGTTTTAATGTCATTATTTGACCTAAGTAACCAAAAAAATGCATGTCATATCCAAAGATCATATAATGCCACTGCTTCCAAACTAATGGTTGGCTCACAAATATGACCACAATATTGATCTTTCCATGTAGATAGACAATTATTTATTTATTTATTTCCAATGCATGCAATCAATGCTCCCTAGCATCCCTTGAAATCCACGTCTTTGACCACGAGCTAACAATTTAGCAACATCTTCATTGTTTGGGGACATTAAGTATTCTTTAGAGAAAGTATCAATCACCGTTGCAACAATTTTTTTTTTTTTAGACTTTTTATTTCAGTGGTTTCTCTAATCTGCACACACTCATCCATAAAAATCAGCTATTACTCCATACGCTAGCATCCTAAGTGCAAATGTCATCTTTTGAAGGGAAGATAAACTGAGTTTTTGGGCATTATCTCTTTTTTGGATAAAGTAAGGCTCATAAGATTTTACCTTAGATTGAATATGGAGAAAAAGAGAATGATTCATTCAAAATCTCCTTTGAAATAAATTGGGAGGATATACTGGTGACCTGCGGCGTAGCTAGGAATTTTTACATGGGAGGGCCGATTTGAAGTATTGATATAAAAAACATAATTTAGAAGTCTATTGAATATGAAATTTCAATTTCGATATATCTTAAACATTAATGAAAATACAAAAACTGTCTAGTTCACTATAGATATATACAAAAATATCCACACAAAATAAACATTTCACATCAAAATCATGTCTAACGAAAATTTTTCATGGAATAGAATTCATCCATAATCATTTCCATGGTGAAATTTCCAACAAATTTCCTTTTCTATATAAATTATCATATTATCTACCAAAAGTTCATCCTCCATTCTATTGCGAAGTCTTGTTTTTAATAGTTTCATAGTTAAAAAAGCTTGTTTTGTAGTTGCTGTAGCAACTAGAAGAGTCAACACAAGATGAATCAATCCATCAATTAAATGATAGAATTTAGACTTCCTTGAAATTTCTAATCCCCTACATAGCTTAGATATTGTACCCATATTTTGAAAATTTGGATGCTTATTGTCACATCAAGCTCATAATTTTGTAATTGATGCTTCAAAAGACAGATTTTCTACTCAGTGAAATCTTGAGGATAATAATTTTTAACCAAATTGCAAATATCACCAATTTTGAATGATCTAAAAGCATCCTTAGGATATAATGCTGAACTAAGAGTGAGAAGATTTGCTATTAACTCACAAAATTTACTATTCAATTCTTGCAATTGAAATTCTATTGCAACTGTAAATATGTCAATTCTTAAATGATGTTCTGTTGTTGTCAAAGCTTCATCTTGATGACGATATCTACCTCGAACTTTAGTGTAATGAGCATTTAAATCAGGAATATTAATTTCATATTGTCCACAAAATGATATAACACTAGCAAGTAAAGGCTCCTATCCATCATCTCTCAACTTTTGAATAAGTGATTTTGTAGTTGAAACTAAATGCATGGCATTTAAAAGATCCTGAGAATGTTGTTGCAAAGCTTGGTAAAGAATATTAGTAATTCCCTTAATCTCTTTCATCATATGCAAAATTAAAACAAATTCAAATGATGTTAATACCTAGTAAGCTCCTTCGGCATCACCACGCTGTTTATAATTAACACCTTCCTCAGAGATAGTATTGATAGCTTTGCAAGATGCTTCAAACATTTTTATCAAGCTACAAATAGATTGAAAATGAGATCCCCAATGTGTATCTCCAGCCCGTTGTAAAGTACCAATTTTATTAGAAGCAATCATATTCTCAATTTGTTCCCCTTGAGCATATTGCAATTCATCATTATGCTTACTAGAACCAACGACAATATTGATAATATTAGTTAAATGATCAAAGAATTGATGAACAACTTTTACTTCTCCAGATGCTATAACTAAAGCCAATTGTCACCTATGAGCCATGCAATGTACATAATAAGCATATGGACATTTTTTTAAAAATAGAGCTTGTAATCCATTCCATTCACCATTACTAGCTTTATCATACTCTTGACCTCGAATATTCTTAATGTGGAGGTTGTAACGAGAAATGACAGCACATATCTTCTTCCTTAGGGTGAACACAGTAGTATCTCTAACATGCACAACAAGAAAGAAACGCTCTTTAATGAAACTATTTTTATCAACAAACCTCAAAATAATGGTCATTTGCTCTCTCTTCGACTCATCCTGGGCTTCATCAATGAGAATGAAAAATTCTGCATCCCCAATTTCTTCACGAATAGCATTTCACACACTATTGGCAAGAATATGCAAAATCTCCTTTTGAATTGTGGGTGATGTATATTTGGCATTTCGTGTAGCATTTTCGAAGACAACATTAGCTACTTTGTCATTGAAAACTGATATGAATTTTAGCCATTCAATAAAATTACCTCTATTTTTTGAATCAAGGCTTTCAACATGACCTCTAAAAGCACAAGTTTGGAATGCTAGCCATCGAGCACAGTGTATTAAGGTTTTGAGCCGCAATCAATTATTCTCTAATTCTTTTGACATTTGTTTCTAAATTAGCTTGTCAATATTTTGTGAATAATTCTTTAAGTCCTCGCAACATTTCACAGCAATTTTATGTGGGGAGTTTGGATCTTTTCCTACATGATGATTAAAGGACAATTCATTCCATCATTCACTTTTTTCCAATTATTAAACCCTATTGAAACGAATGCATCTAATCCAAGATGAGCTATTGGTTTCTTACCAAAAAGGTAGCAAGGTAGACAATATATGGCATCCATTCAAGGTGAGTATTCCAACCAATCCCTATGTGATTCAAACTATGAAACTTGAAATCGACGATGATGAGGATCATCATTGTTTGGATAGTCTATATTTTAGGTTGATATGAACCTTCTTTGAGATAAGCTCGTTGGATTTCATCTTGTTTGTTGACAGGAAATTCACATGTTTGTTTACGTGATCCTAGATCACTATCTATCTCTTCAAATTGAATTCTTGAAAATTCGGAGAGGTGTTCATCAGGCATTGAAGTGTTAATATTTGTTTCTACAGTCATAGGTGTCCTAATTTCTGAAGTGCTAACATCTTTTTTCTTAAAGAATGCATTAATTGTTTTTCGTTTGCTTATAATTTTTTTATCTTTAAGAATATGACTCAAAAATTAACCTGAAAAGAAATTTAAAAAATAAAATTTTAATTAGAATTTTTTTGAATATGGATGTTATTCATACTCAAGAAAAAACAAAATTTCCACTATAATTTAAATAGTCAACCCATCATCATTCCTATTATTAAATTTTTTTTGTATTTTAATTTTTTTTAATATGACTTTAATTAATAATAACCCCTCAAACAAAAATAAAAATTAAACACACAAGTACTAGTACACAACATAAACCAAATAATTTAACAACACCCACAATCACATGATATCTAACTAATAAAAAATAGGTAATAAATCAAAACAATTTTACCTTAGAAACTTTGTCTTCACAAAGTGCAAAGATGGGTGTGGGCCATGTGGCAATGCCTACAACTGTAGATCTTCCCTTCAAGACTCATTACAAACAACCTCCCCATACCTTCAATCTTATATTTCTCTAAAAATCTATGAAAAATTAAAAAGCATGTGAATATTTAGGTGTAGATAGTTGAGAAAATAAAAAAAAGACACTAAAAAGAGATGAAGGTCTAGTGCTGAAGAAAGAGAAGAAAACTCACTAGTCACCAAGTTCCAAATCTTGAAATTTGACAATGAAATATGTTGAGTGATTTGTTTTAGAAAGCTAGAAGAAAGAAAAAACTGGTCGTGTGTGTTTTTTTTTCGTTTGGATTGTGAGGACTAATGCTGAGTTTTAGGGGCTGATAGCAGTACCAATGGGCAGTGGCAGTGTACCACAGAAGAGAAAAAAAAAAAAAAGAATAAGAAGTAAAGGGATTCCATGGGGTGGGTTTTATGAGATTGAGAATGGGTTGACAAAGTGATATTTTGTTGTGAAGTGTTTGGACTTTTGGGTATTTAAATGTAAGGTGGGACAAGTCTTTGTTTTATTTGGGGTAAAAAAGAGGCCTAAAACTAAAGCAACTTGGGAGAAAAGTGGAGATATGGGGGGGCCCAATTAATTTTTCTATATACCCTAGTGGTCTTTTTTTTTTTTCTTTTTTTTTTTTTTTCTTCTTCTTCTTCTTTTTGTAGGGGCCACCCCCCTCCCCCCCCCCCCCCCCCCCCAAAGGGACTATGTGGCTCCACCCTTGTCGACGACTTTTAGGTTGTAAACCCTCAAGAAGTTGCCTTATTATATCATCCTCATCTGAGCCATCAAAAAGCAATTTGCGAAAAAGAGAGCGACCCTTGGAGACAACCTTGAAGACAATATTGTTAGTAAATTATCGCTATAGATGAAATGAACATAAGCAAAACAGATTCTGTAGTATATGTTTGGGGGGTAGAAACAAATTACTGTATAAAATATGATACAACCTTGAAGACAACATCGCTAAGAAATTATCACCATAGATAAAAGGAACATAAGCAAAATAAGTTCGAAACAAGACATAAGTGTAGAAGATATGATATCAAACATAGAAAGTACATAAGTATTTTATATAAGCTAAAATGTTGTGATTACATAAGTGGCATAGGATAACAAAATAACAAATCATTGCCACAACCTACTGCCAAAATAAGGGTGGAACAATACATCATCTATTTGTGCCAAACCTAAGCCTAGAATAAGCCACTACGAAAATAAGATCAGAACAAGATATCACATACATATGCCAAACCCCAAGCCTAAAATAAGTTACTACCAAAATAAGGTACAAACAATCCCATCCAAATAATAATAATAAGGTATGAACAAAACATCATCTTCATATGCCAAACCCAACTATTTACTCTAATTTTCGTCTTACAAGGATTTGATCCTGGAGATTTTAAAAAAAAAAAAAATGTCTTTGTTTTTTTAGACATGCCACTTGTATCCCTCATCATTATTCTTTCATCATCTTCAATAATTTCAAGACAAAACATTTCCTATTCAATATCAAATCTCTGCTCATCCACTCGAACATTTTCCTCTTGGATATGAAGAGCCTCGTTTTCTTGTTCAACTGATTCCTGAATATATTGCAATTTCTTCACTAAATATTCCCCAAAATCTTACTCACCATCTTTCCTCTTTCGATTAGCCTTTTCGACTTTTCTACCAATTGGCCTTGTAGACACATGATTTTGCACCCATAATTTAATCAAGGAAGATGGCTAGAGTGACCATTCATATACCTGACATTTAGAGTTGCATTACATGCATTAATTCATTCATTGCATATCATAAAAATGATCTTGAGGTTCTAATGGTCGCGACGGTGTGTCTGATTTCAAATCGAACCGTCCGATTGAAAGATATCACATGATCAAGTTTGCACGATTTGCATGCATTTTGTTTGGGTGGAACCAACCAAGCATGATTAATTTAAATTAATTCTGATTGGCTAAAAAATTAAAATTAATTAAATAAATTTTTATTTAGTGTCAAAAATAGACTTGCTTGCACGAGAATAAAGTAGATAATCAGATAACAAAGAAGTTGTGGATAATCTAGACTTTTTTGGAATATTTATCTACAAGATAATTATCACTTTAAAGACCTAAATATCTAGAAAAATGGATTAATTTTTAGAATACGGATTAAAAATGCGCCTAAGTGCAATTTTTAGCTAAAAAAATCCTCAAAAAAAGAGTCCAAAATAGACCAAAACTCAAACGCGAACTCAACACCCATAAGGGCCATTCAGCACTCTTGGAGTGCCGATTGGCCCAAATTTGTGGCTCAGCCCAATGACTCCCTAATTGAGATAAGACCTATCTTTTACGATTTTTTAGAGATAAGGACGTGTTCCAATTCGTATCTGATCTCATTAAAGCATCCTAACCTCTATAAATAGAGGAAACAAATCAAAATGAGGGGCTCTTCTCTTCTGACTTTCCAACTCCCCTTACGTTAAAGACATTCTAGAGGCTTTTGCTTTAGGAACTTCTTTTTTGTAAGTAAGGTATTTTAGACCTCAAAGAGGTGAACAAACTTCCTTGATTTCTAAAATATTCATTCATTAGAAAAGCACACTAATGCAAGAGGTATTCTGTTTCTTCTTTCTTTTCTTTTTCCATTAATTAGTTTGTTTTTGTTTGATGCATGAATATATTTAGTATGTATTATTATGTCTTGTTCTTAATATATAATTGTCATGCTTAGATACTTTGCTAGAATTTTCTTGGCATGTTCCTTAGATGGTTGTTTATTTCAATCTTTCTTTTTTTACTTCAAAATCTGCAATGATTAACAAATTTTTTTATGAAGATTCAAAACTGATCTTTATTTTCGGATCTAATTTTTCCCAAAACTGATTTATATTTTTTTAAATACAGATCTGATTTTTTCCAAAATTGATCTGTATTTTCATTAAATACAGATTTGATTTTTTTTCTAAAACTGATCTATATTTTCAGATCTAATTTAAAAAAAAAAAAAAATTCAAAACTGATCTATATTTTCATTAAATACATATTTGATTTTTCCCAAAATTGATCTGTATTTTCATTAAATACAAATCTGCTTTTTTTCCCAAAACTGATCTGTATTTTCACTAAATACATATCTGTTTTTTTTTTTTTTTTTTGAAAAAGTTTTCTTTGTTATAAAATTGTAGATTTTGAAATTCAAAAGAAGGGATTGAAAGTTAGGTTAAAGATTTTTTATGTAATGCATGCATAATAAATTTGTCTCATGAATGTGAATCCTCCTTCAAAAGTTTTTCTTATTATTTTGTTTCCAATAACAAATCTGGTTTTTCATAAACCAAAAATACTTTTTTTTTTGTTTAACTTTACTCAAAACAGATCTGATACTTTTTAACAAAAATCTTATTCTTTCTTTTACATAAAAACAAATATGATTTTCTTTACAAATCCAAATTTTTTTATTCACAAAAAAGATTTGATTTTCTTTACAAATCTAATTTTTTTTTATTCACAAAACAGATCTGATTTTCTTTACAAATCCCTTTTTTTATTTACAAAACAGATCTGAATTTTCTTGAAAAAGAGGATACATCCATAAGGTAAATTTATTTAAATTAATTTTGTCAAGTGAGCATTGTGTGTGTTCAATATATCATTTAACATCATGCAAAAAAAAAAAAAAATGATATATTGGTCATTAGAGTCTAGAAGACTAGACTGGACGAAATGGGTGCCTAACACATTCCCATTTCATAACCTAGCCCCCGAGCTTAGGATTTTTGGATAGGTAGATTAGTGTTTTGTCTTTTAATTTTTGTAGATTGTAACTAGGACCAAAGTTTTGTATTTTTTTACATAGATTATAACTAGGACCCAAAGCCTTGTAAGGTTAATTTACCAAAGTTGTACTTTTCTTTATTCAATCAATGACAATGAATTATTATGATAATGTATTTTGTATTTTTTTTGTATTTTTTTTTTGTATAAAAAAATAAGTGGCAACTCCACACCACTTACCTAGAAAGAGAGGTGCCTTAAAAGCACCCCAAATCTCTTTTTTTGAGAGCACCCAATTTTCCCGGTCTCTCACAAGTCTCTCACAGGTCTCTCGAGCACCATTGTGTCATCATCATTACTACCGACTTGATCTATTGAACTCAGAGTTTGAGGTAACCCTTTTAATCTTTCCTTAGGCATACTCTACTTTGGTTGGTTCTTCAATGCAAGCCAACAATGTTCAAACAGGAAAATTGCATTTTCGATGATGCTTTATATAGAGCCTTCACTTCATCCAACTATCTTTTTTTTTTTTTTTTTTTTTTTGAAAAAATAGAACATAATTAGTATCTTCAAACTATTGGTAAATTAATATTGTGACACCATTGCATTAATTTATACCTTCGTTTGGTCAATCACACCACTTTGATTTCGAGCTTCAACTTTAGCCATGAACCTAGCAAATTTACTTGTCTCCCTGTTAATTGTTCCCCGTTGACTTGATAGAGAGGAAGAAGAATGTGTGGTTCCAAAAGTATTGCCAAACTTTCTCACGAAATGTCTCTTGCTTTTGCTCATTACCATGCACGGCATCCATGAAAATATTAAGCTATGTAGAGACAAGAAGGTTGTCTTCATCTACACTTAAGTTGCCACCCCATTTTGTTGTCTTAAGAGTAATAATTTCAACTTCCGACAAAGAATCTTGGATGGGCATTGAAGTATTTTAAGACCCACTTAAAAATGGTACTTTGAAATTGGAATCCCTGGTAAGATATTAGCATATAGTTATATGTCATCTTATGAATCCATCCATTTTAAATAGGTAAAGTAAATAATAACACAACCTACTTAAAGACACTCCTACAAAGCACCCAAATCGCCTAGAATATAAGATGATAAAATAAGACAACAACTTAAGCAAGCATTTAAAATTTCTCCCACAATTCAATTCTTAAATGTAAATAAGACAACCAAGAGCAAAGAGATCACAATACAGTTGGAACTTGGAAGAAATACATAGAGAATGGATTTTTAACAATGCTGCATGGAGTTTTAACAAAACTAGATTCAAGAATCCCCGGTAAAAAACAAGAGGCCATGTTTAAGATAGTATTCTTAAAACGAGCTGTGTTAACATCACGAGCTATAATTGACTTCCCATTTGCTAAGTTGCATTAAGCTTTCCAATGTTTTAAGCCAAACTCATGGGGTAAAAAAATGGTACTGTAGTGTGTCATTCCTCTGATTTGGTATTCAAATTATAGCCTGAAAACTTTAAATATTGGCAATGGGAAGGAGTGTGTGAAAGCAATGTTAATGTTCTTGTAGGCTACTAAGAACTAGAACAAGACAAAGTGTGAAAATCAAGGTTCAAGACTAAAGGGTCTCTCTCTCTCTCTCAATAGGTAAATTTAAAGATAAACAGAAACTTAGCTTGTTAATCATTACAGAAGTAGGTCCCACATATTCTTGGCCAATTAGGTCATGATTATTTTGCAACCTGATTTAGTAGGATTCAATTTCGTCTTGGCTACGGGTTTTAGTTCAATTAAAGGAATTTGGTAAGGGTTTAAAACTAAACATTCGGACGCATCCTAAACAAATCTATGCAATTACAATGAATTTCAATAAAAAAAAAAAAAAAAAAAAATTCTTACTAAACATTAATTAATTCTACCTATCCCATACAAATAGAAACAAAATTAACCCCAATACTACACACCCCCTTCATGAAAACCAACATTCTTACAATTAGTCTAATGGACCCACAATCCCAAATATAGTATCAATCAATAGAAAGATATGGGTAGCGACACATTACTGGTAATTTAAGTTGAATCTGTGAGCAAACTTTCTAAATCAAACGATTTATGACCACCCGAAGCATCCAATCTTGTCACAAAAAGCGACAATCCACCATGATGAAGCTGAGATACTTAACCCCGCTGACCCAAACGACTGATCATACCCAAATGGTGAGAGATAGTCGCATCACCAAGAGGACCTAAACAAAACTCCCAACATCGACGGAGCCTCAATTTGAGATGACTCAAACAAAAACTTAACCCAAACTCAAAAAACCTTGAATCTTCGGTCTAAAGAGAGAGTGATAGTGTGGGCGCAAGGAAGTACGCCCCAGCCTTGGCATGGACCGGACTGAGAATGAAAAATGGAATTGCCACCTAAATTAGGTCTAGGAACCGTATTGGGTGTTTTGGGCCATCACTTAAATACATAGGTTTGCATACCAGATTATGGGTCTGGAGTTTGGGTATGACTTGGGAAGGTGTTAAGCATCTAAGACTGCTTGGCTTGTCGGCCGACAACCATTTTGTGTTGTTAGGCCATATTTGAATAAAGAAACTATTAAAAGAGCCCTAATATTTAACCCTAAACATACATCATGCACTTAATTAAAATAACACATACAACGTGTTAAATATCATATAACAAAATAAAAGGAAACATATAAGACAAAAATAAAAAATTATTTTAAAAATGAAAAGATAACAATTAAATAAAACACAAGGAAAATAAAATAAACTAAACATGGCAAAAATACCAAAATAAACATGGAAAATAACTAAACACAATTAATTAACCCAAAATAGAGTCAAACAAAATCAAATAACATGTGAAAAATGATTAAAAAAAAAAAAGATTTTTGTCAAATCTGGATTCGAGGTGCGTACACATACTCGATGATGTGTATGCATGATTGAAACCATGCACACGCATACTCAATGTTGCGTATGCATCCTCTAGCACAGATCTAGAAAAATTACAATTTGCGCGTTATAGCAAACAATGATATAACATGTGAGATCAAATAAGCATGTTAGAAACCCTAAATGCTAAACTAACATAATGCAAATAAAAAAAATTATCAATATAAACAAATAAACATGAAACAAAATCAAGTAAGCATACTAAACTAACATAAAATAAATTATTATGTTAAACTTTACATAAAACCAAAATAATAAAACAAGAACAACCAAAAAAGATTATAAACAACCTAAAATCAAATTAACACATATAAAAAGTATTAAAAACAAAAAAATAAATCAAATATATCAATTAGAAAAGACTATATTAATAAACTCATGTGAATCCTATTAAACAAAGGAGTTCATGGAAAGAACACTCACCTTGCTTAAGATTATGAGACTATAAGTTTAGAGTTTGTTTAATCAACCCCTCAATACCTACAACACAAAGATTAGATTGAGAGGACAAAGATAATTGAAGAACACAATAATTGTTAGTAATCACAAGTCAAGAAGAAAAGGTTTTGTAAAACTAATTTAAGAACAAGTTTCTGGCTTATAACTAACTAAAGAGAGGTTTTTCGATCACTAAAAAACATACTCAGGTCTGTGTGTGAGTTTAGAAAAGATTAACTAGGGTTTTAGAGAAGATGGAGGCAAAAAATAAACTCACTCTAGTTTTAAGATGGGTATTTATAAGTTAAAATTAGGGTTTTCAAGACTTTTTAGAGGTCTTTGGATGTTCCCAAGGGTCTAGGGGTTGCCCCACATCAAAGAACGATATTTTGAGCCCTTCAAAATGAAGTTTCATTGCCCAAAAAACGAGTGTGCATACGCACCTTTCAAGTGTGCGCATGCACACTTGATTCATGCATACAGATACCCTAAATTTGACTACTCTAATAGCCCAACTTCAAACGGTCATAACTTACTCAATATAAATCTAAATTGGGCAGATTTATGTTCAAATTGAAGCCCAGGATGTTTACTTTCTAATGAAATAAATTTCACTTAAAAATTCTTTGTGGATCAAAAGTTATGGTCAAAATAATAAGTAAATGTCATTTTTCGGCATCGTTTTCAAAGCAATTTGAGCACTTTTGAGTTGTGATTACTTCCAAACTATTGTGAACTCTTTAATTACCCTTGATTGACATATTTCAAGCTCATCATTGGAGTTGGGGACCAAAATTTATTAATGGGTACAAAATGAGGTGTTTATAGATAGAGCGATAGAATGATTAGAAAATGGGTAAAGGGACAGTGTGCTAGAGTGCTAGGTTGAGCAACATGGGGAGAGAGAGTGATCGACAGAGGCATGGGAGAGAAAGAAAGAGGGGCTTGGTGAGTTTTGTCGAGAGAGAGAAAGAGAGAGGGGAGATGATAAATTGAAGAGAGATAAAGAAGGCATATATTTTAGGAGGATAGGGAATAATATTATTTTAGGTTTGGAACATTGCTACAATGTTTTCTAAATTTAGGATGGTTCTGTAGCTAAGTTGTAAATTTCTTTACAACTAGTCTCTTGGGTAATGCATCTATTTAGTGGTTTAATGCTAAAATTTAGCATATTTGGAGTTTTACAACTCCGGAAATGAATGCTCTTAGCATTGGGTGTGTAAACACTCAAAATTCTTTTTTGGCATACCTAATAACAAAAAACAAGTTTCATTAAACAAATTTACAAATATGCTAGAGTGATATGCTTTTAGTATTCGTCATTGTAGCATCTCTTACTCATTTTCTTTTATAAATTAAACTCTCTCTCTCTCTCTCTCTCTCTCTCTCTCTCTCTCTCTCTCTCTCTCTCTCTCTCTCTCTCTCTCTCTCTCTCTCTCTCTCTCGCCAATCTTTGGGGTTGTGGCTACGATTAGATTGCAATGGTAGGGTTTATTTTGTTCTCTATTTAGTTTTGGTGGTGGGTTTGAGGTTTGCGAAATGGGTTGGTATTATTTGGGTTTTGGTTGGAAATTTTATAATGGATAGCTTGGTTTTGTTGGTTTCATGTGGTGAGTTTTTTTTTTTTTTTTTTTTTTTTTAATGGTAGGGGTATTTTAGATTATTTTTATGAGTGATGTTTTAAAATAATAAATGAGATATATGGTGAATTATGAAATAGTGTATTAAAGTAGCATTTTTTTTTTTGAGAAACCCCTTTCAAGGGAGATTATTATTCAATCAAAGGAAGATCAGCATTGTAAACATCAAGTATATCTAGAGGCACAGACTCTATCCAAACATCCAGAGACCTAGAAATAGCTCTTCTAGCTAAACAATGAGCCATACAATTTCCTTGTCTTCTAACATGGCAAAACAAAACAAAACAGAAAGATGGAATAAGAGATTTAATGTCTTGCAAGATATGTCTGAACTCAGGTCGGACCATAATCTCACTATTGATGGCATTGATAATAGATTTCGAATCCCCTTCAACAATCAGCCTTTGGAAACCCAACTCCTTGGCCAACCAGAGAGCTCGATACGCCGTTAAGTAGCATTTTTTTAGCACACTAGTTTCTAATGCTCTTAATATTTATTGCTTCTCACGACAATAATTCTTCCATGGACAATGTGAATGTCAATAAGAAGAAAATGCAAAGGAAGACGTCTCATGCGTCTTGCATATGCATCTATATTTGTATCATTCCCTAAAGTTTAATTTTGAAACTCTTAGAGTACCATAAATTACATCAAGTGGCATAGTTAATTCTACATGAATTTATAATCCCACAATTAAAATTTTTCTATTCTATAGGTCATGCTTCTTTCAAATAAAATATTGTATTATTTATCCCAAAAAGATAAATGGATGCTAGCAGTCTTAAAGCTCAATTGGTTGACATATTTTGCTTGCTTCCAGTGGAGACATCTATGTTTCAATTGCCCCCTCCTCTATTGTAAGTGTAACCATCAAATTATTTAAATCGTAGAAAAAGAGATAAATGGATGACATGAGTTAACTCTTTAATCAATATTCCAAAAATTATTATCTCATCTCGCTGGTTTTTTTTAATAATTTAATAATTGGGGAGAAAGGATTTGGACCCTAGTTTATTTAATGAAATAATATAGGAAATGAAGAATAAAGGGCCGACAAACCCAAGATAAGGCATTAGAGCATTCATATCAAGCTTAGTGCATTTTTAGCCAAATAGGTAATCTACAATTCACATACAACTATACCAAACTCATTACACTATCATTATTTTATTTATATTTTATTTTATCTCTCAAATTATTTATCATTTTTTTTTCTCATCCCATCCTTTCCAAAAACAATGAATTTTCTCTTTGCAAACAAAAATGCAACCAAAAACACAAACACCGCACTAGAAACTCATTTACACACACACACACACACACACACATCTTCTTTTTTTTTTTTTTTGGTCATTCCACCATTTTCAAAAACAATGAATTTTATCTCTAGAAATAGGAACACAACCAAAAACGCAAACACCACACTAGAAACTCATTTAAACATACACACACACACTGCCGCCAAGTTGCCGAATGGAAGGCTGATCTTGCTAGAGCACCAAATTTAGCCATCAGACTCAAGTGACGATCATATCTCAATGGAGCACCAGATCAATGCAGAAGATTGATGTTATGCACCATCATGATCACTAAGTGCCCGTTTGGTTCAACTTTTTGGGGCAAAAAGTCACCTTTGCTTTTTCAAACTTTTTCTTTTTTGGTGTTTGGCAAGACTTTTGGATGTTGCATTTTGAGCCCAAAAAGCAATTTCTTTTCTTGAGTTTTTGTATCGGGCTTTTGGAGCTGTGATGCGAAAATGCCATATGGTTTGTAAATGTTATCTTTTGTCATTTTAAGTATTATCCCTAAACTACCCTTGTTTTTATTTTGAAATTCCAATTTTACCCAGATCTCTAATATATATATATATATATATATACACACCGTCTCGGTGGAGAAAAATTTTCTTGCACTCTATGCTCCATCCTTGTCAATTGCAATAAGCCCAAAAGAAGAATCCCACTGTGTAGGTAGTAGTGGTTCTTCTTTCTTTTCGTTATTTCCTTCAAATTCTAACCCACCAAACAGACTGCAAAATTCTAAATCAAATGTACAATTTTCAATTCCAACATAAACCCATAAACCCAAATAGACTGCTGCAGTTCTTTGGGTGAAGAAGAAGAACTGAAGAAGAGACATGTTGGTGGGTGGAGGAAAAGAAAAGATATTTGATGGAAATTGGGATGTAACGGGTGGATGAGAAAAAAAGTGAAGAGAAATAAAAATTGGTTTGAGTGGGGTACATTTGTTATCATATAAGGAAATTTACAAAAATAAAAATTACAATTACATTAGGACACAAAAAATTATCACAATATTTTCACAACAGTTGAGGTGTCAAATCTTTCATATGTCAAAAGAAAATTAAATAAATCAATAAAATATTAGACTATGATTGACCACAACTAAAAACAAAAAGAATTGTGAAAATATTGTGACATTTTATTGTATCCCTAAACTTTTTAAATTAGTGCTATTTTCCTTTTAAAAAAAATTGTGCTATTGACACAATATTTTCATAAAAAGGTTTATGTAGCAAGTTGTTATTAGTTTTCATCTTGTCCTACTACAAACATTATTATTATTTTTATCTACTATTAACAACTTGTTACATAGATTTTATTGTGAAATTTTTGTGAAAATGTTGTGTCTATAACTTTCATTAAGTGAAAAAATAATTTGAAAAGATTCATTACTAATTTACTATTAATAATTAATAATTAATGTGTATAATAATTACAAAAAGAAAAATATAAGTCTCAATAAAAATTTATTGCAAAGATTTATACAACCAAAATTATTAAGTTTAAAGATAATGATGGTGTATTCCATTCTAAGAAAAATTAAAAGTGTCATTTACTATTGAGAAGTCATTAAAACAAAGAATTCTCTTTTATTTATATATATACATACACAACTGCACACCCTTGGTGCAATGGTTACTTCATAAGTATAAATGCTTGTGGGGTGTAGGGGGCAAAACCAGAGTTCAAGTCTTCAGGAAGGAGTTTTACATACATATACACTTAGATTAGGTTAGAGTATAATTTTTATCTTTTATAATATATATATATATATATGTGTGTGTGTGTGTGTATATTGTTTTTTTTGGTAATTTAAAACTTAAACCACCACTTTCATAAGTGTTAGCCAAACACTCATCTTAAAAAAAAAAAAAAAAAAAACACACACACACACACTCACGCACGCACACACACATACACACTTTTTTGACAACTTTTACCAAACGCTCTACTTTAAATAAAACACTTAATCTCATACCACACTTTTTAAAATCGTCATTTTTTCAAAAAACACAGTTCAAAAAAGTTTAAACAAACTCACCCTAAATCAACTCACCATTTGTTGGGTTAGAAATTTTCCAACCCGACATTAGTGGATTGGGTCGAAAATCACTCCAACCTGACCTTGCATACCTGCAAAATGAGGATTGAGCTGGGTTGAATTAGACTGTCAGGTTGGGAGTGAAAATTGAAAAAGAAAAAATATATATATATATATATATTCATTTTTTAAAATTATAGGGTTCCTTATAATATGACAAGCGACATTGCAAATGTTGCACAATAAATGATGAGCAATGTGAGGACTACACCATTTTATACAACTTTGGTTACAACTCGCTACGTGACGAGCTGTGAGTGGTAGAAATATAAACCTACATAGACCCACTAGAACATATCTATTACTCACAACGCACGACATGGAGACTTGTGAGTGGTAGCTTTGCTCATAAATGATACATAAAATTCGGATAACATGTCTATCTTTTGTTATGTTGGAGAACACCATTACAGCAAGGATATTTTATTATTCCTATATTTTTCTTTTTTTAGCTAAGATACAGGGATATCATAAATAATGTAGGCAGGTCTTCTCAAAAAGAAAAAAATGAAGGTACGTAGAGATGTCTTTTCTCATTTTTACATTTATCAATTTCAACTAATACTCTTTCACAAGGAAAAAAAAAAATTCAAATATTATCTTTGGCCACAGACCTGCCGTACCACCGAGGTATACAAGTTAACAACAAATAACCACAAGTTAACAATTATCACAACTAGTAAAGTTTTTTAATCAATGAATAAGAAATTTGAGATTCAAATTCTTCCTACACCAAAACACTAAATGATTTTTTCTGTTGGTTGTTAGTTTGCCTGGCTTGTATTTGGATATTTTTGTTTCTTTGCAATTTGAACGAAATCTCAGTCATTTCTCAAAAAAAAAAATCTTGGTATCTTCTAGATAAAAACAATTATTATAAAGTGGACACTATTTATAAGAGGTTTAAATTCTACCATATCTAAAATATATATACTTCTTATCTAGAAACAAACTTTCCTATCATTCCTTTTTAATCCCCTACATGGTAATGATAATGTATCTCATGCAAATGCAACTATTGCATGTAGTCACAATCTCAAAATTTGGGAGAACCCACAGATGTATGGCGTAAGTTGGCTGCAAACACTTCGAACAATAATAGAGAAAGAAAAAAGAGTAAAGAGGAAGAAAAACAAATTAAGGAAAAAAAAAATTTTAACCTCAACTTTTATAACAGGTGACACTTATTTGATTGTTTCAAAAAAAAAAACAAAATATAATGGCATCCATTAATATAATTATTAATACGAACAATTATGGTACAATAGGGTTTTCACTCATTATTATTTAGTTCGATTGCAAATAATAATTTGATATAGAGAATTAAAATTGGTTTTTTCGAGGTTTTACTACTTAAATTTGGATAATAAATTTCTTTGATATCGTACTTGTGAATTTCATAATACTCAATTTGGGGCATAAAATATTTTCAAAATAAGTTTTAACTTTTCTAGTTCAACTTGTAACCATTGAAGGAAAATTCGAAATCCGCCACTACAAGAATCAACCTAAAACCAAAACATTAACTAAAAAAAAAAAAGAAAAAAAAAAGGGAAGAAAAGGAAAACTAAAACCAAAACATTTACTATCTATTCTCGTATTCCCATTGTGGATCTACAATTGAGACTTAATAGTCTAATAGATTCAGTGTTTCATATCTTCGTCCACAAGGAAACTAATAGTGAGATAAATAGATCTTAATCATGAAATAATTATCAAACACAGAACTGCATCATTTTGCATCAGTCAAATCACCCCATATTATCATCACAAAATTCACCCTTTCGCAACATTTATAAATACAAGTACTTCAAAATTAACTAGACGAATTTATAAAAGAACACTAAAGAAAAGAAATACCAAATGACATACTTTATTCATTAACAATAATTACTAATTTTTCATTTGTCCTGTTTTCTGTCTCTGCTAACTGATTTTTCATTATTTTTTTTTTTTTGACAGGAGATTTTTCATTAGTTATTCTTAGGTGGGTGGTGCCTTGGGGCATGGTAATCAGCATTGAAAGCTATAACACCTGCCTCATCAACCCCTTCAGAAAAATGACTCAAGTTTTTCTCACATTCAAAATTTGAGCCATTGTTCTCTTCACTCCCACATTTCCCAGCAACTTGGTTTGAGCTTGAAAACATTGAGGTCCCTCCAACTGCATCATGCTCATTTTTCTTTTCCGGCTTCATGACATTGTCAACCGCCATTTTCCTTCCCCTGATCCCTAAAATATTGGTGGAAGCAGTTGCAGCCTTTACCTCACCGAGAAGTACCTGATAAATACATGAAACCTTTAATCAAATTTAAGAAAAGAATGAAACTAGAGACTATAATATGCAAAACATTATATCGATCAAAATATCTACTAACCTTTGAACTTGTATCAGCAATAACTTCCGTGGCTGCATTGTCATCTTTGAAGAAAAAAAAATTCCCACTTAGATAAAGCTGCTAAACATTTTATTGTATACACGAAAATACATAAAAATATGAAAAAGTAAGAAGTCAAACTAAATACCTATGGTTGAATGTGCCAAGGAGAGCAAAGCAGCAGTACCTAGAAGTACAAACAAAAGGCATCCGAACTTTGTAGGCGTCATCTGTCTCACTTAATTTTCTTCTTTGTATATGTACGTTTCCTAGTTTCAAAATGTAGCAGAGAGGATTAACTGAAGCAGGATTTGAGCTTAATAGAGAATTACAGGCACTTAGTTCCCTAGTCAAATATAGGATTTAACACCAAAGTCAGAGATAGCTAGGACTATTGTTCCAACATCCACCTGCTTTTCCATGTATATATATTTTAAAAATGATTGGTTATTAATTACAAATAGGTACAATCACACTAATATAAAAGCACGATGTGTCAGTTGGATTGCCAATTCGAGAATCTCAATGTAATTTAAATGAAAACAATAATATGATAAACTGATATGTCGCATAATCAATGGTCCTAGAGAGAGAGAAAATCTTATTGATGTACTACATTCGGTATCGTGGAATAGAAGATGAGTGTGTTCTGCGCCTGTCTGCCGCCATGCAATCAACGAGAAAAGGTTTGCATGGAACACCGAGGTTGGCGAAGTCCAAGGCTAGCTCCAAGGCCCCATGCATGCTTTTTCTATTCATTTTTTACTCCTCCATTAGCTAGCTAGTTTCATTGTTTTAGGCTTAGTAATCTTCGTTGACATGTACTTAAATGTGAAACCTGTGACTATTATGGAAATAAGTTGAAGAACAGCCCTCATAACTTGCCCTGACCGGTTTCCATATCTAGTCTGTGGAAAACGGGCAATTGTGATTAGACATACCAAGTAAATTGCCTGGAATTACTAAATAAACCATTATGGATTGGACCACAGAGTTGTTATGGAAACTATATATAGAACATTGGAATTAGCGGACCGAAAGCGTTCATTCCGACTTCATTTCAGTGGGTATCCTAGAGGACTGCGTTTGTGTGTCTTACTATGGTGGGTGCCTAAACTATCTTACGTACTTCTGCTAGTATCTTTCATAGTTGGAAATTGTGCGATGTTGTTATATTGAATGAAAATAAGCCTATATACTATATTCACAAGCATGTTCTTCCATGGCCCCCCGTACATATCAAGCACATAAATACAAAATTAGTTTTGTTTGTTAAAAAAAAAAAAAAAAAACTATAAACAAAAATAGAGAAGTAAACAAATACACAACGCAAAAAGGTCAAAGCAAATATACCAGTTATGAAGTACTTCGTTGGATTGGTATAAGCTCTCTCTCCGTACTTGAATGTTACTAATCTATGAGGCTTCTTCTTTATATACTACTCCAAGTGTGATAAGCTTTAGGAGAAAATAAATAAGCTCATTAATTCTTTGAAGTGTCTCCTCGTTCATTTCATGCTCATGAATGATCAATACAATACCCCATGAGTCAATACGCTGGTTCGGTTCACTTAGACAAATTGTTTAATTTTGAAGCCTATATATTGAACTTTCTCAACATTGTGCTGCGTCTTTTACGATTCTTCATGCGCATGGGAAAGGGAAGTCTTTAAGTGGGTCACAATCATAGAGCAACATAGTATTGGGATGTGAATATGGGTGAGTGAGGATCACAATACTGATTACTCTTGTTTCAAAAACAAAAAAAAAAAAAAATTACTGATTACTCTCTGTCCTTATTTTCAGGGAACAAGCACGAATATGGGCTTTAGCTATTAACTTGGCTCTGCTATAATTAACCTAGCTAACAAATAGTTACAGAAAATTCTTTTTTATTTTTATAATTGGGTCAATAGTTGGGGAAAGATGGATATTTGAACTCTGGATTGGAAACTTTAAAGATATGCCAATTAATAGAATTATAAAACTCTTGATAATTATAAAACAAACTTTAAATTAAAACAATTAAAATTGATAATTGCACCTTACTTACTTGTGGTAGGATCGAATTTGATATGACAATTTATAATTTAAAAAATTAAACTTTACTCAAACTTTTAATTAAAAAGAAGTATAAAATTGTTACAAAATCTCCACCTCCACCTCTGAATAACATTCTTTGAAAGGTAAAGTAAGTCTAGATAACAAAATAGCAACCTCATTGCAATCATAATACTACTTTAGGTTTATGAAAACCTTGAGGGACTAAAACGAACCTTTCTAAATCATAGGTTGACAAATCGATTTTGAACTCAAAATAACTGTAGCTTTAGTGTAATTAACCCGGGAAGTAATAAGAATATTACAAGAAAATAACATGAATATTGGAATCGTAGAATTTGTAATAATTAATCAATTATTAAACAATTGGTAGACACTTTTTTTTTTTTTTTTTAACAATCAATTGGTAGACACATTTACACACAACTAAGCAAAGTATGTTATGATATAAACTCAATTTCCCACTTTCAAATCAACTCAATATAAAATATTTTAGAATTACTTTACTTTGCCTTTGATAAAAACAGCAATATGGTCAACATGTTCATCTATGAAAGTCAAAATTTGCTATCTGAAATTCCTTACGTCTTCTGGTAAAGAGAGCTTCCAATTCCAAGTAGTAAGAGTGACTCAGATATTTAATAACTAACATACCCTTTGTGAAAGTTCCAAAAATTATAGAATTTGATCAAGAATGTACGAAGTTTGGATTGTTTCTTTTGCCAAAAAAAAAAAATTGGATTGTTTCTTTTTCCTTTTCTTTTCGAGGGGTGGCGTATAAAAGTTGTATTAAGTCTCCAAAACTCCCAATTTTGTAGTGTTTGGGAGAGATGATTAGCAGGCACTCTTACCATCAATTCATTTTCTTTTTAAGAGATTAATTCCTGGTTCGAGCCCACAACTTGTTGCTCTAGGTGGAAGACAATTGTTATCGCATCAAGATCTAACCTCTAAAACTAAAAATTCATATATATTTAGATTAGGTTAGAGTAGAATTTCTATCTTATATATATATATATATATATATATATAAATAAAAATAAAAACTGAAAAACATGAATAAAAAATTGACAAAATTGAAAATATAAAAAAATTCTAAAATCCAAAACTAAATTAATTATGAAAAAAATATAAAATATATTCAATATTAACAAAAATGTAAGCAACATAAAAGATAAAATGATTTTTTTGTTACATTTAAACTTGCTCATTTGGAAATTTTTTAAATTCATTATCATTAATGTTTGATTATGTACTAAATTTTAAGAAATTTTTCATTTCAATTTGCAAAATCGAATAATCCATTAAAAATCATCTTTTATCTGTTGCGAAGTAAATAAAAGTACTAATTTTGAAAATATTCATAATTAAAAATGCTTTTTTTCATAATTGTAGCAAAACTAGAAAAGTAAATAGAATTACAACCCTTCTATGATGGAAATAGCTTTAACTACCAAAAAAAAAAAAAAAAAAAAAGGAAAAAAGAAGAAGAAGAAGAAGAAGAAGAAGAGTAAACTATGTTTTTGGTCCCTATCCTATACACTATATTTCAATTTGATCCTTAACTTTTCAATTGTGTCAATTTGAACCTTAACCTTTCAGTATCATATCAATTTACTCCCTACCGTTATTTTTTGAATGAAAATTGATGACGTGTTTAATGGCCAAAATAAAAAATTAGCTTTCATTGATGTGAGAATAAACTAAAATTTTATTTTGGTCGTTTGCCATGTTAGTAATTATCATCCAAGATATAATGACAATGACTAAATTGACACAACACTAAAAAGTTAGGAATCAAATTGACACAATTGAAAAGTTAGGGACCAAATTAAAATATGATATAAAGGATAGGGACCAAATATTCAGTTTACCAAAAAAAAAAAAAAAATCATATTTTACATTATATGATCAAAATTATTTCTACTTAAAAAACCCAATTAGTGTTGTTAATTTTTTTAAGGATTTAATTTTTTGTTGTTAAGTAAAAAATTAAAATAAACAAACAAAGCTACACATAAACAAAAAATAAAAATCACTCAAACAATATTTTAAGTGCAAATAATTGATATTATCACTTAAAACCCAAAGATCCAAGCTTTTAATTTTGGATCCATCAAAACATGGAAATTGCAATGGCAAACATACATATAAGTTAAGTGATTTTTTTTTTTTTTTTTATAGATTAATTTAGGTTAGCGATTAATTTGGAGCTCTTAGTTTTAATTTGGAGGGAGGCAGATATATATATATATATATATAAGTTTATTTGGGCAAAATGGGTATTTCTCCTAATTTGAAAACTATATAGCAAAATACTCATGTTTTGAAACTATTTAGCAAAATGCTTCTATTTTGGAACTTAATTTTAACAAAATCGATTTCTGTGTAAAACTCAATATCCTCAAAATCGAGTTCTATGTATATTTTAAAGTAAAACTTAACATTAGTAATGTTGAGTTCCACTTAAATTTTCAAAAAAAATTAAGTGACAAAATATGCATAGAACATAATATTGCTAATTAGTTTCAAAAGATGAACATTTTGCTAAATAGTTTCAAAACATGAGCATTTTGCTCCATAGTTTTCAAATTAGAAGTAAATATCCATTTTGGCCGTTATATCTAAACATTTTTACACACACGCTAAGAAAACTTTAAAACATTTTCAGGGGGGAATGCATAGCCTCTCCCCATAACTATCTAAAGACGCTAGAATATGATATCATTTTCCCCTTACAATAAGTGGGGGTGATTTGAGTACAAATTCTATCTATGGAGAGGTATAAGCAATGCTATTAAGTTACACCACTCTTGGCACACACAAAAGATGATAACTTTATTGGAAGGAAAAAATGGATAATCCAATTTAAGTATTTAGCAATAAGAGATCTTGGTTTGGTTGATCACTAATTCAAACTCCATGGACAGAGCCATGTTATGGCCATGGGGGTTGGGGGGCATGGTCCCCCTAGCCTAACGAGCTCCCCCCTTAAGTAGACATGGCAAAACAGGTCAGAATTTTTTGACCAATCTGACCTAGCCCAAAAAATACCCAATTTGAACCCGATTTTTTTGATCCTAAGCAAAAATGAGTTAACCCGTAACCCAACCTATGTTTTTTGTGAGTCAACCTGACTTGTGACCTGAACCATTTTTTAAAACTTTTTTTTTTTGGAAAAATAAAATAAAATAAAGAAAATATTGGTTTAATTGTTTGTTGTAAGTTTTAAGGAAACAATTAAGACATTTACATAACTATATACAAATGAATTAAAAGATGAATGGTTGAGCATTCTGTAATGAGTAAAGATTTTTAGATATCAAATAGCAAAGTACATGCTAAAATAATTTAGTTACAGTAGAGTTAAAAATATAAATTTAAAATTGTAGACATGTATGAGAAACATTCATAAGTGTGATAATAGTGAAACCAAAGTATCAAACTAGCATAAATTATGAATGCTTAGACTTATTTTTTAACAATTGTTGATGCTCAAAAGCCCAATAGCAGGAAGAAGCCCAACAATATGGGCAGAAAAGAGTTAATAAATTGAGAGAAAAAACCATTAAGCCTGAATGGCAGGAATAATGGATCATAGACCTAGAAAATAAGAAATGGGCCTCAAAGGAAGCAAGCAGGCCTAAAGGATCCCAGCAAAAGAAGTACTAAACCCATGGGCAGTATGAAAGCAAGGATGGGCCGAGGCAGGCCCAAAGTAATGAAGTAAGTGAGTAAGGAGTTGATGGAAAGCCCATGAACCCCAAAGGTAAAGGATATGGTAATTGGGTCAGGAAAGCTCAAAAGAGTTAGCAAAAACCTATAGGAATGCAGGATTGGAATGGGCAAAGGATGACCAAGGAAAGAAAATGGGCTAAAGATGCACAAAGAGGAAGAAATGGGCCAAGGAAGCCCGTAAGCAATGGAATGGGTCAAGAAGGCCCGAAGTAGCATGAATGTAAGCCTAATGACAATACTAGTTCATTGTAATTAAGTGAAAGAAAAGCATGCAGTAGGCCCAAAAGAAGCCCAGCAAGCATGGATCAAATAACACCACAACAGGAATAACAGAGTGATATGGTTGGAATTCTGGCAAGTTTATGGAAAGAGCAAAGAGTGGGTTAAGGAGAGAAAAGCCCACAATTAAGCAAGGCCCAACCCTTGAAGGAAGCAAGCAATAAAGAATGAAGGATTAGGAAACCAGTTCATGCCACAAGAGGTTAAGAATGAGCAGCAAAACACACAGACGAGCCTCCAGGCCATGGCAACTGCATGAGCAACAGATAAGCTTTAGACACACACAGAAGTGGAGCATGCATAAGGCTCAAGCACCACCAACTTGTACCCAGCCAATACAGGAATGGTGGGCCATGGACTATAGGTTAGAAAGGGTATGGTCTGGCGGTGGGGAGAAATGGGAGCCTATTTTGGGGTTTCTGCTCAAACTCTTTGGGGAGAAAATGTCTTGCTGGGATGACATACCACCTAAAAGAGGGAAAAATGAGTTAGAACCACTAGGTGCATGCCATAAGGGATAGTGAGAGAGAATGCCCACCTTGTTCCAAATGGGAATGCCATGGTGAACAAGTAAACAAAATCGAATTCTTTGTCTGGTGATAAGATGTGGCACGACCAGCATAGGTAAGTGGTGATGGCAGCTGACAAACCAGTGAGTGGTCTAGAAGGACACCCATACCCAGACAAAAGTGGTTAAACAATGAAATAGTAAAAAAACCTGTCATGACATGTAGTATATAAGGAGCCCTCTCCGTGCACAGTAAAGACATCAACATTACAACAATCACATCACAGCAACATCAGTAAAAACAATATCACATGAGGAAGAACTAAAAAAAGAAAAGAGTGGAAAAAGCAGAGTAACAAAATAAGGAGAAGGAAAAAAAGATAGTAGGCAAGAGTGTGATGACAGGCATGCACCAATAAGCTAATCCATTCTCTTCCTCTAAAGCCTACACTTTATTAAGGATTAAGGATTTTATGGGTATAAGCCTTTTAGGCCCATGCTTATGTATTTGTGTAGGGTTTCTTTTCTCACAACCCTAGACATATATAAGACTTATTTTTAGAAGCCGTCACATAAGAGAATACAAGGAGAATACAGGTAAAAAGTGACCGATGCCTTATTCTCTTTGAAAGAAGTTACTACATTTTTACATCTTAGGGTTTTGTAACTAGGTGCTTCTTGATCTTCATTGCCGATGAAGTGAAGAACTTTGCAGCCAACATCTTTTCTAAATTGGCGTGTTAGTCACGTACTGGGAGTCGTGCATCATTGGTTAGTCATGTACTGGATCTATGCAAAAAGGGTGACGTTCATATATTGAAGAGTTCAAAGGTTCTGAAGTAGTAGAAGGTTTCTACTTTAAATTTATCTACGGGGATTATAGAGTCTAGGGACAAAATTTTTGTACTAGATATAGAACTTCTCTTTACTATTGTGAATTGCTTTTTGGGAAGGTTTCCCCTAGGTTTTTTACTGTGAAACTAGTTTGTTTCATTAGATTTCCTAGGTCATCATATCTTGTCTCATTTACTTTTCTGCTATGCATGTTTTTTACATGATATTGATATTAGTTTGTTTTAATAAGGTTTATTCATAATAAATCTAATTAATAACTTGGGTTTAAAACTTATTAATTCTATCAAACGAGGTCTAAATTTTCCAACAAGTGGTATCAGAGCAAGTACACTCTAATTGGATTAATTTCTAAAGTATGATTCTTGACCCCTGTTGTCATGGATAGTGGACAATCTCTTTTGATTCCTCATTTATTTGATGGCACTAATTATGCGTACTGGAAAGTTATGAAAGTTTTTTTGTAAGCTTTAGGTGAACAAGTATGGTAAGCTATTGAAGTTGGCTGGATTAAGCCAAAGGAAGTGCCAGTGGATTGGGTTGAAGCAATAATCATAGTAGCAAATTTCAACAGTAAGCCTTTAATGCTTTGTTTTGTGGGGTGACCAATGAGGAATTCAAGAAAATATCATCCACAGAAGTTGCTAAGAAAGCATGGACCATTCTTGAGACTACCTGTGAAGGTACCAAGGTAATAAAGACTGTAAAGTTTTAAAGACTCACTAGTAATTTTGAAGAAATAAGGATGGAAGAAGATGAGACTTTTGATGAGTTCTATGCTAAACTCAAGGATATTGTGAATTCTGCCTTCAACCTTGGAAAGTCTATAGAAAAATCCAAGATTGTTAGAAAAATCCTTAGGTCCTTACCTGAAAGATTCCATGCCAAGATCACTACCATTGAAGAAGTGAAGGACATTGATCAACTTCATTTGATTGAGCTTGTAAGGAACCTTCAAACTTATGAAATGGGATTAGGCTCAATGAGAAAAGGTGGAAAGAGTAAAAACTTGGCTTTTAAGGGTATAGAGGAAGAGATTGAAGACTTTGAAGATGAACATGAAAGTGAAGATGAAGATGAAGATGATCAATGGTGACTCTAGGAAATTTTGTTAGGGTATTCCTTAACAAGCATAAATTACACAATTTAATAAAAAGAAAATTTTATATATTGATAACAATAACAATAAAAAAAAAACACGCAAATACATAAAATTTACAATTGTCTTCTACGAGTTTTCATATTTTAAAATCGTTGCATGATAGTCTCATTATCAATGCTACAAGTTACATCTTTTTTAATATACACAATCAAGCAATCATTCATCCATTGATCTCTCATTCGATTGTACAGTTCATTCTTTATATATTTCATTGCTGAAAAACTTCTTTCTACTGTTGCAGTAGCAATTGGAAGGGTCAAACCTAACTTCACAAGCAAATAGACTAAGAGATAAGTCTCATGCTTCCTTGTGCTAACTAACTTTTCAGCAAGTTCACTAACTCCTTGAAGCTCTAAAAAGAAGTTATTGCTATGCATATCAAAAATATAATTCTGAAATTGAGAGTCAAGTGCCAAAATATCTGTCCCAAGAAAATCAGAGGGATAAAACTTAGCTAGACGTATCAATTTTTCCTTATCGAAAGCTGCAAATGAATTACTTGGATTTAAGCAAGCCATAAAAAGTAGCAAATCGGTATTCACCTTAGAAAAGCAGTTGTTAAGCTCTTGAAGTTACATATCTATGATTGTATAGAATAGCTCAATACGATGATGATGTAAATTTGTCTTTTGTTGAGTGTTGCGTTGCGGCCTCCCACTAACTACAAATGTTTCATCCATGTTCAAGATAGAAATATCATGTGTGGTACAAAATGAAGATACTTCAGCCAATAAACATCTCCATTCATCATCTCTCATCACTTGCAACCGTTGCTTAAACACTTTAACAAGATCCATAGCATTTACTATATCTTGATTTTTTTCTTTCCAATACTATTGACAACTCATTTGTGATCCCTAAAATGTTTTTCATCAAGTGTAGAGTAAAGACAAATTCAAAAGATAGAATTGACCTTATAATAGATCAAACTTAAACTTTTTGGTCGGAGAGGCCATCTTCTTCAACAATCTTAAGTACATCAACAACTGCAGAGAACATCAAAATCAAGTTGAGAATAATCCCATAATATGATCCCCAACGTGTATCACCAGGGCATTTAAGATTTCTCTCTTGATTCAAACCTTGCCCACTTTTACGTACACCATTCTCTAAATCTTCTTTAATTTTGGCAAATTGTGCATCTCGAAAAGCATCTTGTCTCTTACAAGAGCCTTCAATAACAGTTATTAAATCACTAACCACATAAAAAAATTTAGCAATATTAATGTGATTTTTAGCAACGGCAACAAGTGTCAACTGAAGTTGATGAGCAAAACAATGGACATAAAATGCTAACTTATTCTCTTTCAAAATTAAAATTTTGAGACCATTGATATCACCTTGCATATTACTAGCCCCATCATAACCTTGCTCATGTAGGTTTGACAAACTCAAATTATGTTCACAAAGTAAACATTCAATAGCACATTTGAGTTACAAAGCAGTGGTACTTGCAACATGTATAATACCAAGGAACCGCTCTATAATAATTCCTTTTTTGTTCACATAACAAAGAACGAGGGACATTTGTTATTTCACTGAGATATCACATGACTCATCAATTAATATTGAAAAGAACCCATTGTCAAGATCCTTGATGATGGCTTTGGATGTTTCACGTGCAATTACATTCATAATGTCTTTTTGAATATCCGAGTGGGTAAGCTTGCAATTTTTTAGAGTTGTTTGCAACACTTCATTGATAGATTCATTGTGATCCCCTAAAAATTGTATAAGCTTAAGAAAATTTCCTTTTTCACTTGAACCTTGAGATTCATCGTGACTACGAAAAGCTAATCCCCGGCATAAAAGGAATCTTACGCAATCAACTATTGCATTTAATTGAACCCGATAATCATGTTTATCTTTATTTGATTGCTTAACCAAAACACTTTGACTGTGTTGCTTTTCCTTCAGTAGATCTTCACTCTTCTTGACAGCTTGATTATGAACATTATTAACTCCTCCAACATGGGAATCCAACTTCACAAGCTGATTCCAAAGTTTGAATTCCTTCGTTACAAAAGTCTCACCTCCTCCTTGCTTACCAACATCTTGCCGCCCAAATAGGTATCAATAAAAACAAAAGACCACATCCTTGTCTATACTATATTCCAACCACTTTCTACACACATACCATTCGGATCTAAATCGATGGTGCTTTTCAGAAAAATATGATATAGGGTAATCATGAAGAACAGGTTGACAAGGGCCTTTTGTTAAATAATGTCTTCTTATCTCATTATGATTATTAGGATGATAAGATGATATCTTTTGTCATAGCCCAGGATCTAAAGAAAAATTTTCTACGTTAAAGTCAACACGAATTCGCTTAAAAGATGAAGATAAATCTTGCACAAGAAATGAATCTTGTAGAGAAGATGAATCTTGCATAGGAGATGAATTTAGGGTACGTGGTTTTCTTATCAAATATTTGTCCATAATTCTAGTAAAAGAATAAACAATAAATTATAAGTTCATTTGAAATATTAATAAAATTATTAATTATTGTTGTTTAATTGTTTCATTAATTTGTTTGTCTTTTATAAACTATAATTTATTATATTGTTATTTAATTAATTATAAAATTATTAACTATTATTTAGCCTAACATAATTTAATTTATTTGTCTTTTATAATGCATTGGTTAATTATACAGTTTTAATTATTATTGTTTAGCGTAACAATAAACTATATTGCTTTAATTTGTTTTTCATTAATTATACAACTTTAATTTGTTACACTAAAAGAGCTTGACATTACACATTCCATGTGCAGCAAAATAATTAAAGCAGTGTAATGTGCAGCACATTACACTGCTTTAATTATTATGCTTCCGGCCCCATGTGCCCATCAGCCCATCTACTCCCACCCCACTTAATGGACAAGCACAAGCCTCATGCTTGTTGCCCCAATCACAATAACCTGCCAATTAGAAAATTTCACAATCATAGAACACAAATTCACAAATCACAATACACATTAAAAGACAATTAATACCTCATCAACACAGTGAACACACACTGACCAACCCAACGGATGAGATAAACACTAAAGCCAAATTCAAAAAGACAAAAAACAGGAAAAAGCAAAATATAAATAAAACCCATTCATTCGGCCAGCCAATCAGAGAGAGAGAGAGAGAGAGAGAGAGAGAGAGAGAGAGTTACTGAGTTAATTTAGTCTTAAAGAATAAAGACTAAAAAGAGAGAGACATTCATTATTTTAGGGAGCATAGGGAGGGATCTACGATCTGCGAGCACTGAGCACCAGAGCTAAGCAGAGCGATTTGCGATCTACTATCTACGACCTGCGATCTGTGATGAGGGGCGAGCGATGATGACGAGGAGCGAGCTATGGCGACGACGAGCGAGTATTGGGGTTTTTTTGGTTTGGTTTTGGTACAGAGGCTTTGCATTGGGTTTTTTTTTTTTTTTTTTTGATAAGCATAATATTGGAGTTTGTTTTGCTTTGTATAGACTGTATCGGTGTATTAGGGTTTGGTTTTCTCTGCCAGCGACGTGACTGTGGGTACGGTGGGTTTGATTTTCAATTTTCTGTGTTGGTTTTTTTTTAGAATCCATGGGTGGGTTTGCTCTGTTGGACTTGCCGTGGGCTTGGCTCTATTACAATTTTTTTTTTCTTTTCAAATTTTAGTTCAATTTTGTTTTGGGCTTTTTTTTTTTGCTTGAAAGTTGAACAGATAAATTTTGCTTGGCTCTGTTACAATTTTTTTTTTTTTTTTTTCAAATTTTAGTTCAATTTTTTTTCAGTTTTTTTTTTTTTTTTTTTTTATATTATAATTTGAGGGTGTTCTTAATTTTGTGATTGAGGGTGTTCCTAATACAGCTTAAATATATATATATATATATATATATATATATATATTTTTTTTTTTTTTTTTAAATTTTTTCAGGTCAGGGTGTTCCTAAGAACACCCTGACCTGTATGTGGCATCGCCATTGAAGATGATGATGAGGATGAGGATCTAACATTCATAACTGATGAGATTATCAAGTTTCTTCAATTTAGGAAAAATGATAATGGCAAATCTTCTAGAAAATCTAAATCTTCTAGGAAGGGCAAGAATGAGAAACCCCTTATTCAGTGCCATGAGTGCAAAGTTTTTGGTTATATGAGGATAGAGTGCCTAAACTATCTTATGAAGGAAAAGATCAAGAATTCAAAAGATAAAGGGTTGGTTGGTACCTGGAATGATACTGAGGATGACTCTTCCAATGAGTATATGGATGAATGTGGTCACTTTATAGCTTTTGCTGCCTCAACTGATAAGGTGATTATGGAGAGTGCTAGTGATAGTGAGGATTCTTCTGATGATGAAGTACCCAAGAAGATGATCCTTCAAGAAGCCCATGATAAGCTATGCATTAAATTTATAAAATCTGAAAAGACTTCTCATCTTTGTAGAAAAGAGCTTAATGACGTAAAAACTGAAAAAGCTGATCTATTAGTTAAACTAGATGAAACTACAAGGTTAGTTGAGACTCTTGTTATGGAGAACACCTCATTAGAAAAGAAGGTCAAGAATCTTGAGGTTGAGCTTAGTCAAGCTAGAACTTAAATAAAGATGATATCTAGTGTAAAGCTTGATGACGTATTGAGTACTCAAAAGCCTAGTTCTAACAAAACTAGCTTAGGATATGCTATCTCCTTCGACTCCTCCTCTTCCACAGCTTCTGGATCAAGGACTATCTTTGTGCCCCAGTTTAAGAAAGGTGATAAAAGTATGAAATCCAAAACTGTTTTGACTAATTCTAAATCCTTTGTTAAACCTCATGTTTGTCACCATTGTGGTGTTTCTAGACACATTCATCTTAATTGCTTTAAGTTGTATCCTCAAAAGTAAGTGTCCAAATGGTTGTAGGTTTCCTCTCAAGAACCTTCACCTTTGTTTGGAGAGTTATTAAAATCCTTGAACTTTTTAACTCAATTTCAGGAGAATTTTAATTCTTCCCTATCCTTTAGTAGACATACTAGGACACGTGCATTTTCATCTTCACAGCCAAAGACTCATACTGTGTGGGTGAGAAATGAGCCTAAAACTTAATTGTTTTTTTTGTTTGTCCTCTACTTTAATCATTTCTATCTAAAGTAGGACTCTCTTTACTTGATTTCTAATATGGTTTTGGAATCATGATTTCATGCATTTGCACCATTCTATCATGTCTTCATGCATATGCATCTTTTTTTCATACTTTCATATTGTTTGTTTGTTTTTGTTTGGTTTTTTTAGTTCTTATTTTTGTTTTGTTTTCAAAATAAATAAAAAAAAATTGAAAAATCAGGAAAAATACAAAAATAGTGTGTGTATGTGTACATTGGTACTTATATACCTTGATAGCTATTGGAACAAAGTTCTCTAAATTTTGTATATTTTGTAGCTTAGATGAGTATCTCTATGCACAACTAAGCAAGTGAGTTTTGTGGCTCTTGTTTGTGATGAGTAAGATTAAGTAATCTCTTGTACTTAATACTCATATCACTCTTTTTGACAGGAATGACTAAAAAACCTAAGAGAAAGGCACAATTAATCATCTCACCACTATTGTCCGCCAATCATGAAATGACATCCGTATGCTTCGGCATAGCAAAAGTGCAATGTCAAATGCTTAACATCATTGGGTATTTCTTTTCTTTTTCTTATATGCTCATACATGATTTTCTTAAAAAGAAAAATATGCAAATAAAAATAAAAAGGAAAAAGGGGTATTTCTTTTTCTTTCTCTTATATGTCCATTTATAGTATCTTGTTTCATTACATTCATGTATTTTTATGGATTTCTTGTACCCCCTTGATCATCTTTATGTTTCTCGGGTGAAATTTTATAGCTTCTTATACCATTTGTCAATGATGACAAAAAGGGGGAGAAAAAGTGGAGAAAATGTGACTTCTTTTTAAGATCTATATGTTAGGAGGAGAAATACATGCTCTTGAAAGGAGGAGTTGTGTTTCATCTTGTTAAGGGGAGTGTTTACCTTCTTGTTGTTGTAGGAGCTTCTTTTAGCTTCTTCTTCTTGTACGCCGGTCTTGTGACCATGTTTACATATATTATGCTTATCGTTGATATATATATATATATATGATGATGATGTATGACCTCTTCATCTACCTTTACATGTGCTGTTTCTTTTCTATCTTTATACACATGTTTTTTATTTCTTGTATGTAATCTATTATTTCTGTTTCACACTAAGATGCCGTAATGAGTTTTGTTTAAAGTATTTAAAAATATTTGTTGTCAAAGTCTTCCTTGCCATGAACTTTCTTTTTGCATCATTTTTCAAGAGTTTGTGTTAGGATAGATTTTATTGTATTTAACAAGTGAATATGAGTTAAGTGATTTACGACTTCTCTTATATGTTCATTTGTTTGTTATGGTTTTGTCATGGATTGTCAAAAGGGGAGATTGTTAAGACATATGTGATTCATGTTAGGAACATATGTCATTATTTTGTGTAATTGGCTAATCCTTTGAGAAAACGCACTTTGCTTGTAATTGAGTAAATATAGTGAAAGGCCAAAAACGTATTGACCCCTTGTGATTAAATTAATTAATTAATTAGTCAAGTTATTAATTAATCAATTTAACATGCAAACGCGTAGTAGCATAAACAAATCACTAATAAACTAATTATACGGCGAAAAAATAAATAACACGGTGATTTATTTACGAATGAGGAAAACTGATGGTAAAAACCCCATCGAGTAATTTTCAGGTCACCACTCTCGAAATTCTACTATTATCACAACAAGCGGTTACAAGTAAAGGAATCCCAAGTACCTTACCAACCTACAATTGAACCATTATCCTAATACCCAATTGAACTTGTTCTGTAGTAACAATTTCCCCTTTTTATGCATGACTCCCAAGTACGTAATTAACCAATTGTGTGGATCCTATTATGCGATTTCAATCACAAACTAAAGGAAGTTTGTTGGCTGCAAAGTTCTTCAGTTCATTCCAATGATAACGATCAAGAAGATGCTTGGTCACAAAACTCAAAGGTGCACATGCACAGCAACTTCTTCAGAAGAGATGAACTAGAGCAAAATTTTTGTTTCCGGTCACAATTTGCTTGAACAAAGTTTGCTCAATACTTTCGCAACTTGTAAACCCTTTGACGACTTTTAAAACAATCATTTTATATGTCTAGGGTTAGGAGAAAAGAAGGTCCAAAAACACGTCCATGGATCCCAAGAAGCTGTCGAGCCATGGGCAAAACAGCTTCCTTAAATCTCGACATATGCTAGCTGTCGAGTTTTAGTAACTTTGCACTTTCAGCTTGTTTTCTTGAACAGACTTGAAGGCTTCAATACTTTATCTTGAAACATGGTTTCTTGAAATATTTCAACACATCCTAATTCTACCCAAATACAAATAAAGTGTGTTTTGTCAGAAGATTAGCTAATTATATAAAAAAATGACATATGTTCTTAACAAGTGAACCACATATGTCCTAACAATATCTCCCTTTGGCAATCCGTGACAAAACCACAACAAACAAATGAGATATGAGAGAAGTCATAAATCACTCAACTCATATTTACTTGTTGAATACAATAAAATCTATCATAACACAAACTCTTGAAAAACTTTGCAAGAAGAGAGTTTATGGCAAGTAGACTTTGACAACCTATATTTCTAAAACACTTTAAACAAAACTCATCAAGGCATCTTTGTGTGAAATAGAAATAATAGATTGTATACAAGTATAAGAAGCATGTGTATAAAGAAAGAAAAGAAACAACGCATGTAAGGTGGGTGAAAGAAATATACATCAACATATAAGGAAGATAAATACAATGTATATAAAAATGATTATAAGACCCAATGTACAAGATCAATGTATCTATAAAGAAAGAAAGAAAAAAGATACATCATATCCTCACTACATCCTTCAATGAATCAACATTCCCCTTAACAAAATGTCCTATACTAACTCTCTCCCTAAGATGACTACTTTCATATCCTGAAATTACTTTTTTTTTTGTCATTAGTGAGAAAGGGTAGAGTATCAAGTAGACATCTCATTAGTAGAGCTAGCATCTTCATCATCATCATTCTTAGCATCAAAATCAAAAGTCACTAGAGGAGGTGGTGAAGGAGTTGCCTTAAAAGCATAGCCACCCATAGCCACCTGTCATCGTGCAACACGACCGACACAAATATTCACCTGATACAACTCCATAGAGAATGTATCAAGGCGAGCATCCATGTGCTGCAACTGCGCCATGATGTCTCCAAGAGATACATCACCCATGGAAGAGGAGGGAGCAAATGTAGATGGAGCAGACTAAGAGGGTGCCGAGCGAGATGGAGTCGAATCAGAGTAAGGAGCTGCTGACTCCTGTCGCGACCTAAACTGAGCCTCACTACGTTTTACAGTAGCAGCGTCTATGGCACACATGACAAAAAAGTGATCAAAAGAGGGAAAAGGAATAGAAAAATGGCGTAGAATTTGCGTGATAGGTGAAAGAAAAATAAGCTTATGACAGGTAGTCGTATCCCTAAATACATCTATGATGGAAAGAATGAAAAGTGAAGGAAAATCCATAGTAAGATGCTCTAACAAAGAAAGTAAAAATCGAGCATAAGGCTCAATGATAGAGTTATAGTGAGAAAGTGGGTGCAAAACAAAAGTCATCACCATGTTCATGAATCTAAGACCTTTAGCAAAAGGCCGACATGATGTAAATTGACACTCACCCCAAACAGATAGGTACTCACAGAAAGCAGACATCATCTTGTCTTTGGACACAATCCTCAGACGCTCACAACTGGGATAATCAGGATGCTCTACCCTCGGGACTCGAAGTATATCCACAACAAGCTACAGTGTGACAGCAAAATGCGTACCTCGAATGCGAGTGTAAAAGAGAGGTACTGAAGAATCAATCCTGCGCATGTTGGAGTAAATCTCTTGAATAAGCACAACAGGACAAGTGACCAAGACGTCACATAGTGACTCCCATCCCTAACTATAAATGACATTGGGAAGGTTAGCGTCGGTGAAGGCTACCAAAATGACTCGGCGTTACGAATGAACACCTCGTCGAGAAAAGTTCTCCGAGTAGGCCTTTCAGGCATCCTCATCACGGAACCGAATGTTAGAAGGAGTAGGATCAGAAGAAGATAATGCCTGGAACAAAGAGAGTTCCGAGACGGAGCAGACTTATGTTTAGGTGCTATAGACACAACTAATGTAAACAGAGAGAGAGAGGGAGAGAAGGAGACAATCAGAAAAGTCCCAAAACATTTCAAATATATCAAGTATATTGAAAAGAAAGTATGGATGCATGAAAATGCATAAGCATGTGATATGCAAGGTAAAAAGCATCATGGACTTGGCCCAATCCAATCCTACCAGCACACAAGCATATTACACACATCTAAATGCATGAAAATACCATTATAATGCAAATATGATGCAATGTATGAGGTTTTAAATACATTTAAATGAAAACCTAACTCAAAATTTCAACAAAAACTCATCAATTTTGAAAAATCCTAAAAGTTTTCAAAAACCCTAAAACCTAGGTTTCAAATCATAAAATGCATGAAGAATGAAGAGATAGTAAGCTTACCAAGTGAAGGAAAACTTGAAGAAGCTTGAAGAAACCTTGAGGAGCAAGATTGGAGTGAGATAAAGGTGTTTGGGAGAGAAAACAGAGAGCTATTGAGAGAGAGATAGAGAGAAATGAGGTTCAAATTACACGAGGAGCTTAAATAGAATCCTTAGTAAATCTTGACAGATGAGGTATCAAGAGGTGTCGAGACAGCTATCGAGGGAGGTGTCGAGAAAAAAAACGTCAACAGTTAAAGGTGTCAAAGAGGTATCGAGGGATAAAACACTAGACTAAGGACATAAGCTCGATCAATCGATCGACCAAGTGTAGAGAAGTTATCAAGGAGGCAGGAGATTTCTCGATCAATCCACCAAGTGTTGAAGAGGTGTCGGGATTGCGATAAGAAAAAGCTTGAGAAGCTCAACAGATAGCAAGGTATCGAGGACGTGTCAAGCCAGCTTTTAAAAACAGTTTTTCAAGAAGAGAAAAATACAGACATGAATGCAATCCAACATGCAACTCAAACACTGATCCAATCAACATATTAAGCTCTCAAAAACATCTCTCAATAAGAAATTTAAGCACATGGATCCTCAAAAACACACACACACACACACACACACACACACACACACACACACACACACACACACACACATACACATACACTAAACAAGTCTAACAAATTTTATATTTCAAAAACAAGTCAAGATAGTTTAGTAAGTATACATTAGCACATGTAAAACCTTGTGATGGCCAAATCACATTGTACTTGCACATGTATTAAGAGTAGTAAAGAATATTGCGTGTTATGTGTAAAAAACATCGCAAGATTGCATATGTGTATACATGTTATGACGATTTGAGATATGAGAAAATCACTTTAACTCACACACAATCATAACTATTTGATGGGGACTATCACCTTTGAGGTACATTCTATAACTCTCACATCTCCTAGAATACATGCTTACAATTATATTTAAAGCATTTTGATCATTTTGCTTTTTATTTTCTTTGCATACTTTCTTTTATTTAGCATATCATGCATGGGCATATAAAAGAGAGAAAAGAAATACCCAAGATGTTAAGTATTTGACATTGTACTTTTACTATACCGAAGCATATGGATGTCTTTGACACTGCACTTTTGTTATGCCAAAGCATATAGGTGTCATCTTATGATTGGCGGGCAACAGTGGTGAGATAGTTTATATGCCTTTCTCTTAGGATTTTTTAGTCATTCCCGTCAAAAAGAGTGATATGAGTGTTAAGTTTAATAGATAACTTAATCTTACTCATCACAAACAAGAGCCACAAAACTCATTTGCTTAGTTGTGCATAGAGATGCTCATCTAAACTACAAAAGATAGAAAATTTAGAAAATTTTGTTTCAATAGCCATCTAAGGTACATAAGTATCAAAGTACACAAAAACACACACTGTTTTTATATTTTTCAATTTTTTTATTTATTTTTGTATCAAAAATAAAATAAACAAAACTGAAAACAAATAAAAAAAAACATGTTAAACAAAGTAAAGCATAAAACTAGACTGACTCAAAATAAAAGCAAACACACATGTAATGCAACAAACAAAAACAAGAAGATCGAAAAAAGTGATAAAATCACTTAGAGTCATTTTTCTTCCACACCTTAGAAGAGCATTTCCTTTGATTAAATCCTTGAACCGGTAGTGAGGGGGAAGAATTGAAACTGTACAAGTTTGAAAAGAACATGAGGGTTTTGAAAAAATCTCCAATAGAAGCAAGAGAGGATTGAAGTTGATTCTGGCTTTCAGATGCTATCATGCCATTACTCTGTTGAGTGGCTAACCACTTGTAGCAATTTGGTCGAGTATGACCGGCAGCTCCACAATGATGACAGAGATGTTACTTCTTCTGTTTAAGCTTTTGAGAGTTAACCTTCTTAGCCCTACAGTTCTTAACATCTTTCTTATCCTATTTAGAGGGTGCTCCTAAGATAGATTTACCCTTGTCTAAGTTCTTACTAACTAATTCAGTTTTAACATTAGTGTTCTTAATTTTAGTATTATTAGCAGGAGGAACAAACACAGAAGCACTAGTAGAAGCAATATTAGAGAAAGAAAGACTATATCCTAAACCTATTCGATCTGAAGCAAATTTCTGAATGCTGAGCATCTCATCAAGCTTTACACTTGAAGTCCTCTCTAATTGAGCTCTGACTTGAAACAGCTCCGTTTTAAGTTTCTTGGTGTTTTCAGCCAAGAAATTGTTCTTAAACCTCAGTGCACCAATTGTTTGATTAGCTTCATTAAACTTTGTGAAAAGCTCTTCACAATTAAGTTCCACATCATTGAGCTTCTTGGTGGCCAGCCTATACAGTTTCTCATGCTTCTCAGAGAGCTTGTAAAGTTTCTTATAGACTATATGGATATCATCTTGATCATCCATCTTCTCACACTTAGAATCCACCAATTCTTCTTCTTCTTCCACGTCTTCAGCAATCCCTTTAGTAGGATTGACTGTGGTAGTGAAGGCATTCAAGATTCCGTCATCCTCATCGTCGGAATCATCCTCAGGCTCAATGTCACTCAAGGTTGCAGTAAGTGCCTTACTCTTCCTAATGCTCTTGAGATATGTGAGGCATTCTTGCTTTATGTGACCAAATCCATGACACGCAAAACACTTTGGTCCTGCAGGAACAGTGTACTGACCGCCATCCTTAACATCATTTTTCCCTTTATCTTGGCCCTTGAACTGAGAAGAACTAGATTGTCTGTGGTCCTTGTTAAAGCTCCTTCCATTGGCATTCTTCATAAACTTCTTGAATTGCCTTATAATGTAGGACTTCGTCTTAGAATCTTCATCATCGGAAGACTTATCTGTGTCACTGCTCTTTGCCTTCAAGGCTGTGCTTTTGCCTTTACTTGACTTGTCAATCCTAGATAGCCTTAGCTCGTAGGTCTGCAAGTTTCCAACCAGCTCAGTCAAATGAATCTTGTCAATATCCTTTGATTCCTTTATTGCCGTAATCTTCGCATGGAATCTCTCAGGTAGAGATCTGAGCACTTTCCTCATAATCTTGGGTTCAGGAATGGTTTCCCCAAGATTGAAGGCTGAGTTTACTATGTCCTTGAACTTGGCATAAAATTCATCGAACGACTCATCCTCCTCCATCTTTATTTCTTCAAAACTTGTAGTGAGCCTTTGAAACTTTGAATCCTTGAAAGCCTTTGTACCCTTATAGATTGTCTAGAAGATGGTCCATGCTTTCTTAGTAGTTTCTGTGGAGGATATCTTCTGAAACTCCTCATTGATGACTGCACTGAATAAGGCATTCAATGCTTTACTGTTGATGTTTACCGCCTGATCTTGGCTTCATCCTAATCAGCTGGTGCTTCCTTTGGCTGGATCTAGCCAATCTCCATAACTTGCCACACCTTTTCATCAAAAGACTGTAAGAAAACTCTCATACGTACTTTCTAGTATGCATAATTAGTGTTATCAAATAAAGGAGGTATGATTAATGACTGTCCTCTATCTATGACAAACAAAGGTCAATGAATCAACACAGCAAAGATTAAACATAATCAGAATGTGCCCGCTTTAATACCACTTGAAAGGCCAAAAACGTATTGACCCCTTGTGATTAAATTAATTAATTAATTAGCCAAGTTATTAATTAATCAATTTAACATGTAAACATGTGGTAGCATAAACAAATCACCAATAAAATAATTATGCAACGAAAAAATAAATAACACGGTGATTTGTTTACGAATAGGGAAAACCTGACGGCAAAAACTTCACTGGGTGATTTTCAAGTCACTACTCCCGAAACTCCACTATTATCATAATAAGCAGTTACAAGTAAAGAAATTCCAAGTATCTTACCAACCTACAGTTGAACTCTTACCCCAATACTCAATTGGACTTATTTTGTAGTGACAGTTTTCTCTTTTTATGCACAACTCCTAAATACTTGACTAAACAATTGTGTGGATCCTAGTACGTGACTTCAATCACAAACTAGATGAAGTTTTTTTGCTACAAAGTTCTTCAGTTCATCCTAATGATGATGATAAAAAAGAGGCTTGGTCACAAAATCCAAAGGTGCATATACACAGCAACCTCTTTAAAAGAGATGAAATAGAGCAAAACTTTATCTCCGGTCACAATTTGCTTGAATAGAGTTTGCTCAATACTTTCGCAACTTGTAAACCCTTTGATAGCTCTTAAAACAATCCTTTTATATGTCTAGGGTTAGGAGAAAAGAAGGCTCAAAGACACATCCACGGATCCCAAGAAATTAGATAAAAAAAAATCTGATTTTATAAACCTCGACAGATAGAAGTTGTCGAGCATCTGTCGAGATAGCTGTCGAGCTACGGGCAAAACAGCTTCCTTAAATCTTGACACATGCTAGCTGTCGAGCTTTAGTAACTTTGTACTTTCAGCTTGTTTTCTTGAACAGACTTGAAGGCTTCAATACTTGATTTTGAAACATGGTTTCTTGAAATATTTCAACACATCCTAGATCTACCCAAATACAAGTAAAGTGCGTTTTGTCAAAGGATTAGCCAATTACATAAAAGAATAACATATGTTCTTAACAAGTGAACCACATATGTCCTAACATCTAGGATGTGTTTAATATTTCAAAGAACAAGAGTTCAAGTTTAGTATTGAAGTCATACAAATCTGTCCAAAAAACAAGTGAAGAAGTGCTAATTCATTAAAGCTCGATAGATAGCTATCTATCGAGATTTAATGAGGCTTGACAGGTACTATCTATTGAGGTATCTATCAAGAATTACAAAAATCAGTTTTTAAAATCTAATTTTCAGCTTATGTTTATGTATTTGTGTAAGGTTTTTTTTTTCTTACAACCCTAGACATTAATAAGAATTATTTTTAGAGGCCGTCACATAAGAGAATACAAGGAGAACACATGCAAAAAGTAACCGATGCCTTATTCTCTTTAAAAGAAGCTACTGCGTCTTTGTGCTTTAGGGTTTTATAACCAAGTGCTTCTTGATCTTCATTGTTGATAAAGTGAAGAACTTTGCAGCCAATATTTTTTTCAAGTTGATGTGTTAGTCACGTACTAGGAGCTGTGCATCATTGGTTAGTCACGTACTGGGATCCGTGCAAAAAGAGTGGCGTTCATATATTGAAGAGTTCAAAGGTTCTGAAGCGGTAGAAGGTTTCTACTGTAAGTTCATTTACGGAGATTGTAGAGTTTAAGGACAAAGAGTTTAGGGATAAAGGTTTTGTACTAGATCTGAAACTTCTCTTTATTATAGTGAATTGCTTTTCGGAAGGTTTCCCCCTAAGTTTTTTACCGTGAAATTAGTTTATTTTATTGGTTTTCTTGGGTCATCATATCTTATCTTATTTATTATTTTGCTATGCATGGTTTTGACATGATATTGATGTTAGTTTATTTTAACAAGGTTTATTCATAATAAATTTAATTAACAACTTGGGTTTAAAACTTGTTAATTTTATTAACCGGAGTCTAAATTTCCCAAAAAAGGTCTATAGCTGCATTTTTCAAACGTGGCTATAGACCTCGTTTTTTGTAGTGATTGTCTGAATGTGTGTTTCTTCTCTCTCTCTCTCTCTTTAAAAATTTTATGGGATAATAGTAGATTTGAAGAACACATTTTTCTTCCTTTTTATTCTTGGTGCTGAACAATACATTGTTAAGAATTAAAAGATCAACAATTCCTTTAACTTGTTTATAAAGTGATTATAGTTTCTACTATAACTACAAGATAAGCAATTTTAGTCAAAAATATTGTCAAAACTAGGTTTTGTAAAAAGGAAATAAAAAATAAAAAAAATAAAGGCTATTTGATTTTGTACATTAAAAAGGAAATTGCTTCAAAGTATATAATCAAAGTTAAAGACCTAGCTCCATCCCTATCAAGCTCCAAGAAAAATCTACAAAAAGAAAATAGGGTGAGAATTTAGAATGGTGTCTAGCAATTGATATGCTTAAGTCAAATTTATCTCTTTTTTTAGTGGAAGTGTGGACTAAAAGTTCATTTAAGAATGGCTTATCATATTATTCTAGAACTAGTGTGTAGCTCTATGCATATGCACAGATACAATTAAAAATAATTAAAATTATTTGGTTTAAATTATGTTTTTTATAAGAGATTCAAATTATACATGTTATTAGCTTACACTTTTTTAAAACCATATATTTTTAAAATATATATGATTTAGAATTTAATTGGTTTTAAACTTTTCGGTTTTTATATCCAATAATTCACTTGCCACAAAAATTAAAAACTTAGATGGACATGTGGTGAAAAATTGGATTTCAATTGAAATCTAATTTAGAATCTAATTGGATTTAGACTCTTTTAATTTCTAAACTCAATAATTCACTTGGCACAAAAGTAAAAATTTAACGGGACACGTGGCACAATATTGAGAATCCAATTAAAATCTTTTTTTTTTTTTTTTGAGAAATCAATTAAAATCTAATTGGTGCTTATGCATGGGAATGATGAATTGTAGTGGTGCTATTGATGTTAGTTTGAGTTATAAATATATAAGATATAGTTCTGCCAGGACATTTGGAGGTACTAATATAGTTTTTTCTTACAATTGTTATGGTATTAGTTACACCAAGTTTCTAATTACATTTCTATTACATATATAATTTTGAAAATCACTATTGGATACTACATATATAATATCAATTCACAATTATTGTTTGTGAAATTCTACTAAATACAAAAAAAAATAAAATAATAAATTTGTCAAATAATATCTACTAAATTGAATAGGGATAGATGCATGAGATCGATTAACTCAATTACAGTTTGTTATATTCAATGTCTTCACATACAAAATATCTAAATAGAAACAATATAAAAAGTATGTTCATTTGTTTAGAGAAAAAAAAATACAACAAAAATCTAAACAATTTAATTTAATTTGTATATAAATCTAAAAAAGGTGAAATCCAATTTTGATTATAATTGAATTTTCTCTAAACTTTGGTTTAGAAAAACAAATATATAATACCTAGTTAGTAATTGACCATACATAATCGTGGTATATTATATAAATGACTTATAAATTTGAATTGTTTTTAGTTATAAAAAAAAAAAAAAAAAAAAAAAAAAAAAAAAAAAAAAGGTCATAAATATAAAATGATTCAAACTCTCTCTTCCTCTAATTTATATATAGAGTTAGATATATTATTGGATATTTTATAATTTATTTATATTTGGCTTCTCGTTTTCTATACTAAATTAACTCATTAGGCACAGAAAATTTAAAAAAAAAAAAAAAAAAAAAAACTTAGATTAGATGGAACACGTGGCGCAAAATTAAACTCTAATTGAAATTAAATTTTTACAATGAATTAACTCACTTGGCATAAAAATTTAAAAACTTAGATTAGATGGAACATGTGATGCAAAATTAGATTCTAATTGAATTCTAATTTAAAACCTAATTGAATTTTCTCTCAACTTTGCCTATTAATATAGAATCTAATTTATATATATATATAGAGAGAGAGAGAGAGAGAGAGAGAGAGAGAGAGAGAGATTGGTTCCTTTTTTTTTTTTTTTTTTTTTTAAGATAGTTACCTCTTTACACAGTGTTCTCTATATATATGATGATTGTATTGGAATTCTTTCCATCTGAAATTGATCAATTTCTTAATCCATATTGATGATGCCGAAAAAATCACCAGTGAGCCACACGATTCCAACTCGCTCGATACCAGACCTGCCCAACACAAAAAAAGAAGAAGACCTTACAAAGAGTACCGGTGTGGTACCGGCCAAAGACCTTCCGAAGGTTGAGTCAGAAGAGAGCTCCAACAATGCTAGAGAGTATAAGTTTTAGAGAAATTGTGCGTACCATTTTCTTGAGGGTCTTTGGGTTTTTATAGTAGCGTAGGGCCAGACTTCTTTGTTTGCGGAACAAGTCTTTTCCTTATCGGGAAGATACTCATTAATGCGTGTATATTCTAGAATTCTACTCATGTTAGGACTCTACAAACCAGGGCTCATCGTGTGTCACAAGTATTTTCTATTTAAGGTTCCTTGGAGACCACATAATAATGGGTCGGATACCATGTGGCCGTTCGGTCCATACATGCCACGTCTGTTCGTGCCACCTTCGTCCAGATAGCTTTGTCATGCATAATTTTTCCTCTTCACATATTAAATATTATAAATCTAAAGTTATATTTAGTGCCGCCAAAATGAAATTTAGTATTGAAATAACAATTTATCCCTCTCCCTAAAACAGATGACTAAGAGGATAAATTAGTCTCTCAATATTGAATTTTGTTAGAGTTAACAACAAAACATACAACATGGGATTAAGTGTAATATGTGTTTTTAGAATTTGGGGTTAATTGTGCATTTCGATAATTCAAAGAATTAAGTATAATCGGAGCAATAATTTAAGGTGAAAAACTGTGATTTGCCTTCTTAAGTAGCCTTGCCGCCTGTCCTGGCGCTTCTTGATGACTATGATTGGATGCAATTGCATGCTCACCACTGTCCCAAACAAAAGAGGCAATGGGGCCAGGGACATTAACGAAAGTCCAAGGATGGTCTTATACCAAATAGCACTCACTATCCTTATCATGGGTATAAAAATTAAGTCTAAAGCTACCCAAATTTGTTAGACAAGACAATATTCAGTTGCCAATATTTTTTTCCAGAGAAGGGAATTGCTGGTAAATTAAAAAACCGTAACTGTAAAAAATGAATTCCAGTTTGGGGGGATATGGCAACTGATCAAGCTTTCATTGTTTCTCTAAAACTACTTAAAAAAAAAGAAAAAAAGAAAAAAGAATATAACCTTTTTTGGTATGTGGCAATAAGGAGCGTGTAGGCTGTAGCACATAGCCAAAAAAGAAATGATATGTGGCTTTTCCTTTTAGCATATAGAAAGGGTTGAGTGAAGCTTGAGCTTAACCATAGTGAAAATGAAGATAACAAGTCATTCAAGGTTTAGATGTACTAATAATATGCAATCATGGGGTGTTCCCTCTCCTCTTAAAACTCAGACCCACCAATTCATTTTCCTTTTATCTTCTTTAATCCTCAGCCCCCACCATTCATCATTTCTTCACTTTTTTTGCTATTATCCTCTTATTCTTTTATTCGCTTAATTGTTTAGTCTATATACTAGTAAATTATTAAGCAGAAGAGTCATGAAAACGACTTTTAGCATTAATTACTCTAATTGGATTCCAGAACTATGAGAGGAACACATATTCATATTACATTCACGCTCTAGCTTGCCCATAAAATCTTTGTTTTATTTTTTATTGAAAAATATTAACAGATACCTTAAAGTAGTTTGCTAATGAACCGTTATAGAAAAATTTTTATGGAAAGAGAAAAAATTAAATAATATTTTAACACTCTTTTCAAATTTTCATAAAATTTGCATTAAAACTTTTCTAAAATAACTGGTTAACAATGGTTTTATGGGCACCAATTAATCTTGAGTAGCTAGAGGATCATAGTCTTTATTAGTCGTGGGCTCACTCCACTGCCTACCTGCACTTTCAAATTTTAAGCTGTGTGAATTTCCAAATTGGTCTTAGTTAATTTGGCTCCTATGATCTAATAAAACTCTCATCGCTAATTCAGTTATATATTTCATCTTGCCATTACATTAGCAACATTTGATTTAGAGAAAGTAAAATATTAAAATCATAATTATATCGAATTGGATTATTTTTGCCTGTCAAATTTGCAAATTTTTATTTTTCTTCCTCATTGACTTAAAAAAAAAAAAAAGTATCGTCTGATATCATTTTGTATTGTGAGTTTTAATTAATTTAATTGATAAAATTATTATTATTATTATTATTATTATTATTATTTTCTAATTTCTAAATTTAACAAAATGGATTTATAAAAGAAAATCTAGGGCAGAAAACTAAATTCTTGGAAAGAAATTTCTAGAGGTCAATACTCCATAATATATGGGTTTGGTAGTTCGCACTCGTACTCGATCGTAGATTCGTAACTTATAACCATATATATATATAGGTCCCGGAAATCACTCTTAGCGTAAAATCCGACAAAAATTCTTTCCCATGTCTTTGTCCTTTCTATGTTGTCTCTCTCTCTCTCTCTCTCTACACAGACCCACACACCCATAAACCAAAGCTCCAAAGATTTTCTCTAGAGCCAAACATAAACCATTAGACAGGCTACATATTCTTGAATTCTCCTACAGTCATTCTTCCACTTCTCTTCTCTGCCGCCCTCTTACACACTCTCTCTAAAGTCTCTACAAGCAAATAAACCAACTTCAAAGTCCAGCAGAGAGGCCAAAACTTTATCATGCAGTTCTCACCAATGTCCCTCATCCAAACCAGTTAATATATCACATACATAACCATACAGTTTTTGTTTTAATTTTGGGATCAAAATGGGGTCTGCAACATCTTCAATGGCAGCTAAGTTCGCATTTTTTCCACCGGACCCGCCATCTTATGACATCTATGTTGATGCATCCACTGGGAAAATGAGAATGTCCGATGTTCTTAATCATCAGAGAGAGGACGTGGACGTGGACGTGTTGAAGATAAGCACCAAGAAAGGGAATGAGATTGTTGCTATGTACGTCAAAAACCCATCTGCGTCTATGACCCTGCTCTACTCTCACGGCAATGCTGCTGATCTTGGACAAATGTCTCACATTTTCACTGAGCTTAGCCTTCACCTTGGAGTTCACGTTATGGGGTCAGTTTGTTCTATATATTCTCTTTTTCTAAGCCAAAAAGAAATCCATCTTATCGTAATATAGAAAATTTTTTTCAATTATTTTTTGTGAATGTAATCTCTAGTCATTCAAAGAATCAGTATGTTTTTTTGTGCGTTGCAGATACGACTATTCTGGATATGGACAGTCATCTGGAAAGGTATTTATTTGCACAGTCTTTTACACATTTCTTGTGTGTATCTTTCATTTTTCTTCCCCCCCCCCCCCCCCCCCCCCTTTTTTTTCCTTACAAGTGGGGTGGGGATTTTAACCAAGAAGAATGAGTTACAAAGCTCTTGACATCTTTCATTTTTACCATTAATTTACATTACATTTAGGTGTCATATCAATTATTAACTTTAAATTGACTGTACAGATGAGAGAGATGAAATAAAACGTGTACAAAAACTGTGAAAATTGCAATTTCCTTAAAATAATATACAAAATCTTCTGCGTGGATGTATACAAATCTCATCTTTAGACTGATTTTAAAAGGACTGAAAGCAAATTTACGCAAATAGCATTTTTTTCCCATAAGCACAAGCTTAAAGTCATCGGTTCTTCCCTATTGTTTGTTACTTTCTGATCAGTTTAATGGATGAAAAGTGAGCAAGCTTTTTATGTATATTTGAATTTCATTAGCACTTGTCACTTTCAGAATCATGTAGACCATAGGGGTGGTGTTTCCTTTTGGAAAATAATTTCTCAACTATCCATCCTACTTGACGCTGCAAGCTATATGTTATGGAAGTGGTGGGATGTCGGTGCTCAATTAGGTTTGAATTGAAATAGTGGAATCATAAATGACAATCATATTATTTAGTCTAAATTTTATCACAAAGTCTAGCTTGTCTAGCATTTGCTTTGGAGACATTTTCACTCAGTTTCTTAACCAATTTAGATTATGACTTATGAGTCTATGATAAGTATTCGTCCTACAAACCACTGTCCTAAAACTTGGTCACCAATCTTCTTTATTAGATTTGAATGTGACTAAAGAAGCAGACTACTTAATTATCTTGTCTGTATCAATAAGCCAAGTGAGCAGGACACATATGCGGACATAGATGCTGCTTATAAATGCCTTGAAGAGACTTATGGAGTGAAGGAGGAAGACATTATATTGTATGGGCAGTCAGTTGGAAGTGGACCTGCACTGGAACTGGCTATCCATTTGCCACGATTGAAAGCTGTAATTCTTCACAGTCCCATCTTGTCTGGCCTGCGGGTCATGTACCCAGTGAAGCGAACATTCTGGTTTGACATATATAAGGTTTTGCCTCAACTTTATATTTTCAAACTATAGCTTTGTTGTTTTACATGAGATATAATTATGTCCTTTATTAAAAGGTACCTTTTGTTTCTGTTGCAGAACATTGATAAGATTCCACTAGTCAATTGCCCTGTTCTGGTAATTCATGTGAGTGTGGCTTTTGTTTGATCTTCCAAACCAATTCAATCTCATAATAAAGGTATCTTGAGCATGTTCACTGCTTTCATGGCCTGACAGCACGAGGGTTACCTTTTAGTTGGGTCAAATCAATATATGTAAAGGTTATTGCCCTCTCATAAATGGAAATTTATGTAGGTTTCGCCAATAAAAATACTTTAGAATTCCTTACATGTATGCATGAGATCTACCAGCGTAAGGCCATAAATTTTGGTGTTTTTCCTCAACAGTCTTCAGTGATTGCAGATTTGGCCATGGACCAACCTGCGTGGTCAATGGTACAGGGGTGTATAGACTTAATAAATTCTTATTAATCTGTTTCTTTCCAAACTAAAAGTTTTACCAAAGTGATTCTGTATGTGGAGTTTAATGCATATAATTTAAAATATTTCATATCCTACAAATTGACATGATAATGTGAGAACCTATTAATCTGTGTTTTCCAGATGCAAACCTTTATGAATGTGGTTTCTATAATGTGGCATGTAATAAGTACAATTTCAGAAAATTTTAGGATCTATAAATTTACATGACAATGTGAGAATGGCTAGCAATCCAGCCACTTCATACTGGTTAGTAAGACGCGTTCTTGACAAAGTTGACACCCCTAATGGCTTTATCCCCAAACATGTAGGACTTGTACTACAGCCATAAAATTCAAGAACCCTATTTTCTTCCCAAAAATTTTGACATTATAAGAAACTAATTTAGTTAAAGGGATTCTAGTCGGTGCTCCGGGTGACACTCTAGTTGCTAATGGCAGGGAACAGAAGATGAAGTAGTGGATTTCTCCCATGGTAAGCAGCTCTGGGAGCTTTGTAAAGAGAAGTATGAACCTTTGTGGGTCAAAGGAGGAAACCACTGCAACTTGGAACTCTATCCAGAGTACTTAAAGCATCTCAGGAAGTTCGTATCAGCCATAGAAAAACTACCGCGTCCTCAGTTTGTTTCTGAACAAAGTACAGAACAATTATCAGAGCAGTCACTGAGTACCACAGACCAAAAGTCCAGAGCAAGCACAGAGCTTAGAGAGAAGTCTAGGCCAAGTAATGGGCAGAGAGAAAAATCTAGGCTGAGCACAGACAATAGGGAAAAATCAAGAACCAGCACTGACAAGAGGGAGAAGTCAAGAAGGAGCATGGAACGGTCTGGAAAGGCAAGGAACAGTACAGATCAGTCAGAGAGAGCAAGGAATAGCTTCGACCGGTTAGTTGAACTATTTAAGAAGCAACATTTATCTCCTGCATTAGATATATGCATCATTCCTCTCATATTGTATAGATCTCATAGTCTTATGGGATTCTCATATTGTGTGTGAGAGAGAGACGATGTATATATCTGATGCATGAGATACCTTATCATTTAGAAATTTGATTAATTTTCTCTACATTTTCATTACCTTATTCATTGCTGTGCTGATGCCTTAAGCTCTCTAAACAAATATGTCAATGTGACTAACTGTTGGAACCAATCATGGCAGCTTGGGAGACATGGTGAGATCAGTTGGATTATGTAATGTGGATTGTTTGAAGCAGACAGCTTTGGAGGCCTGAGGTTAAATGGTTAAAACATTCAGTGCTTGTGATTGGGTTGTACATTTCTGTTGGACTTCCATGTTTGGTTGATTGGTTGGAACTTGGAAAGATTTAACTGAGTAGTATTACAAGAAAAGGTGAGGTCCGTGAGGAACATTCCAACTTCCAGTGTTGGTGGTTCAGGAGGGCAAGTTGTTTTGGCACAAAGTAAAATTTGTACATCTGTTTCAGATTTCATAAATTCATTTGGAATTATGACATTTTGGCAAATTTGACTTTCAATTTGAGACATACCCATATGCCTAATGTCTATACAGTGGATACAAATAGATTTGACCTGACAATTTGCTCCAAGCCACTTGAACTCTTCTATTATGAAATTCTCTCATAAATGCATTCATGACTTCAACAACTGCCTTGAAAGTTTTTTCTGTGATGTGGCGAATAAGAAAGGCCCTATGGTTTTATGGTGAGTTTGGTTCAAAATTTTGAAATTGTGCCTTTTGAGGAAAAAAAAAGAAAAAAAAAAAAACCCTTTTGTTATTGCTACTCACTTATTCTAATGTGAAAAAACATAAAAATTATGCTACAAGACCCAAAAGACACCATTTATAAATATTACCAAAAACATTAAATCAGGTTTTGAAATCCCAAACACCATTTTTTGCTTAAAACACATTAACCAAATGGATATATTGCCTTTAATCACTAATGAGAAACATCATATTAAGATTATGTATTTCAACTTATGAGCTATGGTGAAAATAGAAAAATCTTTCAAATTTTATCTATATTCTTATATATTGTTAAATTTTTAAAATTCAAATTTAATAAAAAAAAAACGAGTTTGAAGAGCCTCTTTCTTCTTTCTAGGATCATTGCGCAAAGTTAGGAGAGTTTTATTTTTCATTAATAAAAAAAGGTAAAAAAAAAAGAGAGGATATTGTGGATGCTGAAATGGCAGCATCTTAGCCTTACAAAATTGCACACAAATAGCTCCCTCTACAGTATTGCAGCTAGTATGAAATACCAATAATATCCTCAGGCTGTGTGCAATATATGTCTAGAACCCTCTATTCTCTTCTTCGTCTTCTTCTTAAACCCCTAGCAAGCACAGCATATAATACAATATAATATAAGAAGAAGAAAGCCACACACACTCTTTAAAGTCTCAAGTGTCAAGGGTTCAAGGGAAGGGTTTTGAGAAAGTTTGAGGTTTGTCTAGGAATTAGAATTTAGAAGAAAGGGGTTTTCATTCAATGGCTCCAGTGCTGAGTAGAAGCCTAGCTACAGCTTCTCTTGCTTCACTTCCCTCAGCCTCCTCCTCATTTTTACTGAGAAACAGCAACAGGGTTTTAAATCTCACAACTGCCTTTGTGCCACAAAATGGTCTCAGAAAGCGCTTTTCTTCTTCTTCTGGGTTGAAGTGGAAGTATGAGAGAAGAAACCACCGGTTAGCGCTGCGGTGCGAGGCTGCCGCTGTGGCCGAGAAAGAGGCCGCTGACGACACTTCTGGTGAGAAATTTGAGTACCAAGCTGAGGTCCGTCTCTTTTCCATTTTCCCCTGTCAATTTCTTATACCCTCTTTGCTTGTTTCTAACATATATAGTTTCAAAAGTAGAGTTTTTTATTCTTACTACTGCTACAACGCTATCCAATAACTTCCACTTATTATTTCTTCTTACCAATTTAATTGATCTTTTGCACTCAAATTCTGTTTCTTCTTATCCTTCATTTTTTTTTTTTTAAATGAATATCAAAATTCATTTTTCCCCCTTTTCGTTATCATGTTTTGGGCAGTAATCTGCTCACCTAATTTGGGTTTTTTTTTTTTTTTTTTCACTAACGAAATACAAGATGAAAACTTTGATGAGAACTCCTTTGACGAACTTTTAAATGGTTGAAAGTTTTGTTTTCATTTTTTTCTTTGGTTTTTATGGGCTTTAGAGGGACCAATTTGTTATGAGTTTTTAGTTGAAAGTTGATGCATAATGACAAATTGCAGGTCAGTCGCCTCCTAGATTTGATAGTTCATAGTTTATACAGCCACAAAGAGGTGTTCCTTCGAGAGCTTGTGAGGTGAGCAAATGCCTGCTTGTGCTTGTACAATATACACTCTAATATCTTTCTTTTGTACAACTTAATACTTGGGATTTATATGAGTGACATCTTGCAATTAAAAAAAAAAAAAAAAAAAAGCTCCATTTTTGTGTTTCTCATCTTCATAAAATGTATGATTGCGCGTGCATGGTTAATTCTGAGATTGTGTTTTGATCTATATTTGCACTTAATTCTCTTCTTCTTTTGCAGTAATGCAAGTGATGCTTTAGACAAGTTAAGATTCTTAAGCGTGACTGAACCCTCGCTGCTTGGAGATGCTGGTGATCTAGAGATACGTATCAAGCCTGATCAAGACAATGGGACTATCACTATAACGTATGGTGATGCTAAATTTTAGCTCATTCTTTTCCTGGATAACTGAGTGGTGTTTTTGAGATGGGATCTTATGAATTTGCAGAGATACTGGTATTGGAATGACCAAAGAAGAGCTCATTGACTGTCTTGGAACTATTGCTCAGAGTGGTACTTCAAAGTTCTTAAAGGCTCTGAAGGTACTTTTAAACTCTTTTATCCATAGGGTGCATTATTTTATTCCTTCCTGTGTGACTATTTTCAAGTTCTATGCTGCTTTGAAGCTTACACTTCCGGCCTTAAAATTTGTTAGGAAAATAAGGATCTTGGAGCAGACAATGGTCTGATTGGTCAATTTGGTGTGGGGTTCTATTCCGCCTTTCTTGTTGCTGAGAAGGTAACTTTTATAATTAAACTCAAGTCTTGTTGCAATTTTAAATTCCTTTTGAAGCTTTTAATGTGAATGCTTTTACTGGGTGGCCACTAATTGTGCTTAATTTGTGTACATCATACACCATTGATTAGGTTGTCGTGTCTACAAAGAGCCCTAGATCAGATAAGCAATATGTTTGGGAATCTGTTGCTGACAGTAGCTCGTATATGATTAAGGAAGAAACTGACCCTGAAAAGTTCCTACGTCGTGGAACACAGATCACACTCTATTTAAGGGTATGCCACTCTTCTTTTGTTCTTTTAATGAGATAGATTGTGCATGTTCCTGTCACACTCTGCTTGTTTCAATGGAAAACAAAATAATTGAGTGGAGCTTCTTAAGATGTTGCTTCTTCTCTGGTCTTTATCATAATGATTGTGTTGTTATTATTCCATATGATTCATGATTTTATGGAGTGAATTGAGGAGGGTATCTTGGCTGTTGCTGGAAGACTAGCAGCTTATCTTGTTATGGATATAGGACTAAAAGTTTAAAAACATCCTAATCTGTTGTTTTTCTTGCAGGGAGATGACAAGTATGAATTCTCAGACCCAGCTAGGATTCAGGGTTTGGTAAAGAATTACTCTCAGTTTGTTTCCTTCCCCATTTATACATGGCAAGAAAAATCAAGGACTGTTGAGGTGAGACGTCTTAAATTATCCTCTCTGTCAGGAAGGTTATTTGGGAGATTGAAAATTTTAGATCTTTGAATAGTTTTGTCTGTCCAATTGTAAAACAATTAGCTTCTTGTTTTTTAAACAACACCCCCCCCCCCCCCCCCCCCACCCCAAAAAAAAAAAAAAAAAACCCAAACTAATTCTAATTTTACTATGTTAGCTACTTAAGAAATAGTGACAAACAAGGGTGTTACCCATAATTTTAGGAGTATTGGTGAGATCTTCATTCTGGGTCATTTTGTCCAACTCAGTTATTAGAGTGTCTCACTGTCTTAATCTCCTGATGTAATTTTTAACTTATGTCTTCATCACCAATGGTATTAGAACCTAGGTTCTGAATACAATAAAGCAAACCTCTTGTTGATTTGTTATCCAGTATTTACTAATTTAAACTTAAGCAGGTGGAAGAGGAGGAAAAATCAGAAGAAGGAGAAGAATTGAAGCCAGAGGTAGTTGACTTGGTATTCCCAATTGTGGGCATTGCACTTTTCTCAGTATGGTTTTGAGTGTGTTACTTTACTTTTGACTAGGGTGAAAAGAAAATGAAGAAGACTACAAAAACTGAGAAGTATTGGGACTGGGAATTAGCCAATGAGACAAAGCCAATTTGGGTGAGTTTATGCTGTATCTGCTTTCAAAGGTCATGATATATTGTAGTAATTTTCTTTTATAGAGATATCACTTAATGGCATGCGTTTTGCATAATCTCTTATGCACATATTCTATTTTAGCTTACCTTGTCTGCCCTGCTGTAGATGAGGAATCCAAAGGAAATCCAGAAGGATGAGTACTATGAATTCTACAAGAAGACTTTCAATGAATTCTTGGATCCAGTTGCATACACTCACTTCACCACTGAGGTAAGTAGGGATTTTTTTTTTTTTTTTTTGGTAGCCATATCTGTGGTTAGGAATTACTTTACTCTGAAAACTGTGCAGGGTGAGGTTGAGTTTAGAAGTGTCCTCTATATTCCTGGGATGGGCCCTCTTAACAATGAGGATGTAGTTAATCCAAAAACGAAGAATATACGTTTGTATGTGAAGCGTGTATTCATCTCAGATGATTTTGATGGTGAGCTGGTAAGTTTTAACATATTAACTTGAGATTCTATGAATATACGTTTGTGGTGTGAGTTTTATATTAATGATGTCTTTTATCACTTATACATTAGAGATGTAAAATTAATTTGTTATATATAGAGGATATTGGTGGTAACTATTATGCCTGTATTTTAACCCCAAAGGGTTGGCTTAGTGATTCATAAGGCTTTATGATATCCATGAGATCTTGGGTTTGAAATCTCTTGCCAACGTCTTGGGGCCACCTCTAAGGGATTTCTCTTTGTAATTACCTGGTGTGTATGGGACGAGGAGACTGCATATACCTGAGGGAATAGTTAGATTCTTGAAGAGGTCTAGCTACCCTCATTTGTATTTTATATATATATATATATATATATATATATTAAAAATAAAAAAAAAATAAAAAAAAAATAAAAAAAAACCTAGTATTTCTGTATTTTACTCGGAGAAACTTCCATAATAAGCTGTACAATGTAACATTTTATGCATTTGAGTTATATTTGTGAACTTTTGAAGTATGAACATCTTTAAAATTATGAAACCTGAAAAGCAAACAGAAAGGGGACTCTAGATGGAAACTTTTATGTTTGCTGAAAAGTTATGCTTTGAACCTTTCTTGTTTACAACATATAGAAGCAAGAATGCAAAAATCAAGCTGAGAAAACCTGTATTTCTGAACATTGAAATCTAAATTGTCTTTAGACATGACACAGGCGTTGTACATCATCACTTGCAAAAAACTCAAGACAGAGGGAGCAGTTATATATACATCTGTGTCTGTGAATTTGTAGTATTAAGTACGACATAGACATAGTTTACTATCTGTTTGCATGTTTAAGAACGACAAACAGTTAAAAGAACAGAATTATTACAATGCTTTTCTTAACAAAATTGCATGGTACTTTGTTTTTTATTTTGTAATAAGTGAACACACTTAATTTTTCTTTTAAGTATCTACTTTCTAGTTCTATATTGAGTATTGGACACTGCTTCAAAAGGTCTTATTCCCTCAAGTGTTTGTCATCCCACTTTTTTAGTAGGAAAAAATTTCCTACAAATCTTCTGGAAAAGCCTTTTGTCCTTTTAATTATAAGGATTGATGTGGTTTTTTAAAATACAGAAATACAAACTCTTGTAGCCATATGGGGTTGAATCTATAGTTTTTACATTCTCAAGCTTCTGAGATAAGAATAAAGATACAAGTTGTCACTTGCCTTCTGTGTCTAGAAAAATTAATTTCTTATGTCTAATAATACTTGTACCCATATCGATGCTTGCTTACATTATTATTATTTTTATTTCTCATAGCACTGAATTAGAATTGGGTGTTTGATTTGCAGTTCCCGCGCTACTTGAGCTTTGTGAAGGGTGTGGTGGATTCAGATGACCTTCCTCTTAATGTTTCTCGAGAAATACTTCAAGAAAGCCGAATTGTAAGACCAAGTTTGTCTACATTTCTGTAGTATATACAGAGGAAAAAAAAAATCACAGACATGTACAGGCACTTTATGATAGAACTACTTTACAATTTATGTGCATTTCTCAGTTATCAAGGGTTTATAATATCTCTGTTATTGGCTTATAGATTGGTTTAAAGGTCTATTATTGCATGTTTTTCTTATCTCTGTATATTTGATATTTTCAGGTAAGAATAATGAGGAAGAGACTTGTCAGGAAAACATTTGACATGATTCAAGATATCTCTGAAAGTGAAAATAAAGAGGTCTGTATCGATAAAATCTAGCCTTTCCCTTTAAGTGTTTCAACTGAGTCTTCTTAATGGACATTGAAAATTAATATTCTGGTTCCAGGATTACAAGAAATTTTGGGAGAACTTCGGCAGGTTAATAAAATTAGGATGCATTGAGGACTCTGGAAATCACAAGCGCATAACTCCGTTGTTGCGGTTCTACACTTCAAAAAGTGAGGAGGAGCTCAAAAGCTTAGATGATTATGTTGAAAACATGAGTGAAAACCAAAAGGCCATCTATTACTTGGCAACAGACAGCTTGAAAAGTGCCAAGACCGCTCCTTTCTTGGAGAAGTTGTTGCAAAAGGACATTGAGGTATGCATTCTATACGGTATTTTGGTGGGACTATATTAAGCTCAGTGCATACTGAAAGAATTTTGGGTTGCATGGTTGTAGGAAAAATGATCGAAGAAGTATTTTTTTTTTTTCCTTTGTTAAATAAAAATGTTAAGCATGGTTTATTTCCTGTCATTCTAGATACCTTTGGTTGCTGTTAAGCTGGACAACTTATTCCTATTGAAAAATGTTTCTTTTCCTTTTTTTATGGGCAAATTTATTTAATATTTACCTCCTTTCTGGATTGCTGCTGTGGGTTATATATTTTAGGTTCTGTACTTAATTGAACCTATAGATGAAGTCGCCATCCAGAACCTGCAGACTTACAAAGAAAAGAAATTTGTTGATATTAGCAAGGAAGACTTAGAGCTTGGTTAGTACTTTCTTCTTTTCTGTATGATTATTGATGGCACTTATTTGAATATATTTGTTGTTGTAGCTTCACTTGGGATATTTGTTGTGAATCATTCTCATGACTGTTTTATACCAGGTGATGAGGATGAGGTGAAAGAAAGGGAAACAAAGCAAGAATACAATCTTCTCTGTGATTGGATAAAGCAACAACTTGGTGATAAGATAGCAAAAGTCCAAGTCTCGAAGCGTCTAAGCTCATCTCCCTGTGTGCTGGTTTCTGGCAAGTTTGGTTGGTCTGCTAATATGGAAAGGTCAGTTGTGGGCTTTCAATGTTTACGAGCTGTGCTCAAGACAAATGTTATGAAAATAAGGACTTGTGCTATTGATTTTCAAAATAAAAGTTGGTTGTCATGCTTAGTCAATGAAGGTTTAAATGATTTTTGTTTGTACACTTTTGTAGATTGATGAAGGCGCAGGCTCTTGGAGATACTTCAAGCTTGGAGTTCATGAGGGGAAGGAGAATATTGGAGATTAATCCAGATCATCCCATTGTCAAAGACCTCAATGTACAACTATTTAACTCAATGCTGATTGTAGACTTAATTTTGAAATAACTGGTCCTGATGTTGACTAACAGTTATGTAATGTTTGTTATTCTACTTGCAGGCTGCATGCAAGAATGAACCTGACAGCACTGATGCCAAGAGAGCTGTTGAACTCTTGTATGATACAGCACTGATCTCCAGTGGATTCTCAGTAAGAACCAACCCCAGATTTTCTCTCATTAGATAAATAGTATGCATAAGTTTTAGCGGCTTAATGTTATTTGGATTTCTCCTTTGAATGATGCAGCCTGACAGTCCAGCTGAGTTGGGAAATAAGATCTATGAGATGATGGAAATGGCCCTTGGAGGAAGATGGGGCAGATCAGAAGAGGAAGAGGCAGAGGCAGAGGCAGACACACCAGAAGATGGTGCTGAAGAATCTGCTGCAGCAGTTGTTGAAGCCCCAGAGACGCAAGTGGTTGAACCATCTGAAGTAAGGGCAGAGAGTGATCCTTGGAGTGATTAAATTAAATGTCTTTTGGAAGACAGAAGTTTTGGCATTATTTCATTATTGTTAAAGGAAATAATGCATATGGAGGGGAAAAGAAAATAAGAAGAGAAAAGAAAAGATAACTTGGGCGAAAAAGTGGGGGTGGGGAAGAGAGTATGATGATTGAGTGTGGCTGGGAAGAGAAAAATAGTAAGTTTTGCTGCGATTGATCATTGGTGTTAATTTGACAAATGAATTCCTCTAATGTGGTTCTGGAAAGAGATTAAAAAGGTCCACTATTTTTATCAGTCTGGCATCGAGTACAAATGCATTTTTCTCTATGATTGATTTTTTGTTTTTTAACATGTATGGCAAAAATGTATAACTCGGAACCACTCAACTCTACGCTACTTAGGCAAAACAAAAAAACATATGAAGTTTGAATTTGACGAGTTAGATTGCATTGGTTTTCCTAGAATGGTGTGGGCACACAATTGAGAAAAGAAGAAAATGAGAGTCAGTTAGGGAAGCGGAAGTTCATTTCTATACCGTTCGAACGCGCAGGTGGCATTAAAAACTGCAGATAGAGCGATTAATAGTAAATAGTAAATTTTCATTACAATGCACGGATAATGTTATAATGCTTTATTTAAATTTGTTTTTGGAAAATATTATACATATATTATAGCATATTTATTATAAAATTTTGTTAGTAATGAATTCATCATAAAAATTAACAATTATAAATTATAAGCATATATCTATTATAATTATTTTGTTCAAATAATGAGCAATAATGAAAACAATTTAGAGTAATATTGTATAATAAAAGTTAATAAAAGCATATTAATTCATTTTATATTATTGATTTTTATTATGTGAAGCAATAAAATGCTTCATTACAATTTTTTTTTCTTCAATGCTTTGTTATTGTGGTATGGTGACGTTTGTTGTCATTATCAGTTTCTCCATCTTCAACATTTGAAATTTAGTCCGTTCTTATTTGTTCAATTTTTGAGTTTTCATCATTTTTTCCTTTTATTGCATCATTTGTATTAATTACTAATGAATTGACACCAAGAGATTATTGATTGTATCTTACAAAGTTTGGATTTTGTCGCTAAGATTTTTCATAGGTATTTGCATTTGTATTAAATTTAAATGATGTGACAGTTTTTTGTAAATTTTTTTATTTTTGTTAATATTGGAATAGTGTAGCAAAAAGAGTTAACATAACATGTTGAATTGTGTGTGTGTGTGTGTGTTTTTTTTTTTTTCCATACCTTTTTATCATTTGAAGGCGTATCAAAAATCTTAATTTTCAAAACCATCTTTTAGATTGAATTCATTCAAATGAAGTAGAAAAATTCATTTTTTTTCCTTTTTTTTTCCAAATAACTTGAGATTCCTTCTTCAATATCAATATTTTTACAATAATTTAAATAAGTTGTACCTTAGTTTATTTTTTAGCAAGATCTCGATCTTGTAGATTTATTTAGGATTTTATTGGTATCTCGATCGAATATCACAAACTTTGTTTTATTAGTTGCATTAAAAACTTCAATTTGAATCTTGTATCTAAAGTAGTTTGCAATTGTATATATATAGTAGTTATAGTGAGATAAATATATTATAAATATTTGGAGAGTATGTAGTTAATGTAAGTGCCTCTGACTTTGGGATAGAGAGATTTATTTTTGTTCTACATTTTGCATACCAAAATGATTATGTTTGTAATTTGACATTCCTTTTACAAAGTACGCACAAAATGTAATACCAACCCATTGTTGTATCAATGTTACTTATTATTGTAATACCCTAGCAGTTCACATCCTGTAATGAACTTTGAAATTAATATGTATTTTTTTTTAATGTAAATAATATGATCTATTATTATTTTTATACATAAATGATGAGTATAATTTGAAATAAGTAACAACCATTTTTCGTAGGATCTCATTCAATGTATTTTATCTTTACTATTGTCTTCATATTATTTAAAGATAAATCCTTCTATGAAAATTGTTTTGCATGTATTTTTGGTATTTTTTGTATAGGATTATGTTTTTTACCATTCCTATCATTGAATTTTTTAAAAGAAAATATTAAGTTAATGGCATTTTGTGAGATATTATATACTCTTTATGAGACTTTTTTGTTATTATAAATTTTAGAAATATGCACTTGTCAATTATTTTAGCAACCTGAGGGATCTTAAGATTTATATATATTTTTGTTGCACTGGTCGATGACAGAGAATTTGTCTGCATAAATTGCATAGAATATTATTTGATGATGCTACGAAATTATCAACTTAAAATTGTCCATGTGGTTCGTCTGCAGAAGGAAAGAGATAAGCCAACAAGTTGCCTCGTCCATCTTTTAGGACGAGGCAAGTAAGGTCTCATCCGTCACAAGTGACGGACGAGGAAAGCCTGATCATGCCATGGCTCGTCCATCCATAGTTAAGGACGGACGAGCCAGGCCTCTGCCTTAACCAAAAAGAATGGAAACCTCCGTTGCGTGAAAAAAGGCATCGGTTCACACGAAACGACGTCTAAGGAAGTTATGGGAGTTACCTCCGATATTGGTGAACGCCTCGACAATAGGAACGGTTATCAAAGTCAATAACCGTTCCATACACTATATAAGCGTGATCCTGTGTAAAGGTAAAGGGGATTATTTTTTTTTTTCTGACTCTGATTACTTCTTTTTCACTTAGAGAAAGGAGAACACACTTGGATATTTTTCCTCTCCATTCAAACTTTCTAACTTCATCATCGGAGGGTTAAAGGCCGGTCTTCACCGGTCTTCACTCTGATTGTTTTCGGTTTTACAGGACTCAATTCCCAGGATTGTCGTAGTCTGAAGATTTTCAACCCACTGATCTTTGAGAGTTATCAGTTGGCGCCGTCTGTGGGGAAGAAAGCAAACATCTTTGTTTTCGCTGTTGAACTTGTTCAGTTCTGCGAGTCTTTTCTCACACCAAAGGGCTTGAAATGGTTCGGACTAGGTCAAGGGCAACTAGCCCGGGTCCTCAACATAGTAGGGATGCATCTAGTAATCCCCATCGCGATCGACAATCTGCACCTAATATGCGGGCCTCGTCTGTTCAGCACATGCATTCGATGGCGGCTGCGATGGCGGAGTTAACTCGCCAAAATCAGGAGTTGCGGAGAGAAGTTAACTTAAGAAGGCAGGCACATCAAGAGCAGGATGAAGAAGGGCAAACCCAAGACCAAGAGGGCAGGGAGAATTTTCAGCGTGGGAGCCCATCAAGGGATACCACTTCACGAAGGGCGTCTGACTTGAAGAGAGAGATGGATCAGATGAAGAAGGCTATGGACGAAATGAAGGAAAATATGAGGAGGGCAAACCCAGTGGAAGATTTGGTCCATAGAACCGATTCTCCTTTTACGGCCTCCATCAATAGCCATCCCCTACCACCGAAGTTCAAAATGCCTTCTTTGGATTCATACGATGGGAATCGGGATCCTTTTGATCACATTGCTACCTTCAAGACCACTATGCATCTACAAGGTGTCCCAGACGAAATAATGTGCAGAGCCTTTCCTACCACCCTTAAGGGTCCGGCTAGAGTATGGTTCAGCAAGTTACCCCCGAATTCAGTGAGTTCTTTTGGAGAATTAAGCAAGTTGTTTGTTAATAACTTTATTGGGGGTCAACGTCACAGACGATCCACTTCCAGTTTGCTAACGATAGAACAGGGGGAGAACGAAAGCCTGCGTTCCTTCATCACGCGCTTCAATAGGGAAGCCCTGACTGTAGACGAGGTAGATGATAAACTACTGTTGGCAGCCTTTCATAACGGAGTTAACTCAGATTTGTTAATACATAAGCTGTATGAGAAGGAACCTCAGTCTATGGCTGAACTCGTCCATTCAGCCCAAAATTTCATGAATGCAGAAGATGCTATTATAGCTAAGAAAATGAAGAGAGCAGAGAGGGTTGAGTCAAATCCTTCTCGTCCGTCTGACCAGGGTCCTCGTCCAAAGAAGGGACGAACGGAGGATAAGAAAGATCGAGAGAAGAGGGTAGGTCCATCAGCAAGGAATCAACACTACACTCCTTTAAGCATGCCACTCGAACAAGTCCTCATGCAGATCAAAGACGAGCCTTCCTTAAAGTGGCCAGAAAAGATGAAGGGAGATCCCAATAAGCGCAATAGAAATAAGTATTGTCGCTTCCATAGAGATCATGGGCATGACACAGACGAGTGTTTCGATCTGAAGCAGCAGATTGAGAATCTCATCAGGCAAGGGAAGTTAAAAAATTTCCTCGGACGAGATCACAGGGACGAGAAACTGAAGGCCAAAGTAGAAGAACCGTCACGACCACCGCTGGGAGAAATAAGAATCATTTTGGGGGGAAGTTCTGCAGGGCAGTCGTCCAAGTCAAAGAAAGCCTACCTGAAAGCAGTGCATAACGTTCAGCTCTCTGGACGATCGCCAAGTGCAGGAACCATGGACGAGCAAGCAATCACCTTCACGGACGAGGATGCAAAGAGAGTCCATCACCCCCATGATGATGCTATTGTCATCACTCTCCTTATTGCAGACTACAAGACTAGGAGGGTGTTGATTGATAATGGAAGTTCTGCTGATATCCTGTATTTTCCAGCCTTTCAGCAGATGAGACTGGGACGAGATTTGCTTCGTCCAACAAGCTCCCCCCTAGTTGGTTTTGGTGGAATGAAGGTGCAGCCTGTAGGTAGTATTTCATTACCAGTGACAGTAGGGGCGTATCCGCGGCAAGTAACCATGGAAGTAAGTTTCCTCGTGGTTGATTGTTCATCGTCCTACAATGCAATAATTGGGAGGCCAACTTTGAACAGATGGAAGGCGGTTACATCTACTTATCATTTGTCAGTTAAGTTCCCAACGGAACATGGGGTAGGCCAAGTACAGGGAGACCAGTTAGTAGCAAGAGAGTGCTATTTAGCCATGCTGGCCGCAGACGAGCAAATTCACGCAATGTCTATTGAGGAAAGGAGAGTGATGGCAGAACCTATTGAAGCATTGGAAAATATCCCTTTAGATGATAATGATCCTGAGAGGTGTACCAGGGTTGGAGCAGATTTGGAAACAACGATCAAGAAAGATCTCATCTGTTTTTTGAAAAGGAATAAAGATGTATTTGCTTGGAGTCATGAAGATATGCCAGGCATAGATCCCAGTGTTATTACCCACCGTCTGAGTATATGTCCCACCTCCAAGCCAGTGCGGCAGAAGAAAAGGGTGTTTGCCCCAGAGAGAGATAATGCCGTCAAGGAAGAAGTTCAGAAGCTAATTATGGCGAAGTCCATTCGAGAGGTATACTATCCTGAGTGGCTGGCCAATGTGGTAATGGTCAAAAAGGCGAATGGAAAGTGGAGGATGTGTGTTGATTTCACAGACCTGAACAAGGCCTGCCCAAAGGATAGTTACCCGCTACCACGAATTGATCAGTTGGTAGATTCTACCGCTGGCCATAAGTTGCTCAGTTTCCTCGACGCATTCTCTGGTTACAATCAAATTAGGATGGAAGAGGCTGACCAGGAAAAGACGTCCTTTATTACCAGTCAGGGACTTTACTGTTATAAAGTAATGCCATTTGGCCTAAAGAATGCTGGGGCGACATACCAACGCCTGGTCAACCACATGTTCCGTCCACAGATTGGGAGGAATATGGAAGTATACATAGATGATATGTTGGTAAAAACTCAAGACGAGAAGGGACACTTGGTCGATTTGCAGGAAACATTTGACACGTTGAGGCAATATCATATGAAGTTAAATCCTAGCAAGTGTGCTTTTGGAGTATCGTCGGGGAAGTTCTTAGGGTTTATGGTTTCCTATAGAGGAATTGAAGCAAACCCTGACAAAATTCAAGCAATATTGGATATGAAGCCCCCTAGCAATGTGAAAGAAGTTCAGTCCCTCACCGGACGAGTTGCAGCCCTTAACAGGTTTGTCTCTAAAGCTACAGACAAATGTTTGCCATTTTTTAAGGTTCTCAAAAAAGCCTTTGAATGGACCAACGAATGTCAAAAAGCTTTTGAAGATTTGAAGAAGTATCTCAGCAAAGCCCCGTTACTGAGCCTGTCTGTGTCCGGAGAAGAGTTGTACTTATACTTGGCCGTCACCTCACATGCCGTAAGTTCAGCACTGGTGAGAGAAGAAAGTAAGGTGCAGAGACCTGTGTATTATACTAGTAAAGCATTGAGGGGAGCAGAGGGACGATACTCGCAAATGGAGAAACTAGCTTTTGCGTTGGTAACGGCTTCTAGGAAGCTGAGGCATTATTTTCAAGCTCATATTATCAACGTCATGACAGACCACCCATTAAAGAAGGCCATGAACAAGGTAGAGGCTACGGGACGTTTGATTCAGTGGGCCGTAGAACTCAGTGAATTTGACATCAAGTACCAACCAAGACATGCCATAAAAGCCCAAGCCCTGGCAGATTTCATTGCAGAGTTTACTTCGAGTTATGATGAGGTGGTTGAAAAAGAAAGTGTTAAGTGGGTAGTTTATGTGGACGGTTCGTCTACGCAGTACACAGGAGGAGTAGGCGTAGTCTTGCAATCTCCGCAAGGGGACAAGTTAAAACACAGAGTTCGTCTACAGTACCAAACAACAAACAATGAAGTCGAGTATGAAGCACTTCTCAGAGGGATGGAATTGGCCAAGTCCGTTGAAGCAGAGTCACTCCTCGTCCTGGGAGATTCTCAGCTAATCATGGGCCAAGTGAATGGCGAGTTTGAAGCCAAGGAAGAACGCATGAGGAAATATTTAAATAAAGTGATGCGGCTTGTTAAAAAATTTGAAGAAGTTGATTTTATTCAAATCCTAAGGGAAGAAAATATGGAAGCTGATGCTTTGGCGAAAGAAGCCTCGTCTAGCGAAGCTGCTGACAAGTTTGATGAAATCCAATATATGCCGAGTGTAGACATCCCAGAAGTGCAGCAAGTAGAAAATGGAGTGAGTTGGATGGTTCCAATTATATCATACTTGAAAGACGGGCAGCTCCCAGATGACAAAGACGAGGCTAGGAAGCTGAGAGCGAGGACAGCAAGATATGTTCTTATGGACGAGATTCTTTACCGAAGAGGTTTCTCCCAGCCTTATCTCAGATGTTTGGCCCCAGATGAGGCAAACTATGTACTTAGAGAAATTCATGAGGGAGCGTGTGGCAACCATTCAGGCGCCAGATCGCTCGTCCATAAAGTTGTCCGTGCCGGATATTATTGGCCAACTATGCGCGCTGACGCTAAGGCATACGTCCAGGTTTGCGACAATTGCCAAAGATTCAGCAACGTCCCCAGACAACCATCAGAATATTTGACTCCAATTATGGCCCCGTGGCCTTTTGCACAATGGGGACTGGATATCCTAGGACCATTTCCATTAGGTATAAGACAGATGAAGTTCCTTGTGGTTGGTATTGATTATTTCACCAAGTGGGTGGAGGCAGAACCTTTGGCTAACATTACACAGCAGAATGTCAAGAACTTTGTGTGGAAAAATATTGTATGCAGATTCGGAGTGCCTAGGGTGTTGGTCTCGGATAATGGAAGGCAGTTTGACAATGCAATTTTCAGAGACTTTTGCATACACTTTGGAATTCAAAATCATTACTCTTCACCAGCCCACCCACAAGCTAATGGCCAGGCAGAAGTTGCAAACCGATCCTTGTTGAAGATAATCAAGACTCGGCTTGAGGGGGCTAAGGGAGTATGGCCAGATGAGCTTCCAGGCGTTCTGTGGGCATATAGAACGACAGTGAGGACTCCTACAGGTGAGACTCCTTTCAGGCTAGCATACGGAACTGAAGCAGTCATACCCGCAGAAGTGCACATGGCCAATCATAGAGTGACGACCTACCAGGACGAAGCTAATGAGGAACAACTACGTTTGAGCCTCGACTTGATAGACGAGGTAAGGGCAGATGCTGAGCAAAGGATGGCAAGGTATAAAAACCTCATGGCTAGACGATATGATGCAATGGTGAAGCCAAGGCGATTCAACGTAGGGGACCTCGTCCTAAAAAGGGTTTCCTTAGCAACAAAGAACCCAGCTCATGGGAAGTTGGGACCAAATTGGGAAGGCCCCTATAGAGTTGTCAATTGCAAAAGACAAGGTTCCTATTACTTAGAAGCTCTTGATGGGAGGAAGTTGGAGCATCCATGGAATGTGGAGCACTTGAGGAAGTATTACCAGTAGAGCATCAGCCTGGACGAGCTCAGCAACTATATTATTATATTATTTGGTGTGGCTTTGTTATGTTAAATATACAGACGGTGTTGTATGCTTAAATAAAGGCATTGGCCTAAGGTGCCTGCCTCGTCCTTGATGAACATATGGACGGTGTTGTTTGCTTAAATAAAGGCATTGGCCTAAGGTGCCTGCCTCGTCTTTGATGAACAATGCTTGTGATATGAATGGTATTTGTTGAATGTACATAATGTTGTGTAATTCACTGATTTCCACACAGCATTTGTTTGAATTGATATTTTACAGGATACAATGAAAAACTTTCCAAAGGGAGCACAAGGCATCCTCGTCCATATCAGAGGACGAGACAAAGCCCTGCATCCCAAAAAGCATGAAGGCATCCTCGTCCATATCAGAGGACGAGACAAAGCCATGCATCCCAAAAAGCACGAGGCATACTCGTCCAAAGCCTTACATTCTAAAGGGAAAAGCATTAGGGCATCCTTGTCCTTATCAAAGGACGAGGCAAAGCCATGAATCTCAAATAAACTCATCCTTAACATGGACGAGTTAAAACACCATTTAAATACATAGGCAAAAATGCACAGACAAGTGTATGTTAAGCCATGGACGAAAGAAGCATCTGGACGAGTGTATGTTAAGGCGTTTTGTCTAAATCATCCAAGACATGGACGAGTATGATGAAAGCCTTAGGATTTCTAAGTATAAAAATTAGGCGTTTTGTCTAAATCATCCAAGTTATGGACGAGTACAATGAAAGTCCTCAATTTTCAAGAATAAAAATTAGCTAAGTCCATAAATGAGGCAGGTTGGTTTTTGTTAGTTTTAACAGGTCCTTAGACCAATAACGTTAAATTGCTACCATGTCACATGAAGGATTTACATTTGGAATTCTAATGAAAATGGTAGACAAATATACACAGAATGGACGAAATTAAGTAAGCAAAATAAATAAAACTCGTCCATACATATACCACAGAGAATAGCATTAAGCTGAGAGGATATCACAATAAACTTGTTTCAAGCCTCGTCCTAAAACCACGGACGGGGCGAATGTATTGGAATTACATAAATGGTCGCAGAATGGACCAAATAAAGTGCATAAAAAAAATTTAAACTAAGGAGAAGCATTGGGGGCGTCCTGTGGGGGCAAAGTCGTAGCGTCGTCTTCAACATTGACATCATCAGAGCCAGTCTGGACGAGAGAACTAGTAGCAGCAGCGTTCAGGTTAAGGAGAATAGAACTGAAGTCAATGTCAGGAAACCTTTCTACAGCTTCACTTCTAAAATCCTCAAACCCTGCTGCGTAGTTAGTGTCCAAGACTTCAGTGTACTGCTTGGACGACTTGAACTCAGCTACTGCATCGTCCTTCACTTTGGAGAGAAGGGCATCGTGCTCATCACTTTTCTTCTGTAAGAATTCAAGACGAGCATCCTTTTCAGCAGCACTAACTCTCAGCTCTTCAACCAATGTCTTCAACTCCTTCGCCTCGTCCGTAGTTTTGGCAGCCACTTCAGCCCACTGTCTTGCCTCAGCCTTCAACTCCTGGATCCTCGTCTCTAGCAGGATCCTTGTCTTGTCCAACCCCGTTGCTTGCCTGGACGCTGCTATAAACTTTGACATTCCCTGTGAAAAAGAAACAAGTTTAAAAAGAAAAGAGAGACGAGGAAGGAAAGAAAATCGCTAATCAAGATAAGACATTACCTTGAAAAGATCATGAACACCAGAATGTTCAAAATCTTTAAGGGACATGTCATAGCAAACATTTATGTCCTCGTCCGTCACAGCCTGCTTAAAGCGCTCCCAGGCTAAGTCCTCGTTCTCGATAATATTGGAGGGGGCCGTTCTTGGAGGCTGTGACGGGGTTGACACGGTCCTGGACGGAGTGGCTTGGGACGGAGTAGTCTCAACTGGAGTGGACGAGTCCACATCAACTATATGCGCAGGTTGCTGAGACGAGGGAGGTTTAACCACTTGAGTTGAACTGGGCTTGGCCTTCTTGCCTCGACGACTGGGGAGATTTCCCAAATCTAAATTCCTTGACAGGGTTTTCCTTTTCTCCCCAGTCATAGGACGAGACTGGACGTCACCTTCAGGACGATCACCCTCAGTGGCTACGTCCTTTCCCTTGTTTCCCTTCATTGTTGCCATCCCTTTTTATAAAAAACAAAAAGAGGGAAAGAAGATAAGAATACTTCTAAAAATAAGGCAAAACAAAATAAAAGGACGATGAAGGTTGGAGACTTACTCTTTCTAACCGTGACCTCGTGGGTAATAGCTTCGTCAGATGGATTAGGACCTAAACCCCACTTGGCAAGGCGTCTGAGTGATACCAAAGAATGAAAGTCCCTATCCACGTGAAGACGAGCTCTGTGGACGCGGTCACGGAAAAACTTGCTTAAGGACGGACGTTCAACAGCTGAAAAGAAAACACTCCAGTTAATTGGCCATCGATATTTTTAAATAATAAAATAAAATAAGAAGGGGAACGACTTACCTTCAGGACGAAGGTTTCCTAGGTCCCCAGTGTAACGACCAAACGAGTCCTGGCCAACGTCTACAGGGTTTCCAGCCCAAAAGCCAGAGACGAAGAAATATTCCGTCTTCCACTTTCTGTCAGACGAGGCCAAGGACTTGATCAGCCTACAATCTTTACCCCTGGCTGTAAATTGATGGAAGCCAGGGGATTGATGTATCTCTGAAGGCTTGTAACAAAAAAGGAACTCGTCCACAGTAAGAGGACGATCCCTTCCAAATACTTCATTCCACAAAACTTGCATTGAGACAACTAGTCTCCATGCATTTGGATTAAACTGACATATACCCAAACCTAACCTAACTAACAATTCTCTAATAAAAGCATTTAAAGGAAATCTTAAACCCCCCAAGAGGTAAGCTTCATAGACGCCAATCCCAAAGTGAGGGTTGCAACACCATTCTCCACGGACGGGTACCCTGGGGTTAAACTCATCTGGGATTTGGTACCACTCCCTAAGGTTTTTCAGTCTCTGCTCATCCGTCTTGGAGGGGATATCTATTGCACAACTATATACAGTGACTTCTTCTTCGTCTAAGGAATTAGGACGAGGGTCAGTAGACGAAGTACCAGCCTGAGACCCAGAGGCTTTCCTAAGTTGTTCTTGTAAAACTTCTATAGGAAGCCCAGGGACGCCAGAGACGTACTCCTCGTCCGTGGTGTTTCCCCTACTGCTATCACTATCGCTACTAGAATTAAAACTACTCTCGTCATTATATTCGTCTATAGCCTTATCTATGCTATCGCTAGACGAGGAAAGTACAATGTCTACCATCTTAATTGGAAAACTAAGGACGAGAAAAAAAGAAGAATACCTGGATCTAGGACGAACGAAGGCTATAGACGCGTGAAGCTTCTAAATGAATGTCTAAGACGAGGAAGGACAGGGAAAGAAATTTCAGAAATGAAGAGGGTACCGGAGGTATTCCACTATTTATAGGGAACAAACTCAGGCATCTGAAGCGACATCACCCAGTCATTAAAGGACATGTGGCACACTCCTCGGGCAAATCAATCGACGAGATATTTTCACCAACCAATTTTTGACACGTAACACATCCAACTGTTGTGAACACACCTTGTTTATATTAGGACGACCCAATGAACAAGGGGGCAACTGATGATGCTACGAAATTATCAACTTAAAATTGTCCATGTGGTTCGTCTGCAGAAGGAAAGAGATAAGCCAACAAGTTGCCTCGTCCATCTTTTAGGACGAGGCAAGTAAGGTCTCGTCCGTCACAAGTGACGGACGAGGAAAGCCTGATCATGCCATGGCTCGTCCATCCATAGTTAAGGACGGACGAGCCAGGCCTCTGCCTTAACCAAAAAGAATGGAAACCTCCGTTGCGTGAAAAAAGGCATCGGTTCACACGAAACGACGTCTAAGGAAGTTATGGGAGTTACCTCCGATATTGGTGAACGCCTCGACAATAGGAACGGTTATCAAAGTCAATAACCGTTCCATACACTATATAAGCGTGATCCTGTGTAAAGGTAAAGGGGATTATTTTTTTTTTTCTGACTCTGATTACTTCTTTTTCACTTAGAGAAAGGAGAACACACTTGGATATTTTTCCTCTCCATTCAAACTTTCTAACTTCATCATCGGAGGGTTAAAGGCCGGTCTTCACCGGTCTTCACTCTGATTGTTTTCGGTTTTACAGGACTCAATTCCCAGGATTGTCGTAGTCTGAAGATTTTCAACCCACTGATCTTTGAGAGTTATCATTATTAATAGACAAAAGCATATTGAATTGAAATTGGGGAAAAATGAAAAGATATTTCATGAGAATGAGATTTTCTAGAAGTATCACTTATACGCGGGGGAGGAAGAAGAGAGTTTGTAAGAGGGTAAGAGTTTTTGCTTTGATTTACACATGGGAATGGTTAAACTTGGGTCATAATATATAAGGTAAGAACTGGGCTTGAGTTTTTTATAAGGTTTGGTCTACTTTTAAAAGGTAATCAATTTTATAGTGAATAACTTTTGGTCTAATTGGTCTAATTGTCAAGAAGAACTCATATCAATATAATAGTAAAAATAAATTACTAAGATCTATTGGATGATAGTAAAAGAAACTTAAATAAAAAAAGGTAAAAAATGCTAAATTTATATAATAGTAAAAATAAGTTACTATGATTTATTAGGTAATAGTAAAAAAAAAAACTTAATGAAAAAAGGTAACAAAGGTTAAATGCAATAAATTACTATGATCTATTGAGTAACAGTAAAAAAATAATAATAATAATAATAATAATTAAAAAAAAAACTTAATAAAAAGAGGTAAAAAATGCTAAATTTATATAATAGTAAAAATAAGTTACTATTATTTATTGGGTAACAGTAAAAAAAAAATTTAATAAAAAAAGGTAAAAAAAGTTAAATGCAATATTATAGTGCCACATGGCAGGACCTTATACACTCTCACATGAGGTCTCTGCTTTTATATATATACTGATTAATACCATTGATCTCATTTAGCTGAAAAAGGAATGGCAACAGGGGGGATAAGGAAAATATATGAAGAGGGGGGGTGGGGGGGTGGTGGTGGTGGTGGTGTAAGGAAAGGTTAAGTACGTTAATGAGATAAGAGCGAGACTGTGAGAGAAATCCAACAAAAAAATGTGTATATGTACGCATTTGTGGTGGGTGGGGGTGAGGCAAGCCAAACTCGTCATTGCCCATCACTTCTCTAAGGTAGGTAAAGTTTGTCGTGAGTTAGATGAGTATGGATGAGTTCGGTAGTGCGGGATATAGTTGCCATCTCTATTAAATAAGTGGAGAAGAGGATATGACTATGTTCACAATATTTTTACAACATTTTCACAATAAATTATAGGTAATTAGTTGTCATTAGTTTAAATTTGAACCTATCACTGAGATTACTTTTTTGCCCCAATAATAATAGTCCGTAACAACCTGTCACTTATGATTTGTTGTAAAAATCTTGTGAAAATGTTGTGGACATAGCATTTTTCTATGGCTTATGACAAGTTTTATTTTTCTCTAATAATCTATATTTATATATTATTAAAAACTGAAGCATAGCGTTAAATGATGTTGCTCTCATGTTGTGCCACATCAATTATCACGTCATTTTTTTTAATATAATTTGTCCTACAATTTTAAAATGGTTTTTACAATTTTCAGCTCCATAAATCCTAGCCCTATAAATGTAGCCAATTATTTATTTATTTACTTCCACTATCACCCCATAATAAATCTGTATAATTAATCCAGCCCACCTCTTATTTATTTAGTTTCACTATCAAGCCCAACCTAAATCCTTTTCAGTTTAACTTAAAAGGGGAAAAAAAAGGTTGAAGCCTTTAGGGTTTTGTGTGAGCCTTTTTAGTTTAAAGAAAGAAATAACCCAAAAAACAAAAACATTGAAGCCTGTGGTGGGCCTTTTTGTGATTTTGGGCTAGACTATCTCCTATTATGTTGTGGCCCAAATATTCTAGATAGGAGAGTTGGGACCGATCCAATTGTAACCCACCTTGAACCGGCTTGTGTGCAAACTAGGCCCCATTTGCCAAAACTTTAATCACGTGCCCATAGCAGACACAGTTGCTATAGAAGAGTCACAACAGACAAATGTGATAAAACAATGATGAAAGAAATAAGTCACTGTTAAGGCAAGACAAGTGAGAAATCCTTAGTCAAAACAGGAAAAGAAGACACATTCTAGGTGAGGTTACAAAGACAAGATGAGAAGTAGTAACAATAAGTGAGAAAATCGAAGAATAAAAGATCAATTTGCCATGTATGATTATGTTATGGGGCTAAGGCTGAGGAGGAAACCACTTTCTCAACGTGGGTAACTTCATAGGATGATCCTGCCATGGAAATTGCCCACTTTGAGGGAATGGGCTTGAATGACTTGCGCCCAAATAAGTCATTTTTCCCTAACAAATGGTAGGCTTTTAGAGAGAGAGAAGAGATTAACCTATTGGTGCATACTTGCTATTCTACATTCTCTGTTTTTTTCTTCCTAATTCTCTCTTTCTTCTCGATTTTTTTTTTTTTTTGGTTATTTTTGATTCTTTATCTCCTCCTTTCTTTTCTCAGTGCTTACCCTAGTCATGTTGTGATTCTCTCTTAGTAGTTACTATTGCCGTGGTGATGATCCCCCCCCTTGTGCATGACAAGGGTCCTTTATATACTGCTTGCCGTGACTAACTTTTACCATATTAGTCTTTAACTACCTTTGTCTAGTTTGGGTGTCCTTGTCGACTACCACTGGTTTGTCAGCTATCTAGCCACCACTACTTATTTGTGCTAGCTGCGCCACACCCTATCACCAAACAAAGAAGATTATTTCTTTTGCTTGCTCATTGTGGCATTCTTATCTGTCACGGTGTAAGTGTTCTCTCTTTCTATCCCTCATGACATACACCTAGTGGTTTCATCTCATCCTTTCTTCTTTTGGGTAGTATGTCATTCTAGCAAGACATTTCCCCCAAAAGAACTTGAGCGGGAATCCCAAAAGAGGCTTTCCCTTCTCCCCACCACCAAAGCATACCCTCTCTTACCTCTGACCCATGACCCATCACTTCCTGTATTGGCTGGGTACAGGTTGGTGATGTATGGGCCTTACGCGTGCTCCACTTCTGTGTACATCCAAAACCTGTCCGTTGCTCATGTGTTTGCCATGGTCTGGAGGCTCATCTGTGCATTCTGCCGCTCACTCTTAACCCTTTATGGCGTGAACTACTTTCTGATTTCTCATTCTTTACAGCTTGCTTCTTTCAAGGGCTAAGCCTTACCTGGTTGTGGGCTTTCCCTTCTTGAGCCCATTCTTTACTCTTTCCATAATCTTGTTGTTTCTACCATGGTGTTATTTGACTCGTGCCTATTGGGCCTCTTTGGGCCTGCTACCTATTCTTCTCCTAATGACTTAATATAGTCATTGGTTTTTATACTCATACTACTTTGGGATTTTCTTGACCCATTTCATTGCTTGTGGGCTCTTTTGTCCCATTTTTTTCTTTTTGAGCATCCTTGGCCCGTTTGCTTTCTTTCGGCATCCTTGGCTTGTTTTCTAATTTTGCATACCCATGGGCTTTTACTAACTCTCTTGGGCTTCCTTGCCCCAATTACCTTATTCCTCATCATTGGGGCTCATAAGCTTCCCATCAACCCCTTACTTTCTTACTTCATTACTTTGGACTTGCTGTAGCCCATTCTTACTTTGCTAGCTCAAATAATGCCCATGAGTTTTCTACTTCTCTTTCTAGGCTCCTTGGGGCCCATTCGCTCTCCTTAAGGCCTATTTATGTACTTTATGGGCCTATGAACCAGTACTCCTACCATCCAAGCTTAATGGTTCTTTTAACTATCCACTAACTCTTCTCTGCCTATATTGTTGAACTTCTTTCTGCTATTGGGCCTCAAAATAAGCATTAACAAAGCTTTCAGGGTTTTGCATGACCAAATAGAAACATAAGGAAAGAGAGAGATTGAAGATTGTAATGTAGAGGGAAGCTTAAAAAAAAAAAAAAGTTGAAGCCTTTAGGTATTGTGTGAGAAAACAGAGAGCTTGAAAGCTACCCACCTTCTAGCTCTACTGTTTCGCAGTAACGACTATGTATTTGATTTCCTTCCTTCTTGTCTTTCTTTCCACATGATGTATAAATACTGACAGAACTTGCCTGCTTTAGTTGAGGTATCTCTACATCTCAGTTCTTTTCTGCCCCATTATTTTGCTTTATGATTTCTATTTCCCTTATTAGATTTTGTTATAATTGTATGTGATTCCAACTACTTAGTCTGACTTTGATTTCTTAGCATAGTACTGTGGTGTTTGCTTCCACTGTCTACTTCAATATCATGATTGTGTAACATGGATTGAGTTTTAGAATCAAAGCAAATTGTTTTTCCTCATGTTTCAATTTTCTGCATAATTGTGTTTATTGTAGTCTTTGGTTTAGACTTGGTTTGATATTCATAGTTTTAATTTTGAGTCATTGGGCAATTTTTTATTTTGTGCTAAGATTGTGTTTTTAATCGAGATTTATAAGGCTACTATGGTGTGGCTGATTGTCTACTGCATCTTTTTTGGGGTGTTGAATTTTTTATTGCTGGTTTTTTTTAATTAGATCTCTACCTCTTTTGGGTTTGTTCATTTTGAGTTTTTTGATTGTTGGGTTTTTAAATCTATTTGTTTCTGCTGTTTTTCAACAATTGATATCAGAGCATACTTCAATATCATGATTGTATAACTTGGATTGAGTTTTAGAATTAAAGCAAATTGTTTTCTTGGTGTTTCAATTTTTGCAGTAATTTTTTTGCATAATTGTGTTAATCATGGTCTTTGGTTTAGACATGTTTTGATATTCATGGTTTCAATTTTAAGTCATTGTGCAAGTGTTTTATTTTGTGCTAAGATTGTGTTTTTTAGTTGAGATTTATAAGGCCTAAATCTCTGATATTCATGGTTTCAATTTTAAGTCACTGTGCAAGTGTTTTATTTTGTTCTAAGATTGTGTTTTTTAGTTGAGATTTATAAGGCCTAAATCTCTGATATTCATGGTTTCAATTTTAAGTCACTGTGCAGGTGTTTTATTTTGTGCTAAGATTGTGTTTTTTAGTTGAGATTTATAAGGCCTAAATCTCTCTCTCCACCTAGGATGTATTGGTTTCAACTTCCGATTAAATATGTAATTAACTTGAAATAGGTTTGGAAAGTTGATGCATCCCATTAAAATACGTCTTTCAAGAAGAGCAAAACATTATAGTAAACATTTTATGCATCCTATTAATCTGGGTGGTTCTTACTTGCAAGTTTCAACTAACCATTAAATATGTAATTAACTTGAAAGACATATTGCAAAATGTCATGCTCTTATTTAGTTAATTAGTTAATTACGTACTTCAAAAAATTAGTTCTTTAGTTCAAATTAGTTAAAAAAATTAGTCCTTTAGTTCAAATTATTTTAAAAATTTGTTCTTTAGTTCAAATTAGTTAAAAAAAGAAAGAAAGAAAGCAGAGCAAATTAGTTCTTTAGTTCAAACATTATATAAATTATGTCTTTAGTTCTTTTTTGAGCAATTCGTCTTCCACATATTTTCAATACGTCTTTCCCATTTAATATCTAAAGTTGAAAGTATGTAATTAATTTATGAAAAAATATTTTTAATTAATTTTATAGATCTATTTCATGTGAGAATGATATATTTTTAATGGCAAATTTTAAAAGAAATTGGAAGGAAAACCTAAATTGCAGGAAATTTTTTATTTGCAGTATCTTGATAAGGGATATGTAACTTTTAAATTTGACAATTTTTAAACTACTATTGCATACTGTTCAATCAGAGGCATTTGTAAAATTGTTTATGCCCAAGCCAATGATAATTGAATGATTACTCTTTACCTTACTCCGATCAAATAAGCTGCATTTACTCAAGAACTTCTCCACTATTAGATTTGGTCACATATATTTATGGTTTCTATTTCCCTCATTGGGTTTCCATAGTACTTTTTCTATGTCTTTTCATTTTTATACTTTTCTTGGGAATTTTATACAATTGAAAAGTTGTTTGACAACATTTCAAATGATCAAACGGCAATGAAACTTGATCATAGCACAACAGTAATCTATCAACAATTACAAACTTACCATTATTTGCAAAATCAAACATTATGTTATAATCCACAGACTGTGTGTTAGGAACCACTGCAAAAAGATGAAATCAAGAAAAGTCTAGAACAGACTTTTGACAACAAAACATTTGAAGTTACTGATACAAAACCATCCCCACACACAAATAACGATCCAAGTGATCCACCCACAAATAATGCTGATACTACAACAGTAAGCTTTCTACTGCTATATTTATTTGCAAATTCATTCAAAAAAAATATCAACAATATAATTTAATAAACATATTTTGGTGTAGGAAACATTGGAGAATTATAAAATAAAATAAAAAAAGAAAAATCAAACTTCAGACAAAAACACATTTCAAGTTCTTGATACAAAACCATTAACAAACGCAAATAATGATGCAAGTGGAACAAAACAAGAAGACAATGATGATGCCATCCCATCAATGAGTTCTGCCTCTAATGTTGAAGATGCAGAACCAAATGACGATAACATGTTCCTTCAAGATCTGATCAATCATCGAAAAGCTACAAAACAAAAGTCATCAAAGAAGAAGAAGCTTCAAAGATGCAAATGATATTAGAATTTTATATTTTCCTGCCTATATGAACTTAATTCAGATTTGTATTATTTCTTCATATTGTGTCAAAAAAAAATCAAATCAAATACTTTCCTTCATTAATAATAATAGATTTTTGGAAAATCAAATTGTTTTCCAATTAAGCATTAGCATTAATAAAATCAATACCAGCCAACAACTATATCTACTTCTATTTCATGAAATATTACAAACTTCATTATTTGACAATCAAAACATCATCTTTTAACTTAACATCTAAATTAAACCACATCCTCCAAATCTATTAAAATATTTTTTTTTCTCTCATCTTTTAATTTTATTTATTTATAAAAAAATGTGTTAAAATACAAACAATGTTGTATTTAAAAAAAAAAAAAAAAATCTTATTCATTTAGGTGGATTTCATTTGATTGAGGAACCTAAATATACTACCACCAAATACTGTGCCAAAATCTTACCCATTACCACACATATTATGCTTTCAATAATTGATTCATTAGTAATTTTTAATATCAAATTTTATAACTGAATGTTGTTAGAAAAATAAAAGTACCTTTTTATGTTGCTCAATAGTGCTGTAACTTAATAGCCAAAAACAATATTTTATTTTACCTTTAAACATAATTTACAAATTTTTATTGGGAAGACTCTTCAACATCCTCTGTTTTTGATTATCTAATAAATCAGTTCATGAAAGTATATTACCTTTCCATTTATTTCAAAACTTACACCATCCCAGTCTAAATCAAACATGAAGCTTTCAAATCATTTGCCTCTCATAACCAAATACTTCAATTATTTATGACAATTTCCCATTTTTAAAAATATAATGAACCTATCATCTCTTCTCCATAATATTCTAATATTCTTACTGTAAGGGCACCTTTTTTCGAAAGTGCACCCCCGACAATAAATTTGTATAGAGTGCGGCAAAGGGCTTGGCTCCGGCCGGCCTCTCGCAGATGCTCCTTGCGTTTCTCCATTGTTGTTCTTCGTCTGGGGTTGCTCCTCGGCTGGCGTCCGAGGAGGCCCCCCCTTCACCAGGGGGGGCTCTTTGCCTCATATACTCCTTATGGTTTGATCCTGACCCTACAGCTGTTGACCATCCAGGCCATTGCCTCCGGAGCCTGTCCCATCAGACAGGTCTTTCACCATGCTGTGGGTCGTGGCCTCCAAGGTTGCACTGCTCAGGGGTCTTGCCACCATCAATGCAGCCTGGGGAGTCAGGCAAACTCACTAAGTGTGGATGTGACCACCTATTCTGGGTTTGCCCCCTACCCAAGATTAAACTAGGTGTGCCGAGGAAGGGCATGTCCTCGGCATGGGTCCGAGAAGGGCTAAGACCCTTTGGACGACTATCTAGGACGATTGTCCTCCTCGGCTTGGGCCTTGGGCCAGCCTAAAGGTGGGCCGGGGGTTCCGGGCTCACGGGCCCCACAATAGCCCCTCAAAACCCTACTGCACGTTTCCTCGGACGGGGAGGAGGGTTTTGCAAACCTCGGACCTTATGTTCCGGAAGGCCTTCAGCTGGCTGGTTCTTCCTTGAGTGGCCGGATCGACCCTTAGACTCTTCAATAGGTAGTTAGTTTCTCCACAGGACTAGGTCTTTGGACCATGCAGCACCTTGGCTCCGTCGTAAATAGCTAGCTCCCCATAGGCTTGGGTCCGAGGACCATGCAAAACCTAGGTACAGTTGCTGCCTTCAGAACGAGTGGCCAGCTCCCTGTAGGCTTGGGTCTGAGGACCATGCAAGTCCTAAGTACAATTGCTGCCTTTAGAACGAGTGGCCAGCTCCCCGTAGGCTTGGGTCCGAGGACCATGCAAGTCCTAGGTACAATTGCTGCCTTCAAAACGAGTGGCCAGCTCCCCGTAGACTTGGGTCTGAGGATTATGCAAGACCTAGGTACAGTTGCTGCCTTCAGAACGAGTGGCTAGCTCCCCGTAGGCTTGGGTCCGAGGACCATGCAAGACCTAGGTACAGTTGCTGCCATCAGAACGAGTGGCTAGCTCCCCGTAGGCTTGGGTCCGAGGACCATGCAAGACCTAGGTACAGTTGCTGCTATCGTTGGTAAGTGGCTAGCTCCCCACAGGCTTGAGTCCGTAGACCATGCAAGACTTAGGTACAGTTGCTGCCTTCAGAACGAGTGGCCAGCTCCCCGTAGGCTTAGGTCTGAGGACCATGCAAGACCTAGGTACAGTTGTTGCTATCGTTGGTAAGTGGCTAGCTCCCCACAGGCTTGAGTCCGTAGACCATGCAAGACTTAGGTATAGTTGCTGCCTTCAGAACGAGTGGCCAGCTCCCCGTAGGCTTAGGTCTGAGGACCATGCAAGACCTAGGTACAGTTGTTGCCATCGTTGGTAAGTGGCTAGCTCCCCATAGGCTTGAGTCCGTAGACCATGCAAGACCTAGGTACAGTTGCTGCCTTTAGAACGAGTGGCCAGCTCCCTGTAGGCTTGGGTCCGAGGACCATGCAAGACCTAGGTACAGTTGCTGCCATCGTTGGTAAGTGGCTAACTCCCCAAAGGCTTGAGTCCGTAGACCATACAAGACCTAGGTACAGTTGCTGCCTTCAGAACGAGTGGCTAGCTCCCCGTAGGCTTGGGTCCGAGGACCATGCAAGACCTAGGTACAGTTGCTACCATCGTTGGTAAGTGGCTAACTCCCCATAGGCTTGAGTCCGTAGACCATGCAAGACCTAGGTACAGTTGCTACCTTCAGAACGAGTGGCTAGCTCCCCGTAGGCTTGGGTTTGAGGACCATGCAAGACCTAGGTACAGTTGCTGCCATCGTTGGTAAGTGGCTAGCTCTGTTGGGCTTTGTGGAGCCTAGTTTATTTTTTGGCCTAGCCCATTATAACCCTGTAAGTAGGATATAAAAGCCACTTGTATAATTAGGGTTTGTGACTACAACTGTTGTTGTGTTTTTAGAGAGAGAAAAAAACACTGTAGCCGCACTTTGTATTTTTTCCCTGATAATAGTGAAATCCCTGCAACTCCGTGGACGTAGGCAAATTGCCGAACCACGTAAATATTGTCTTGTGCGTGTGATTATTTTTTTCTTTGGCGTGTGTTTTCTCTATTTTTATTGTTTCTCACAGGTTGGAATTTTGGTTAAATTCCCAACAACTGGTATCAGAGCCTAGGGTTAGGTTTGAGTGGGAGCAATGGCAGAGGAAGCAGGAAAGGCGTCTGGAATAGAAAAGTTTGATGGCACAGACTTCGCTTATTGGAGGATGCAGATTGAAGATTATCTCTATGGGAGGAAATTGCATCTGCCTCTTTTGGGGACAAAACCTGAGGCGATGAAGGCTGATGAATGGGCTCTTCTTGACAGACAGGTACTGGGAGTTATCAGGTTAACTCTGTCTAGGTCTGTTGCACATAATGTTGTAAAGGAGAAGACCACAGCAGATCTGATGAAGGCTTTGTCTGGTATGTATGAAAAGCCGTCAGCAAACAACAAGGTGCATCTGATGAAGAAACTGTTCAATCTAAAGATGGCAGAGAACGCATCAGTAGCACAACATCTGAATGAATTTAACACTATTACAAATCAATTGTCGTCTGTAGAAATTGATTTTGATGATGAGATTCGTGCTTTGATCGTCTTGGCTTCTTTGCCAAACAGTTGGGAGGCAATGAGGATGGCAGTAAGCAATTCTACAGGAAAGGAAAAACTCAAGTACAATGATATACGAGATTTAATTCTGGCTGAGGAGATTCGCAGAAGAGATGCGGGTGAAACCTCAGGATCTGGTTCTGCCCTAAACCTTGAGACAAGAGGCAGAGGTAATAACAGAAATTCAAATCGAGGCAGATCAAAATCCAGAAATACTAATCAGAACAGAAGTAAATCTAGATCAGGCCAACAAGTACAATGCTGGAATTGTGGGAAAACAGGTCACTTTAGGAACCAATGCAAAAGTCCTAAGAAGAAGAATGAAGATGATTCTGCTAATGCTGTAACAGAAGAGGTACAGGATGCATTACTTCTTGCAGTAGACAGTCCACTTGATGATTGGGTTTTGGATTCAGGAGCCTCGTTTCATACCACTCCACACCGAGAAATCATACAGAACTATGCTGTAGGTGATTTTGGTAAGGTGTATTTGGCTGATGGTTCAGCCCTGGATGTTGTGGGTATGGGAGATGTCCGGATATTGTTACCTAATGGGTCTGTTTGGTTACTGGAGAAGGTTCGACATATTCCTGACCTAAGGAGGAATCTGATTTCTGTTGGACAACTTGATGATGAAGGGCATGCAATACTATTTGTTGGTGGTACTTGGAAGGTTACAAAGGGAGCTAGAGTATTGGCTCGTGGAAAGAAGACTGGCACTCTCTATATGACCTTAAGTCCAAGAGACACAATTGCAGTTGCTGATGCAAGTACTGATACAAGCCTATGGCACCGCAGGCTTGGTCACATGAGTGAGAAAGGGATGAAGATGCTGCTGTCAAAAGGAAAACTACCAGAATTGAAGTCCATTGATTTTGACATGTGTGAAAGCTGCATCTTAGGAAAGCAGAAAAATGTGAGTTTTTTGAAAACTGGCAGGACACCGAAGGCAGAAAAATTGGAGTTAGTACACACTGATTTGTGGGGGCCTTCTCCAGTTGCATCCCTTGGAGGTTCCAGGTACTACATCACTTTCATTGATGATTCAAGCAGAAAGGTATGGGTTTATTTTCTGAAAAATAAATCTGATGTATTTGAAACTTTTAAGAAGTGGAAGGCCATGGTTGAGATAGAAACAGGTTTAAAACTAAAATGTTTGAGGTCTGATAATGGAGGAGAGTACATAGATGAAGGGTTCAGTGAGTATTGTGCTGCACAGGGAATTAGGATGGAAAAGACCATTCCTAGGACACCACAGCAGAATGGTGTAGCTGAGCGCATGAACAGAACTCTTAATGAGCGTGCTAGGAGTATGAGGTTGCATGCTGGACTACCAAAAACTTTCTGGGCTGATGCTATTAGCACTACAGCTTACCTGATAAACCGAGGGCCATCAGTTCCCATGGAGTTCAAACTTCCTGAGGAGGTTTGGAGCGGTAAAGAGGTAAAATTTTCCCATTTAAAAGTTTTTGGTTGTGTTTCTTATGTTCATATTGATTCTGATGCTCGTAGTAAACTTGATGCTAAGTCTAAAATATGTTTTTTCATTGGCTATGGTGATGAGAAATTTGGCTATAGGTTTTGGGATGAACAAAACAGGAAAATCATCAGAAGTAGAAATGTGATATTTAATGAACAGGTTATGTACAAGGACAGGTCAACTGTAGTCTCAGATATTGCAGAGATAGATCAAAAGAAATCTGAGTTTGTCAACTTAGATGGATTGACTGAAAGTACTGTCCAGAAAAGGGGTGAAGAAAATAAGGAGAATGTAGATTCACAGGTAGATCAGAGTACACCTGTAGCTGAAGTCCGCAGATCTTCTAGAAACATTAGACCTCCACAGCGTTATTCACCCGCTTTAAATTATCTACTATTGACTGATGGTGGTGAACCAGAGTGTTATGATGAAGCCTTGCAAGATGAAAATTCAAGCAAGTGGGAGTTAGCCATGAAGGATGAGATGGATTCCTTGTTGGGGAATCAGACATGGGAACTGACTAAATTGCCAGTAGGAAAGAAGGCTTTGCACAACAAGTGGGTATACAGAATAAAGAATGAGCATGATGGTAGCAAACGTTACAAGGCCAGATTAGTTGTTAAAGGGTTCCAGCAGAAGGAAGGCATTGACTACACAGAGATATTTTCTCCAGTTGTGAAGATGTCAACAATTAGATTGGTGCTGGGAATGGTGGCTGCAGAAAATTTACATCTTGAGCAGTTAGATGTGAAGACGGCATTCCTTCATGGTGACTTGGAGGAAGACCTTTACATGATTCAGCCAGAAGGGTTCATTGTTCAGGGACAAGAGAATCTAGTCTGCAAACTGAGAAAGAGTTTGTATGGCCTAAAACAAGCTCCTAGACAGTGGTACAAGAAATTTGACAGTTTTATGCATAAAATTGGGTTCAAGAGATGTGAAGCTGATCATTATTGCTATGTTAAATTCTTTGACAATTCTTATATCATTTTACTATTGTATGTGGATGATATGCTCATTGCAGGGTCTAGCATTGAGGAGATTAATAATCTGAAGAAGCAATTGTCAAAACAGTTTGCAATGAAGGATTTGGGAGCTGCAAAGCAAATCCTTGGTATGAGAATCATTAGAGACAAGGCTAATGGTACATTGAAACTTTCACAGTCAGAGTATGTGAAGAAAGTTCTCAGCAGGTTCAACATGAATGAATCTAAACCAGTGAGCACACCCTTCGGTAGTCATTTCAAACTGAGCAAAGAACAGTCACCGAAGACAGAAGAAGAAAGGGACCATATGAGCAAGGTGCCTTATGCCTCAGCTATTGGCAGCTTGATGTATGCTATGGTGTGTACAAGGCCAGACATTGCACATGCAGTGGGAGTTGTGAGCAAATTCATGAGTAGGCCTGGAAAGCAGCATTGGGAGGCAGTCAAGTGGATTCTGAGATATCTGAAGGGTTCATCAGATACATGTCTTTGTTTCACAGGTGCAAGTTTGAAGCTGCAAGGTTATGTAGATGCTGATTTTGCTGGTGATGTTGATAGTAGAAAGAGTACTACTGGGTTTGTATTTACTCTGAGTGGTACAGCTATATCATAGGCTTCAAATCTGCAAAAGATTGTTACTTTGTCTACTACAGAAGCTGAGTATGTTGCAGCAACTGAAGCTGGAAAGGAGATGATTTGGCTACATGGTTTCTTAGATGAATTGGGTAAGAAGCAGGAGATGAGAATTCTACACAGTGACAGTCAGAGTGCAATCTTTCTTGCCAAAAATTCGGCTTTTCATTCAAAGTCGAAGCATATACAAACAAAATACCACTTTATCCGTTACCTTGTTGAAGATAAGTTGGTAACACTTGAGAAGATATGTGGATCTAAGAACCCAGCAGATATGTTGACTAAGGGTGTCACTATTGAGAAGTTGAAGCTGTGTGCAGCTTCAATTGGTCTTCTAGCTTGAGGACAGGAGGATGAGTTGCAGGGATGAGGGATTGCTTTTGGAGGATAGCGGCTGATGTTGATGATTGAACTAGTCTCCAAGTGGGAGATTTGTTGGGCTTTGTGGAGCCTAGTTTATTTTTTGGCCTAGCCCATTATAACCCTGTAAGTAGGATATAAAAGCCACTTGTATAATTAGGGTTTGTGACTACAACTGTTGTTGTGTTTTTAGAGAGAGAAAAAAAACACTGTAGCCGCACTTTGTATTTTTTCCCTGATAATAGTGAAATCCCTGCAACTCCGTGGACGTAGGCAAATTGCCGAACCACGTAAATACTGTCTTGTGCGTGTGATTATTTTTTTCTTTGGCGTGTGTTTTCTCTATTTTTATTGTTTCTCACAGGTTGGAATTTTGGTTAAATTCCCAACAAGCTCCCCATAGGCTTGAGTCCGTAGACCATGCAATACCTAGGTACAGTTGCTGCCTTCAGAACGAGTGGCCAGCTCCCCGTAGGCTTGGGTCCGAGGACCATGCAAGACCTAGGTACAGTTGCTGCCATCGTTGGTAAGTGGCTAGCTCCCCATAGGCTTGAGTTCGTAGACCATGCAAGACCTAGGTACAGTTGTTGCCTTCAAAACGAGTGGCCAGCTCCCCGTAGGCTTGGGTCCGAGGACCATGCAAAACCTAGGTACAGTTGCTGCCATCGTTGGTAAATGGCTTCGTCCCCGAGTGTGAGGACACAGTGTTCACCTCTTTGGGCAACTCAGTCTCACATTGGGTAGAAGTCCCTTTCATTAGCCCCTTGTGGGCTGTTGGAGCAAGAGTTAGTGTACCACTACTGCACAGTTGCCTTCAATAGGAGTTCGTCCTCGGATCCGAGGACTTTGCTTTGGTGTGCAGACGTCCACGGGTCATTTTCTGAGAGCGGTTTTTCCTTAGGTCGGACTGTGACTTCACACGTGGGGTTGATCTCGCCTCTGGTTCGTGTTCCCCGCCTTTCTGGTTTACGAGGCGTCGCTTGGTCTCCCGTGCTCCGTGTTTGACGCTTCGGTGCCCGTAACGCGCCTTCATTAATGCCCTCGTGAATCAACACGAATCTGGCGGTTGGCAATCCCCTTGGAATTGGGTGGAAATTAATTCCCTTTGACAATTCCCCCTTCGAATTCTGCGTGGCTCAACTCCCACCGGTTTTCGCCTTCCATAAAAGGCGTTCTGGGGGGAGCGTTTCTCCTCATTCCATGAACCCTCCATCGCAAACAGAAATATATGTTTTCACTTTCCTGAGCCCTTTTGACACCACCACCAGGATTGTGACCACAGTCAGGAGATCTGGAGTTAAGGGCCGCCGTGGCCGCAGCCCCCACTGGGCTGCCGGCGCGGCAGAGTTTATGTGTAACACTAGCAGGGCCTTGTACGGTGGCCAGGGGGGACATCGTTGAAGTACCTAACGCCTCTCCCCAGAGCGCACCTCTGACGAAGGAGGCACGCGAACTCCCGTCATGGCTGGTGCCCGAGTATTGCCGTCTCCGACGGTCAATACTCGTGCAGTTTGGAGAGGGTCGAGGAAGCATCACGAGGGGAGGTGTTCTGGGGTCCCTGGGTCGGCTCCTCACTTTGTTCAAGCTTTGGTTTCAAGGTGAGCCAGCCCCCAGCCCCCCTTCCTGTGCTTTTACTATCCAGTTCTCCCATTCTCTGGACGCTAGTAAAAGCACGGGTTGACACTTCCCTCATTCCTGATATTAATTCTTTGCGAGCCTCTTGCCCGGCCAGTTCCAAGACCGGTCCGCCTAGGTCTCTGATTGTAGGATTAGTTGGTAGGATTTTTTGTAAAACACGCCTGTCTGAGCCTCTGATTGTATTTGTAACTTTCTTTTCTGAGATTGTAAAGATTGTTGTATTTGTAATCTTCTTCTGAAATAATAAAGAACTTTTCTTTTATTTGTTGTTGAGTTTCCTTTTCATACTGCAATTCTTCTCTTCTTCTCTTCTTCTTTCTTTTTTTTTTTTTCTTTGCACTACCAACTTTTGAGTAGTAACTGCTTTAAAATGACTGCCAGTTGCACCGGCCGGCGCACTAACTCTCCCCACAGACGGCGCCAATTGTAGGGGCACCTTTTTTCGGAAGTGCACCCCCGACAATAAATTTGTAGAGAGTGGGGCAAAGGGCTTGGCTCTGACCGACCTCTCGCCGGTGCTCCTTGCGTTTCTCCATTGTTGTTCTTCGTCTGGGGTTGCTCCTTGGCTGGCGTCCGAGGAGGCCCCCCCTTCACCAGGGGGGCTCTTTACCTCATATACTCCTTATGGTTTGATCCTGACCCTACAGCTGTTAACCATCCAGGCCACTGCCTCTGGAGCCTGTCCCATCAGATAGGTCTTTCACCATGCTGTGGGTCGTGGCCTCCAAGGTTGCACTGCTCAGGGGTCTTGTTACCATCAATGCAGCCTGGGGAGTCAGACAAATTCACTAAGTGTGGATGTGACCACCTATTCTGGGTTTGCCCCCTACCCAGGACTAGACTAGGTGTGCCGAGGAAGGGCATGTCCTTGGCATGGGTCTGAGAAGGGCTAAGACCCTTTGGACGACTATCTGGGACGATTGTCCTCCTCAGCTTGGGCCTTGGGCCAGCCTAAAGGTGGGCCGGAGGTTCCGGGCCCACAGGCCCCACACTTACAATTAAAATCATACACATATTTTATTGTTATCAACTAAAATTATTAAAAAAATCTATATTACGTCATCCTGTTTAAACATAATTTATATGAATCAATTAAAAAATGGTGGCAAGTATATCTTTCATTGTAAAAATGCAAAGGTTGAAGAGGATGAAGATTGAACAATTCAAATGACTCCTACACTAATGAACATCACTCACATGCTACTTCAAGTAGCCATGTGTTTATGTTATTACACCATATCATCGGACAAGATATAAATCTAAAAAACAAACTGACAATCACCAAAATTAATAACTTTGTCTTAAGTAACTGATGTGGACATTAATTAATTTGTAGCTATTTACATGTATTTAATAATACATTTTTTGGATCCCTGCTATATAGATATTGTCATAGGAACATTAATGGTTGTGCTATTTAGCATATATATATTATTAGGATAGGATACATATGTTAGTGTCTTTCGTCCTGTTCTGTAGAGATTTCTTTTCCCTATCTCTGTTTGTTTGGATGCCTCTCTTTCAGTTACTTCTACCAATATTCAATACTTGCTCATCAATAGATATCCAACGGTTGTAAGTGAACTTTTGTTGCTTGCTATTCTCCTTATTCAAACAGTCAAGAAAATGAATAAACTTCTTCCCTTCTCTACTCTGGTTTAAAGAACAGAAAATCAACTCGCAGGTGGCAGGGTAATACTTTCTTAATTACTTCATGATTTGCCTAAATAAAGTTTCACATTTCTTCTAATTGGGAAGTAGTTGCTTTGTCATAATGGTATGAGCATACTATACTTTTTTTAGACGGTAATTTAATTTTGTTGTTATTTTTGTTTTCTTCCTAAATTTTTAGTATTACATATACAAATTTTAGAAGTCATAATTTTTCTGGAATGAAATTTAACTTTTTAAATATGGGGATACAAAATAAATTGAACTTGAACCAAATTGTAGGCATGAAAAGTATGTTTAAAGGAAAATAAATGTTTCTTAATTTTATAATATGTATTTTTTTAGCACATTAATTTCTTAATGCGTGTTCTTTGTTTTAAAAAACAACTGCAAACTATTCAATTAGCTAACCAAAAAAACAAAAGTTCTTCAGCACATCAATTTGACTGGACTGCTTCAAAATCCTTTATTCCTTTGAAAAGATGAAGAAAAGCTCATTCATCAATGTTTTAGGGCTAGAAACAAACAAGCACTATTTTGGGTCAAAGCTCATAAATATTTTGTGCAAGGTAAAACTAAACCAGGAAAAGAAATCCTTCTTCAAGCCAACAAAGAAGGGGACAAAAATATAAAATATGGACTTGCAATTGCACTCTTATGTGAATCAAATGAGGAAGGAATCTAGCTACTATTATCAATTTTAAACCAACAAGATGGGAAACAATTGCTGCAAAACTATCGACAAATCCTTCAACATACAACTTTTGAAATAGACACATTTTGCATTCCAAAAGACCAAGCATGCAAGAAAAATGGAGTGGTTCATTGGCATCGTGACTGCCCTTACCTTTATGGAAACGAAGAATTACATGTAACATACAAAATGTGCTCAATTGACTTGGAAATGTACAAATTAGCAAATTGAGTATGATAGAAATTATGTTCCAAAAAATTAATTCAACAATAAAATTTCATCTTTCTATTTCAAATACTAATCTTTAATAATACAAAATAAATTCCATGACCAAAACATCCAATCACCATAAAAAAAATTATCTTACGCAACGCGCGGATCCGCGGCTAGTTAATTTTAAAAATTGGAGTAGGCAAAGAATCAAGATGAGAACTAGATCCCGATTCTTTGGTTTGACTGGGGTTGGACCTTAACATCATAAATAATGATAATAATAATAATAATAATAATAATAATTGTAATAATTTTATAGCCCATAGAATTTGCTAAAAATATCTGAACTCTTTTCTCAAAAAAAAAAAAAAAAAAAACTGAACTCTTTAAGTAATTTTTATGTGATTTTTTCATCTTATAGTTTAATATCTCACTAATATAAAAATCACAAAATATAATTTAACGTAGTAGAAAATCAACTAATAAACCAATACTATTTTTATTAATAAATATAACTAAATGTTTAAAATAATAAGCATGGGTTGTTGTTGTTGTTGTTGTTTTTTTTTTTTATTATTTATTTTTTATTTTTTTAAAACCAATAAACACTGGTTTCACAAGTTAAAAAAAAAAAAAAAAAAAGAACATTACGGCAAAGCCCCCTGGCCGAAGCCAAGGCCCTAAGAAGAAACGTAGGTTTAAGGAGGGTTTTAAGTTTTAAAGTTGAGAGGCGGCTGGTTGCTGGCAGTGTCTGAGACTTGAGATAGTTTTAGTATAAACTCCGTTTGTGTCTTCCACTCCCAGATCTCATTCTCTCTCTCTCTCGCTTCTCCGTTTTACTACTACTACAACTACTACTACTTCTACTTTACTTCTTGTTCATATTCATATGCCCATTTCAATCTTCTTCTTCTTCTTCTTCTTCTTCTTCTGCTTGTTTTGGCGGTTCTCTTTCTCATCAATTAATCAAACATGTGGAGGAATTTCGCCAAACAAGCTTCTTCCAAAAACGTTATCAAGTTTTCTTCCTCCGACTCTCCACTTTCGATGAAATTTTCTCATGACTTCATTTCTGCCCAGAAGATTATTCCAACACGCTCAAATTCTTCGCTGGGTTTTTCTCCAATATCCATTCCCTTCTTATTAATATTGTCTTCCCAAAACAATGGATTCGGATTAGGAAGACCCAGCTTCCCAAATTCCTCAAACCCTTTTGCTGCTTCTTCTTCTGGGAACTATAATTATTATGCCACTGCTGCTGAGGCTATTGCTATTACCTCCGAGGAGGAATTGTCTGGTTCTGGCTCCGATGAAGTCCAAGACTTGATGATCAGACATAGACATAGACAAGATCAACTGGTTGTGGACTCTCAGTGGCAGCAGCCCAATCCCAAGCCCAAGAAAATGGTGGCTGGTATGGGGATAGCCAAGTATAATGTGCTTCGAAATCGGCAAATCAAGTTAGAGACCAAGGCCTGGGAAGATGCTGCCAAGGAGTACCAGGAGCTCCTTACTGATATGTGTGAGCAGAAGCTTGCTCCCAATTTGCCTTACATTAAGTCCTTATTTCTTGGTTGGTTTGAACCCTTAAGGGATGCTATTGCTGCTGATCAAGAATCTAGAAAGGAAAAGAAGACTAAGCCCTCTCATTATCCCTTTTTCGATCAATTACCACCCGATATGATGGCTGTTATCACAATGCATAAGTTGATGGGATTGTTGATGACTAATACTGGCGGTGTTGGCAGTAGCAGGGTAGTGCAAGCTGCCCTCCAGATAGGTGAAGCAATCGAAAATGAGGTGGGTCTGTTTTTCACTTTTTCATTTCTCATACTTCTTTTACTTTGCACCCAACAGCTTCAATGTTCATGTTTAGTGATGAATTTGACAGAAATATGACTTTTTGATATCAAATAATTTCTCTTTTAACAATACTTCTGTGTTTTCCATCCTACAATTTACAAACTGTGGCTACAACTTAAACTATATGTGGCAATCAACTTCATTCTGTTAATGGTCTACTAACTCAAAAATGCCCGTCAGCAGTTGAATTCTAATTTTTAGTGATGGTGGGTTTCTTCGTTGTCAACAAATATCATAAATTTACAATTTTCCCTAATCAGAGTAATTTTCCTGGTTTTCTCTTGCTGAAAGCTATTATGTAATGATTGCTTATGTGCATCAGGCTAGGATACACAGATTTTTTGAGAAGACAAAGAAGAAGAGGGCAACGGATAAGAAAGTGGAAGGTGAATCTGATAAGAACACAACAGATATGAAATCTGAAGGTGAATGTGATCCCATGACTAATGAACAGGAAAAATTGACAAATGAAAAAGAGAAACTACGGAAAAAAGTTCGTAACCTGTTGAAAAAGAAAAAGGTGGTTCAAGTAAGGGAAATAGTGAAGGAACAGGATGATTCAAGACCTTGGGGTCAGGAGGCTCAAGTTAAGGTCTGTGATGTCTGTACTTGTAAATATGGAAATGGTCATTGTTGTTGTTATACCTTGGTTCTTGTAATTTCCAGGTCGGCTGCCGCTTGATTCAATTGTTGATGGAAACGGCTTATATACAACCTCCAATCGATCAATTTGGAGATGGTCCACCAGATATTCGGCCTGCGTTTGTACACACCTTGAAAACTGTGACAAAAGAAACACAGTCACAGTGAGGAGAATTACATCTCCATTTAATTTAGTTTTTGTTCCTCTCTCTCATCGCTATATATAATTGTGTTCTTTACCTTTGTTGTTTATAGGAAATGCAGCAGGAGATATGGTGTTATCGAATGTGACCCGCTAGTTCGCAAAGGGCTGGAGAGAACTGTAAGTACACCACTACCTTCTTTGCATGGCACTTATTGAATGGTTGTTGGTTGGTATTTTTAACTAATAAAAGTTTTCTTTTTTGACTCCATGCAAAGTGCAAGGATGTAATTTTTTGCACGCTTATTTATCCAAGATGAATAACAACAGTTCTACTTTCTGTTTGTCTAAACAGGCTAGGCACATGGTCATTCCTTATATGCCTATGTTAGTGCCTCCTATAAATTGGACAGGGTATGGCATCCAACTTTCTACCAAAATCTCTGTTTGTTTCATTCTGGATTGTTCTAAGCAAAATGATATTTTTTAATTAGAGAATATAGGCTACTGGATCATACCAATATAGAATAAAAAATTTCTAATACCTTCTGCTTAAATTGCTTGTTATGCTACTTAAATGTTCAATGAAAGCTAGCTAATTTTATACTTTGAGCATTGCATGCTGGGTCTATCTTTTGGTTTTTAGTTAAAAATTTGCAATTTTTGGCAGGTATGATAGAGGGGCATACTTGTTTTTACCATCGTATGTCATGCGAATTCATGGAGCGAGACAACAACGTGAAGCAGTAAAGAGGACTCCAAGAAAGCAACTAGAACCTGTTTTTGAGGTTTGAGGGCCCTGGGTTTTGTCTCTTTAGTGCTTGATCTGAATTTCTTCCTTAGTGTGGTCATTAGTTCTGTATCTTATTTCCCACCTATGAAAGGCCTGGAAAGTTCATCCTACGATCATACATTTTTGCTCTATTTGAGGCTTTCTTAATTTTGCTTGTCAGTTGTTGCACTAATGCTGTGATTGTTTTATGAAGTAGGCTCTAGATACACTTGGAAATACCAAATGGAGGGTAAACAAAAGGGTACTTAGTGTGATAGACAGAATATGGGCTAGTGGAGGTGGTCTTGCTGACTTGATCGACTGTGAAGATGTGGGTAACAATTTATTTTTCCTTTTTCATCGGTGGATTATTTTTCTACTCTTCTGAATCAAAGAAGCTCATACTGTTCAACAAAATATTAAATTGCTATTTTCTTCCTTTTCACTGAAAATAATTATCCATTACAGCATTGTGCGTCTGGTTGTTAAGCTTTCATCTTCACTTTTCTGAAATAGGTCCCTCTGCCAGAGGAACCAGACACAGAAGATGAAACAGAAATTCGGAAATGGAAGTGGAAAGTTAAAGCTGCAAAAAAGGAGAATAGCGAGAGGCATTCACAGCGGTGCGATATAGAACTTAAACTTGCTGTAAGGAGCTACCTTGATTAGTTGAATCTACTTAGAGCTATTGGAGCTCCCAAACAGATTGTGTATTAATTCTTTTGATTGGGAAGCAGGTTGCTCGGAAGATGAAGGATGAGGAAGGCTTCTACTACCCTCACAACCTTGATTTCCGAGGTCGTGCATACCCCATGCACCCATATTTAAATCATCTTGGATCTGATCTGTGCCGAGGCATCCTAGAGTTTGCGGAGGGGCGTCCTCTTGGAAAGGCAGGATTAAGGTGGCTGAAGATACATTTGGCAAATTTGTATGCTGGTGGTGTGGATAAGTTATCTTATGAGGGCCGAATAGCATTTGCTGAAAACCATTTGGATGATATCTTCGATTCCGCAGACAGGCCCCTTGAAGGTAAGCGGTGGTGGTTGGGTGCGGAGGATCCATTTCAATGCTTGGCAGCTTGTATTAATCTCTCGGAAGCATTGAGAAACCCCTCCCCAGAAACTACTATTTCTCACATGCCTGTCCACCAGGTACTTTTTTCCTTACGTGTGGTCGCAAATGTTATTCTGGGAGTATTTTTATTGAGTAAATAATACCCTAGCATGTACTTGATACTCTGTTTCACTTCAAGAAATAATCAAAATCAACATACTTCTCTGGAAACTTTTTAATCTATAATGAGATGAAACAAAGTGTTTAATCCCCCAAAAGAGGAGAAGGCAGAAAGTTAAATTTAGATGCAATTCTATCAATTGGAACTAAAGTCAGGATATTATTGCATGCATAAATTTTTGTGCTTCTCTATTTGCACTCTACTGTCTGCCTGTGTGAATGAGGTTTGCTTCTGCATGTGTTTCATTTGGTAGAAGTGAATGTTTAGTTTCTTAAAGCTGAATTTTCTTTTTATAATTTACTTTTGTCAATCTGCTGTTTCAGATTGACTGGAAAAATTTCTAATGATTATAAAGACTTGAGCAGGCCCTAAGGTCTATAATGTGGAGGCTTTGCCCCTTATAGGCAATTGGCACATTAATCCATTGTTGGCTTATAGTACAGTTTACATTTGCAAGAGAGTTTTTTTTTTTTTTTTTGGGTAATCTCTTAATAATGGGTTTATATTTGAATCTTTTACACATGCGCTCACACATTCTGCTAAGCCCATGCTTTGGTTTTTTGTCCCAACTCTTGTATTTTCCTTATTTTTTTTTCTCTCTCAATTCTTCTGCAAGGATGGTTCGTGTAATGGCTTACAACATTATGCTGCCCTTGGAAGGGACAAGGTAACAAACTTCTCTAATTGCTTTAATAGAAGAAAGATGCAGTAAATATAAGATGCACAATGAAGCTCTCTTATATGGATGTATGATCTAAGCGTGCTTTTAGGACATATATTCATTAATGAGCCTTTCATATTAAGCTAAAGTTCTTTTTGGACATAAATTTGATGCTTTAAAACTTGCAACAAATAAATTACATATTGAGAGAGAGAGAGAGAGAGAGAGAGAGAGAGAGGTTACATGAGGAAGACTTGGTTCTACTATATGCATATATGATATATCCTCTAATGGTTATCAAACTACCTCTAGGGGAATTCAAAATTCTCAGGCTGCTTAAATCTTGGCAAATTAATTTCCACCATTCTTGTCTAACATGTGTGTTATACTCCTTGCACTTCTCTGCAATTTTTTTTTTTTTTTTAATTTGTTGATTAAATTACTTTAATTTCATAGTTGGGAGCGGCTGCAGTAAATCTTGTTGCGGGAGATAAACCTGCAGATGTTTACTCAGGAATTGCTGCCAGGTTAGCACTCTATCTGTGTGTGTGAGAATATATTAGCAGGGGACAAATTGTTCTGATGGATTGAAAAGAAATCTGTAAATGAAAACCAAATCAAAATGACAAGTGGAAGGAAGCCCCTTACACACAAAAATAAACATTCTTCCCTAGTAGTGTAAAATAAAAGACAATCTCCGGCGAATCTTATTCTTTCAAGGCAGTGCAATGAGATCAATTTTGATGGTTTTTATTTCTTCAGTATCTGTTTTAGATAAGTCCTTTGTTGACTTGTTCAGGTTGGTTAGCTCTGTTGGATATCAAGTTATTCTTGCATAGATAGGATGGGTTCTAGAAGTGTTTTTACTTTCTTTTGGGTAAAATTTTAAAGTGGGGGGGGGGGGGGGGGGTGGACAAATATGCTAGATGATGCCAGGTAAGGTTGCAGCCCACAGTAAGGGATACAATTTAATTGTGGATTTGGAAAGTGAGGGGAAAAATGAAATTACAACATCCTTACCCCCCAAAATAAGGTGAATATCCTATATTAAACCTTAATGGGTGCTTTACTAGATGAATCCAAAACTGAGAATCATATGAACAAGGATTTGAAAGGTAATGTCATGATATCTCCATGGTGCGGGGGTGCAAAGATAATTTTATATTAATTTAGTTTTATTTAAATTTGAACTCAATTGTATTTTTACTATTAGTCCATTGGATTTCATTTTTAGGTCTAATTGGCTAACGAGGTTATTCATATTTTTTGTAATTTCCTATAGTTAAGGTTATTTTTGGAATTTCCAATAATTAGGATGACTGAAGTCAATTAGGCTTAGGATTTAGTCTTAATAGTCTATATAAGCAGGCTATTATACTCCTATAGAGACAAGTTTATGATGTATAAAATATTTATTTGAATTTTTCCAATGCCTTAATGTTAAATAACAGTATTCAAATCTCACACAAGATTATGATTAAAATTACAATAAACAATTATGTTTTATAAACCAGTTATGTTGATTAAAAGCCAGTTTTACTAATAAAATGTTTCATTGATTTTCAGTTATCTACCTATCGAAAAAATTTATTTTCAGCTATCTGTTTTTAAAGAAGTTCAAATAATTCTTCCTGTTGGTGTTTAATTATTTGAATGGTTTTAACCCCAAGGGGTTGGACTGATTCCTAAGACCTCATGAGATCTATGATGTCTTGGGTTCAAAATCTCTAACCATCATCTTGGGGTCACCCCAAAGAATTCTCCTTATAATCACTTGGTGCGTGTGGGATGAAGGACTACACACACTTGAGGGAATAATTAGGTGCTCGACGCGCTCTCACCGTTGTTAGAAAAAATAAAAAAAGGTTTTGCACTTTTTGCATGCTATTATCATGCTTCTGTACAAGAGTCCAGTAATTCTAACGTTGAAGTGACTAAAATTTCCAAAAGCAATTTTGTTAATCAATATAGTTGAAATTATTGTTACCAGTAACCACTTGCCTTGTAGCCATGTAGTACTTCTCTCCCTTTAACAACAGAGGTCGTGGGGTCAAGTTATGAACATATAGGGATTTATAAGGGGAAATGTACTCAGTACCCTCATTGTTTAACCTACTGTCATCTTTTCATAAAAAATCTGATTGAACTTTGTTGTTATGGTTGCAGAGTACTTGATATCATGAGGAGAGATGCAGAGAAAGATCCTGCAAGTAATCCAAATGCATTGCATGCAAGGCTTTTAATCAATCAGGTTCTCATCATTATTTGTCATTGTATTTTTATTTTTGTAAAATGGATTAGGATCCTTAAGAGTTTTTACAGTAACTCCACCATGAAGTTCCTAAAATGGATTAAGATCCTATGTTTTCATCATTTTGAAATGAATGGATTGAATTTTGCCACATCATCAATACTTTAAATAGATACCAAAATAGTTATTGTCAACATTTGTTTAAAAGTTGGCTCCAGCAAGAACTGATAGGAAGATGGTATTAATATTTGTCATGTGCAATGCACGACTCACTCAACCCAACCAACTAAGTGAGTCATGTGCATTGAACATGACAAGTGTTGTTAAAAATGCGCTTTACGCGTGCTTAAGCTCAAAGCTCCAAGCTCCAAGCTCCCAATGCTGCGCTAGTAAAAAAAAAAAAAAGCTCACTTAAAGAAAAACGCTTTAGGCATGCTTTTTTGGTGCTTTTTGAAGAAGCACAAAGTATGCCTTTTTTATTTTTATTTTTTAATTTTATTTCTAAAAAAAGTGTGGATCATCAAAGTTAATTTCTTGATCTTGAAAGAAATGACATGGACCAATAATTTTCTACACAACCACTATCCTTAGGGTGTTGTATTACACACACATTGTATTATTTTTTACAATTTATAAGTTACGAACAAGGTTAATTTACAATTCTTGTGCCTTTTGGTCTTTGACTTTTAGATATATGTTGATTGAACCACATACATCATTTGATCATAACTATTATGGTTATGTACTTTTATAAAGCACAAGAGAATTAAGCAAAATATTATGTCTAAACTTTATATGACTAGATTATTAGGATATTAACCATTGATAATTTTTTTCAATTTACTATATAAAAATTTTAAGAATTGAAATAACTTAGGTAAAATTTGAGCTTACAAACATTATACAATTGCGCTTACAGGTAAAATCTACAAATTTTGAGTTATTATTATTATTTTATTATATGTTAAGAATCTTTTTATTAGAAGTTATGAGATATTACATTTGAAAACTGTCTTTACTTTAATCAGGCGTGTGCTTGTGCTTTGCGCCTAGGCTCCGGAAGGCCTATGCACTTAAGTGTGCTTAATGCTTTTACCAACATTGACGGGACATCTGTCATTTTCCTATAGGTTGTTGGAGCCTGAGGCTCCAAACCTATTTGTGTTTGGAGCCAAACCTTTTCCTTGTTTAAATATTGATGATGTGGTAAAATCCTATCCAATTATTTTAAAATGAATGGACAGGATTTTCGTTGCTCCATGATAGAATTGCTCTAAGAATTTCAGAGGATCCTAATCCATGAAAATTCTTGTTCAAGATTATGTATTTGGCGTATAGTAGTTGTTAACATTATGAAGACTGACTTTATTGGCTTAGCTATCACTTTTGTATTTTATGTGAATTAGGTGGCTTGGAGTTTATGAATTTTATTTGGCACTGCTTGTGCTGATTGCTCATATTATAATGCTAATAAATTTTTTCATTACTGGGTATCCAATAGGTGGACCGAAAATTGGTGAAGCAAACAGTAATGACATCAGTATATGGTGTCACTTATATCGGTGCCCGTGATCAGATCAAGAAGAGATTAAAGGAACGTTGTGCCATTGCAGATGATTCAGAGCTGTTCGCTGCATCTTGCTATGCTGCGAAGGTGTGAGAATAATACTGAACTGTGTGTGTCTGAGTTTGTGCAATGCATGCACTCTGGTGTGCATTGTGTCTTTGAGTCTGCATATATAACTTTGTACTGAATATTTCACTGCATGGGCAGACCACCTTGACTGCCTTAGGAGAGATGTTTGAAGCTGCAAGAAGCATCATGAGCTGGCTTGGCGATTGTGCAAAGGTGTGTCTCATTTGTTTGGTGATCTATTTGCGTATCAAGCAATCTCTTTTTCTTTTTGGGATACCAACAATTTGCTGATCATGCTTTAAGAAGTAACATGTTCATAAAAGAGAGTAACTGAAATGGGAATATAAAGTTAAGATTCAAAATGAAGAAATTTTCTTAAAGATAGGGGTGACCACTACTAATAAAAAGAAGTGGGAGAGTCTTTTGACATTCTTTGATCGTGTGTAGAGGAGAGCAATTAATGCACCAATGAGAAAGAGTGAATTGATTCAAGTTAAGGGAATGAAAAAAGATAGAGAAAAACCTTAACTAACATTAGTATTAGTAAAAAAGAATCTTCAATTAGGAGATAATAGAAAATATGACTTTGGATAAAATAGAATGGCTTATAGAATACATGTGGTTGACTATGATTACTTTGTTGAGGATCCATAGCTAACCCAAAATATTGGGAATAGGACTTCATTGTTGTTATCATTGTTCTTTTATATATATGCCAATGTTTTTCATGTATGGAATTGGCTTGGACCTTTCAAGTTTCTTGGTCAAACACGGAGCATCATGTACATTTGTATGTACATTTGTTAAAGTGTCTCAAATCCTAGTCTACTAAATGTCCATGTGCCAAATCCTGTTAAGAGGGTAACAGGTGTGGGAACTTTGATAGACCTGATTAATTTCTACTAATATTTATAATTTACCTATTGTCTTAAAAGTTTGAGTTACTAGGGAATGATGAATTTAATGATTTAACCATTATTTTAACACTTTCCCTCAGATGTAGGCCTAGAATCCCCCTCATTCCCCTTTTTATTCTTACTTTTATAAATGGAAAAATTTATTCAATTTGGGCCCCTCATTCCTCTTTTTATTCTTTGTTGGTGGCTTTTCCTTTGGTCGATTCTTCATCAGGCACTACTGGTAATGATTAAGTGCAATAAGAATCCCAAATATGGTTTTCTTGTTGCCTTTTGCACATATCCATGTATGCTATGGTATGGAATTTCTGGTGCTAGAATTTTGTTGCGTTATTGTAATCTTGGGATCAGAAAGCAGTGTAATATTTGTACTCATTGCTGTTGAGCTGCTTACTCTCTGGCAGCTGTCTCTCAACATGATGTTGGCAATGTTAAAGTATATGTTTCTTTTTCAAGTTTTGTGCTTAGTAGTTATTGCTTATGCTTTTGTATAAATGTAGTATTGTCCACTATTTTGTACAACTGATACCTAAATTTAACGTATAACAGGTGATAGCTTCGGAGAATCAACCCGTACGATGGACCACCCCTCTTGGACTTCCTGTGGTACAACCTTACCGGCAATTGGGAAGGCACCTTGTAATGTTCTTATAAAATTATATAACTTCAAATTGGCTGATGCACTTATTTTTAATGTTAGGACAATTTAAAACAAATACAACATTAAAATTTAGTATGTCATTAAGGCTGTGTTCAATTTAATGCAGATTAAGACCTCTCTTCAGGTGTTGACACTACGGCGAGAAACTGACAAGGTAGCTTTCTTCAATCTTTTTCTCATATCTTTTTTCCCTAAAGAGAAGTGTTGAATTTATGCCAAGTTCTTGTCTGATAAATTAGGGCAGTCAATGGATAGAAATCCAGTTATAAAATCAATCCATTTCTGTCCTGATTTGGATCTAAATCTAAGCTAAAATATCAAATAGAGAGTCTAAACTTATTATGTATATATATATATATATATATATATAGAGAGAGAGAGAGAGAGAGAGAGAGAGAGAGAGAGAGATGGGTTTAAGTTACAATTGGTGTAACTTCACAAAAGTTACACCTTTGTTAGACCATAGATTTCTAAATGATCTAATGGTTAAAATAACACTACTGGCCATGTTAGCATTGAATATTTTTTGCTTGCCAAATCAACTAATCTATTCAATTCTATCACTTACTTTTCTATCTAGCCTTATCAATAACAACTCTCAAAGCAGAGGGAGATATTTCTCTGCCATGGATGCACAGAAGACCTCTTCCTAATGAACTTAATATCAAATCATTATCGAATGTTGAAGTTTTACCCTATCAACGTATTTTTCTATAACCAACTTACCAACAAGGCCAAGCCCTGTAAAACAGAAAATCTCTTCCTGACGCTAACATCAATCACATGAAGTTACAAAAAAGAGAAATAAACAAGAGAGCACTCAATCAAATAGAAGAAAGCCAATATGATTATTGGAGTATTTCCAACAGATCATTCAAATCCTTATTTTCATATTTTAAAAAAAATAATCTGATGGTTCAAATTTACATCCAATTTTTAGTTAAAAAGCCACCTTTCATTTCCCTTAGGTAAGTACTCTTATGGACATAATTCCCTACGAACTCTCATTCCTCTACCCAGTCCCAGCGACACCAACTCCATTTCTTTAGTTCTTCCGCAAGTCCACCACCCTCTCCCTCAACTTTTTGACCATTATATCTATTAGAAATTTATGGTCTAAAAAATGTGTAACTTAAAGTGTAACTTAAACTCATCTCATATATGTGTATATATATATATATATCTAGAGAGAGAGAGAGAGAGAGAGAGAGAGAGAGATAGGACTTAGATCTGAATCAAATTAGTACTCAGATTTGAGCTGAAATCCTGTGGGATCCACATGAAGTCAACTGGTTACAGCCAGATACTGATATTTATCCCATATCTCATACTTGAGTTTAAAGCTATGTAAGAACCAATCCTTTGATAACTATTTTTTTTTTTGGTCTCACTTTCATAGGTCATGGTTAAGCGGCAGAGGACAGCTTTTCCCCCAAATTTTGTGCACTCCCTTGACGGTTCGCACATGATGATGACTGCTGTTGCCTGCAAAAAGGCAGGCCTGAACTTTGCAGGTTTGTGCTGAATCTCTTCCCCTTTATATATATATATCACAAACATATGTGCATTAACATGTTTGAAATTTCACCATATGATACCAATGTTTAATTACAGGAGTCCACGATTCATATTGGACCCATGCATCTGATGTTGATGAAATGAACAAAATACTCAGAGAAAAGTTTGTTGAACTATACGGGGCCCCAATATTAGAGAATGTAAAGTATCATTACTTATAAAAGTTCTTCAACTATGATGGAAGACCTCCGATTTTGTTATTTACTTGTGATTGGTGGTTTGTTATATTACACTCACTGGGGTATGATAATGTTTGATGATTGCTTTTGTTTTACTTTATACAGTTATTGGAGAGCTTCCAGAAGTCTTTCCCTAAGTTGAACTTTCCTCCCTTACCGGAGCGGGGAGACTTTGATCTTAGAGATGTGCTAGAATCTCCTTATTTCTTCAACTAGTCTGAGCCAAATGCTTAATTCAGTAGTGCCCCTTCTTAACTTGGACTCTGTATCTCTGTCATTCAATGGAAGGTGATTACAGCTTAGCTCTTCCATTCATCAGGCATGAGATTGTCGAGGCAAGATCCTATAGGCCATTATAGAAATAAAGTTGAGAAGAAACTCAAGGTTTGGCTACCCACAATCAGTTTCCTGGAGGAATTCTTGTACATATTGTCAAAATGGAATGCATTCAGCCATTAGCAGGAAATATCCCAAACAAGGGATTCGGTCCTATCTTCTCCATCTGCTTCTTTGAAAGGAACTGAGAAAATGAGATGGATGTAACATGCAGCATTTTTGGAAAGAACAGGAACAGCTCCAACATTTTTTTGATGAGTAGGGTTAGGTATAAAACAGAGGAAGTTAGAGCTTCAACACTTTAGGAGATTAAACAAATTAGCAAAGGATGATAGTCCTGGATACTATATCAAGGTTCTATATCTTCATAAACAAGTGCAACAAGTCTCAGTGGGCTTCTGATAATTTTGCTCAACTAGTCTATTGGATTGTTGGCAGTGTCTTTCTTTGTGAGTAAAGTTTACCCTTTCATGTGTAGAATCTATTCTGTTACTAGTTATTGTCCTCCCTTTTGATTCTTTCTCTGATTCAAAGCAACATTTTCCAATTGATTCTAAAGAAATAAAGAGAGAAAATAATACATTTTGAGTTGTTAATATGCTTGCAGTACATAACTACATATCCCCCATCAACTGATGCATCCTCTTTTAAGTTTTTAAACAATGACCTGGCCTCCCCTCATAATATTACAAAGAAAAAGGCCACACCAATGACGAGAATTGAGGTCTGATTTATTAGAATATCCATTCTGACTATCAGCAATGTATATGAATATGATCTATGCATAAGCGTTCATCCAAGTGGATAGGCATCTGTCTGTGCCTTCCAACTAATGATTGGCTATGTCAAAATTGTCTGGATGGTAGTGGAGGGAACATGGGGTGCAGTTCGTCATCACAAAACTGTGGAATTTTTATTTTATTTTATTTATTTATTTTTTGAGAAACAACAGTGAAATTCCCACAACACGTAGAAAAAGGAAAATTTTTTTTTCAAGAAAATAAAATGTATTTGAGCACAAAGGCTGACATGGGGTGATATAGGTAGTTTTAGGGCTACAAATTATTTCACAACTTATATGTTACAATTTTAACGTAATAAATTGTGAGTGGTTAACTATTACTCACACATGAATCCACTATTTTTTCTTTACAAATCACACTCTATCATGTCACAGTTGTGGCAAGAAGTTGTAAAAAATTATGTGGTCCTAGATTTTTCTTGAGTGATATAAGCAATATTTCACCCTAAGACGATTTTATGTGACATCCCTCTCCACACACACTTGTGGAACTTACACATTGTGAGGGGGACATCGTATAAAGTTATAAGATAATTTTTCTTAGAAAATAGAACATATTTGAGCACCATGGCAGTCATGGGGTGATATGGGTAGTTCTAGGAATACAAATTATTTTACAACTTATTTGTCATAATTTTAACGTGACAAATTGTGAGTGATTGACCATTACTCACACATGAACCCATTATTTTTTCTTTACAAATCACATTCTATCATGTCATAGTTGTGGCAAGAAGTTGTGAAAAATTATGTGGCCCTAGATTTTTCTTGGGTGATATAGGCAATATTTCACCCTAAGACGATTTTATGGGACGCCCCTCTCCACACACACTTGTGGAACCTACATATTGTGAGGGGGACATTGTATAAAGTTATAAGATAAGTTTTCCTAGAAAATTAAAGATAAAAAACTATCCTAAGCTAGCTCTGTCTCTGTTTCCCCACTCCCACACAAAAATAAATAAATAAATCTAAAGCAAAAACGAAGAGTGCAATAGCGGATCAAATTGAACGTGCAATTTCAGACCGGTTTTTAATTGCAAAATTAGAGAATTTCCAGTATGAACAACATATTGAAGATGTAAAGATGGAAGATGTATTAAGGTATAGCATTGTCCATGCCGATGAATTCAACATAAGTGGCAGTCACTTGAGTATTTAGGGACAACGTTACACTCAGAAAACAATTGATTTTTGTATACCGACTTGGTGATGTTTTCTGGATCCATATGGTTGTGCAGTGCAGTATGGGTCCACTATGTTACTACAAGTGAAAACCAAGTGAAATCATACATATGGGTGATTCTCTTTGAATAGGGCATAGGCATCACTATATATTGCCACCATATTTGAAAACACAGCAAGAGCAATCATGAAAACAGATAGTATCTTGTCCTTCTTTGTTGCTATGCCATGACGATCCCTGAAGCAGCAGAAAAAAGAAAGAAAAAGCAAGTGGATGAGAAAAACTTAAATAGCTCTAAGCCATTTGAAGCAAAGTCATTTATAATATCAGCTTACAGCCTGCGAACCATGTTGATAAAAACTTAAGCATAATTCATCAATCTAAGTTCAAGTATTTCACACCTAACCTAAACATATTTGACCACTAGCCATCTTAAGTAGGTTCTTAATTTTCCTGCAAACACAACGTTGCTAAATGTCAAAGCACCAAAATCAATTGGAAAAACCTTGATAGTAGAAGGCATGCGTTCTAGAAAGGGGACTATGTTAACTTGTCACAAGTGGTCAGGAACATTTGGATTCCTTTCATTAGGGATAAGGGCCCAAACATCAAGTGGACATTGACATGTACAGAGACAGCAAAAGAAATGTTGTATATTAGTAAAATATATGATCTTCCAAGTATTTGTCACCTAAACAGCTTTCCGATTTCCCTTCCATCCATATGCTTCAACCATTAGTGTATTTTAGAATAATTTACTAACTCATGTAGACATACCTTTATTATAGTTGAAAATGATAACAGGTACCTTTTATAAAGACTTACCTTAAGGCAATGGCTGCAGGAAAGATAAATCCTATGCAAACTGTAGCAGTTGCTCCAGTGAACTGGAAAACATCCCATATGTTGGGTATAAAATTGGCACCCAAGAAAACAAGCAACAGGAGCCCAATGCTGATCGATCCAAACCTCAGGTTATCTACAACCAAAGGCCTAGCTGAAGGAAAGAGAAGGCCATCCAAATTGAGGCGCAGTGGATAGAAGAGAATTGGGAAAACAAGCATAAGGTGGAGAGCATAGCTAATGCGAACAACATCATTGAGCAGAGAGCCATATGGAATGCCAAGGTTGGTGTTGAAGTTGGCCAGCACATCATCAAGAGTTGAGTCACCAAATAGGAGGAAACCAAAGAAGCTTGTTAGAACATAGACAATAGAGCACAGAGCCAATGATGTCTGCACAACTGGTTGTATCAGGGAAGAGTCTTCAAGCTCATTGTCTATTGTATGAACTGCATAATCCAGAAAATGAAATCTCTCACAAATGTTATCCATTTTTCCTTGGCAAAAAAAGAAAAAAGAATAATCATTGCAACAGAGGACTCAGTCAATTTGGCAAGGATGATAATTGATCTAGAAAAATATGCCTTCTTTCACTAGGCATCCAGATGTGTAGAGCAGATGTTTATATTGTAGACTTTCCATTTATGATATGATCAGCTAACATACCGTTAAAGTGGCAAATGAATGCTGTCACAAGAACAGGGACAACTGTGAACAGATTCCAAATAGATGTAATATCAGTAACGTTAGGCAGCAACCTGGGCATCGCAATACTTCCATTAAAAAATTTGATAATTGTGATTCCTGCAGTTATAACTAGAAATACAACGGCCAGTGCAACTGCTAAAGCAGATGAGTATCTCAGTGAATCTGCAAGCATGAAAAGCATGAGTCATTCATCACAAACATGTCAACAATGTAGGTATTATAAAAATGCTTGAGCTATAGTTCCATTAGATTACTGGTGGTAGAGATGAAGATGATGTGGTTTTTTTGAGCAATGTGTATCGTGTCTGGTCTTACTTGCATAAAAGGACATGAAACTTCCATACTCCTACATTTATTGTGAGAAGGAACAGGACTTGCATTGACGTCTTGCTCAATCTTTTGGTGTTCAGAAACAAGTGATCACATCAAATGCGAGTAGCGTAGGAAGAAACATAATGCTTAGACTTATGAATATAACAAAAAGCGCGAAAGCAAATTAGTCAAATATGTTATATCAATCATATGCTTTAAACAGTGACATGAGAACTTAAAAAACGCTTGTGTGGCAACTCCAATAGAAAAACATGCCTTATGAAATACTCAATACAAAAAAAAAAATTGGTATTGCAATTATTGTGTAGTAATTTGTTTGACATTGAAGATTACAAATCATGCACCATCGATCTGAAAGTGCCGAGTGAGATGGAGAAACTATCATGGACATGTAGTCTTACACTTTGGATTTAAACTGGTATTTATTAATTCTTACAAGATTAGTGGAGTAGACATTTACCCATCCGCTTAAAGCATGCCAATGGAGTAAATACAGAAATAGTTGTAACAAGAAGAACAAAGGTGCGCCCGTTCCACCAGTGCTCACCAAACCACCCTTCCATTACACCAGCATGGTGAATTCCACTAGAAGACGTCCCAGAGAGAACATCACCTGATTGAAATAGCCAATACAAACCCGCTAATATTATAATTAATCACCGAATTATAAAGAAATCAAGCTATTTCGATAGATAAACAGAGAATTATTGCCCTCCCATTTTAAATTTTATGAGAAGCAACAGAATTCATCAATCTTAACAATTTCATGAGAAATAAAGAATTAGAAATATATATTGCTGCTTCTGCCAAATCAGCTTCTTAAAACATAACAGGGTGCACCAGCTGACTCTCAGAAATGCCAATAATCCTACTATCTGTAAACACATCTTCTTTACCTTTATATGTTATCAAAATGGAAACTTTTTAAGTTAACTGATTCTTGATCTTCTTCAATAAAGTCCATACTATATGTTAAAGAGTTAAAAAAGAGTAAAAGCAGAATAAATTCCTCTTATGGTCTAAAAAAACTTAGAATAAAATATTACCAATGATGATCATGTAAACAATGAGTGTCCCAACATTGTTAACCAAGATACAAATCTGAAGCAGCAACCTCCCAGCACGGCCAAAAGCATCCCTCATGACTTCCCCATAAGACTGAGAGTCTCCCACCCTACTGAATCTCAGCAGCATTTCCAACGAACCCTCTGTCAGTATAGCCACAAACACTATCATACCAATTCCAAGCCCAAGACCCAGCACCTTCATGGTGGCAGGCAGTGCCATAATTCCAGCTCCAATAATAGAAGTGGATATATTAAACACCGAGGCAGTAAATGATGCTCTCTTGGCATCGAATTTGAACTCCTCGGTTGCATGGTTCTTTGGCAACAAGGGTGATTCCTCATTGATGGGTTTTCTTGAATTCTTGGTTTCCTTGTTGTCATTGGTCATGGTTTTTCTTTTTGGTGAAGTAACTACTTTTGTCTTCATAAGAGTGGAGCTTTTGTTGTGTGGGGGGGATATGATAAGATATGAATAAAGGAGTAAAATTAGAATAATTGCTAGTCAACTTACCATGAGTATGAGAAAAGCTAATCATGCCATTGCCAGCGTACTCAATTCTCAATTCTTATCCAAATCCAAGAGAGTGTAGCAGCTAGCAGCAACTAGCAAGAGTAAAATTATAATTTGCATATGAATCACGTGTGTAGTGTAATTCACAACCGACAGTTTGTCATTTGTCGTTTTGGCCATAATCTATTGAGAAGAAAAGGTGGTTAGGTTTGTTATTTATTTTTGAGAAGGTGGTTGGTTTCAACTTACAACTAACATAAAGGTTAAAGGTGTCAAGGATTCAAATCCTTCTTCTTATGCTATCGAATTACAAAATAAAAAATAAAAAAGTTGGAAATGTATGATTCACATGTTACTTAGTTTTTTCTCCCAAAAAAAAAAAAAATGTTAAGTTTAGTTTCTTTGGTGGGTTAGACCGATGTAGTCACATAGGAGTAAAATTCTATTTTCATGATTCAAAAAAAGAAAAAAAAAATTGACCATCTCATAAGCGTTTAAATTAATTATTCTCAATTTTTTGTTTTTTGTTTTTTGCTTTTGTGTTTGTAGTAGTAGACTAGTAGTGGTGTAATAAACAAACTTAAATTGAAATCACTCACCCCACTTATTGTAAGCAAAAAAAAAAAAAAAGGGAAATTAACCTTGGGAGGTATGGGAAAAAATATATTTGGTTAAGTCTGATTCACAGGCCTAGCTTGAAATTATTTTGAATATTAATTTGATTACTCTATTTCTTTCCATTAGATTTGTTGTTATTAAGAATAATGGGCCGACATTTGATAATCCATCACCCAAATACATGGACTAGTCAAAAGTGAAAGCCTTATCCACAAATAAAAAAAGAAAAAAAGCTTTAATGTATAAAGGGCCGATGGATCTGGGCCTTCAGCTATGCCTCAAGTGAAGTCTTTTGTCCGATTAAGAGCATCCTAAATTCACTATCCGTGTTGAAAAGGTCAGTAGAAGAAGAATAATTTTTATTTTTCCACCTGCTTCAACCTACGCGTTTGATGTGATATATGACAGCACTATAACCTTAAATTATGCATTGCAATTTGCAGCAAAGCCCCGATTAGATAATATAAATTACCGTTTACTGAATAAGAAAAAAAAGCCCAGTCATCTTTTGGGCAATTTCTACACCTGCCTAATGTTTGACTCTTGTTACTCTAATTCATTCATTAACTTGATCTAATAGTCAGACAGGAATTCAGAAATCAACACTGTTAAATGGGTAGCATAACTTCAGAAATTCAATCAACTGAGACTTAATATTGAGGGGAATGCTGCTAATTGTTTGCAAGGGACTGACATGGTTCTAAGTGTAGATTGTTTTCCATGAAAGATTATCTCCAATGGAAATTGATTAGTCAGCTTGAATAATATAGTTATTCTGGATTAGCAAAGAAAGTAACAAAATTGGAGTTGGAAAACAGACCAAATCCGCCAATGACCAACACTAGCGTGAAAGTGATGGTTAGCTGAAACCTGAAACCAAACCAAATGTGATAGTTAGCTGACCAAGTCTAAAGTATAGCACCCCATCAAATTAACACCTTCACCAGGATTATATTAAAAAAGACAAAAAGAAAAATCAATGATCATTGATCGGTGACTTTCCAATGTCATACTAACCCCTTTCTTTTAATTGTCTTCTCCTCCTAATGAAAGTTACCAGTCCAGGTTTTGCAAGATTGGGTGCTCATAAACCAGAAGGTCTTGTGAGAGCAGCTACAATTGGATGTCGGTAGGAGCTTTTCAGAACTTATTTCCTTTTCCTTTTATGTGAACCTCAGTATGAAAGCTCAATGATGCTCTCAATGTTGATGAGCCTTTCGTAGAGATAAAGATTGTAGAATGTATGAATTAGGTTATAGGGTTGAAGTTCTTATAAGCTTATTGTTGATGTTATCTAGATGAATCCTATAGGTAACATAGTTTCTGTATGCATTTTTTTTAAAGTGACATTAGCATGATTAAGCCGAGTCTTATGAGAGAATTTATTTTGAACTACTCTTGAGTAGCTAAAGCACAGCTCATATAATATCTACAGGTGTTTTAGTGCAGTAATAGGAGCGACTAACCTTCATATCTCATATATCTCCTTAGTGGGGAGAATTCCCAAATTTTCGTGATTCTCAATTTCATATTATTTGAACTGTGAATAGTGTATTTACTACACTGCACTAATCACATGATCTTTGTAGATTTTCAAAAGTTAATGAGCTTACAGTGAATAACCAAGAGGCTGCAAGCAAGTCTCATTCCCAATCACTGAAAATAAATTTGAAAGCATATTACTGCCGTACAAGGATAGACATATAGTAAATATAGTATTCTTGTCTTTTAAGTTTGTCAACTTGTGAAATTCAGAAAACATCATTAAAGATAAAATCCAACATATCTGAAATACTAATAGCTATAACTTATGGAACTTATACATCCGTTTAAATATTTTGTGTCATGCCAGTTTGTGTTGTGATTTTTTTGACTTTTTTACATGAAGTTCTGATCTTAATCTGTATTAGATTAATTATTTTTTTAATTTCTGAAGAACACAAGTTACAAATATGCTTTTAGCACAATGTACCATTAGTGGGGAACCTATGCCTGACCTTGTTTGAATTGAGTGAAGACAGAATTAGGGAATCTTATCACTGCCTTCGTAAAAATAGGTTCCTTAACCTGAAGACTGATGAGTACAGTGAATGTTTAATAATTTGTCATTCATTTATACAGCTGAAGGAAGATGCAACGCCAATTGTAAATCTTGCGGAGTCCTTGTTGGCATCCATTTCAGGGATTATGACAGCAGTTGTATGCATAGAGAAAGAACATGAAAACTTCATTGAATTTGGATGCTACCTTTACAGGGCTTCTCTGGCCATAATGGAGTTGCTCAAAGCAGAGAATTCACCAGAAAATGCAATAGAGATTCTACAAAAACTATCCCTAAACGTTGACTTGGCCAAGGATCTTGTGAAGAGATGCCAAGAAGTCATTGATGCAATTTCAGATAATGAACTAGGAAGCATTATAGCACAGCTTAAGGGGGTGATAAATAACACAGGAGAATCCCTGAGCTTGCTACCATCTTCCACCTTTGGAGACCAAGAATATGTAAAAGTTGCTATCTGGTCATTATCAAATGAGATGCAGAAAGCTCAATTTGAAATTAGCCAAACTCTTGCGGTTAACACCAAGCAGCATGATACGAGGACATTGTCTTTGAAGAAGCAACTGAAGGAGGAACCAGCACCACAAGAGACAGATCTCTATCCCATTAATGTTGATGTTTCTATAAACGATCATCAATTCTTGAATATGCCTCAAAAAATTGAGGCATTAAGGAGCAGAAGTTCTGACGTCACTAGAAAACCTGGAAACATGAACAGATCCTTAAACACATTGCCAAAGGCGACTCAGTACATGGAGCCTCTTTATGAAACTTTCTTTTGCCCACTAGGAAAGAAGATCATGGACAATCCAGTCACCATAGAAACCGGAGTAACCTATGAAAGGAATGAAATTACTAAATGGTTTGAGAAGTTTGAAAAATCAGAGGACATTTTCTGCCCACTCACAGGGCAGAAGCTAGTGAGTAGGGCTTTCAACACAAACAAAGCTCTGAAGTCCACAATAGAGGAATGGCTGGAAAGGAATGAAGCATCCAGGATCAAGGTTGCACGGACAGCTTTGTCTTTAGCCAGTTCAAAGGATATGGTACTGGAAGCAATAAAAGATTTGCAAACTATCTGCCAGAGGAAAAGATACAATAAGGTACAGGTTCGCAGTGTTGGACTAATGCCATCTCTCATTAAGTTTCTGGAGTACAAAGACAGAGATGTTAGATGTGCAGCAATGGAAGTATTACAACTATTGTCAGAGGATGATGATGAAAATAAGGTTTTAGCTCTTCACATTTCTCTGATTTCAATATTATATTAACTAAGACCCACATGAGAATAGATAATTATTTCATAATTATAGTATAATATATCATTTTTTTTCTCTAAATTGTGGAAAATAATTTTTTCTCTCCAAAAATTAAACAATTTCTAAAATGAACAAAACTTAGTTTTCAACCAATACTCCAAAAACTTATTCCAATCAGCCTACCAAATTAATTAAAAATAATGGAAAAAACAGCAGCAACAACACCAACAATAACATAGAAGAACCTAAAAAGCTAAACCAGAGACACCCATTAATCCTATGATCAAGAAAACAACTAGCAAAAACCAAAAATAGCAAATCTCATAATTTGCAAAAAAAAAAAAAAAAAAATAGCAAACCTCATAATATTGACAACATATTCGCTCTCACACTCATCGTCACATTGCCCATTAAAACTAAACCCCTAGAAAAATTCAACTCAAGAACAACAACACAATTACAATTAATCTTCCAATACTTTTCTGATTCATAGGCTGTTTTCAAATTTGTTATCGTACTAAATTAATGTATTTAAAATTATTTAGAAATAATAACAGATTAGATGTGGATGTTGATGTCGCTCAACTTGACCATAGTAACAATAAATGCTACGCTTCAGCTTTTAGATATATATAGATAATTAAAAACAATATGATGAACAGGAACTTAACCTATAGTCTAAGGTATGTTTTTGTTTGTCAAAATTATGAACACAGAAATAGTGACTTTACAGGAGACAAAACTTAGTCTCGATCAGTTGTATGACAAAACAAGGCCTGCCATTGTGGTCAGTTATAGATATTTAATGAATTTTTGGAAGTATACTTTGCTACCCTATTAGTGTGGCGGGGAACCTCAGCTGCAATTATCTAGACCTGAGATTGAACCAAGCAGACCAATCTTTATCTGCAACTTCCATTCATGAACTTTAAACCTATTTGAACAAGCACTAATTTTTCAAGGATTCTAGATGTGCATTTGGCTTTCTATTATTGGTGTCTTGTTTATATCTATCTACTGTGAGTATTTGCACTTAATGACTTCACCAAAAGTGAAAACCATATCTTATTCTTAGATATATGTAATCTTTGGTGGTTAATTTTGCAGGAAATGATCTCTAAAACAATGAATATTTCAACAATAATTGATATGCTGTCAAGTAGTCACCAACCAATAAGGCATGCATCCCTGCAGTTCTTGCTTGAGCTTTCAAAATCCCTATCTTTGTGTGAGAAAATTGGGTCAGTTCCTGGGGGAATTCTAATGCTGATCAATATTAAATACAAACATTCAATTGATGCATTTGCTTCAGAAAAAGCAGATGGAACCTTAAGGAACCTAGAGAAGGTGCCAAATAACATTAAGCACATGGCAGAATGTGGACACTTGGAACCCCTTTTAGATCATCTTACTGAAGGTAATGCTCAAAACTTCTTCTCAGTCTTTCCAAGCTACCTCCAAGTAATTAAAAATAAAAATGTTTTGAAACAGAACAAATAAGACATTCAAAGCTATATTTAAGAGACACATAGTTACAGAACAAGAGTAGCAGCTAAATTATACAGAAATTGAAGAAACTGAAAATGTATTTGGACTTTTGTTATGAACCATTTGTATAACTCCAAAGAGATCATATACTAACGGCATAGTTTGTAGAAAGCCATATGCTCTAACCAAAAGTAATGCTGACAAAAAATGAATCCAATAAACAGGTTGTGAAGAAATGAAGATGGAAATGGCAAGTTACCTTGGGGAAATTGTTCTTGGACATGACAGCAAAACCTTTGTGGCTGCGAGGGCTTCCCCCCATCTTGTAAAAATGGTTCAGAGTGGAAACAGTCTGAGCAGAACGGCAGCATTTAAAGCTCTGGCTCAGATCTCATCCTACCAACCAAATGCAAAAATACTTGCAGAAGCTGGAGTAGTTAAAATAATGGCTGAAGAGATGTTCAGTAGGACGATCTATGATGAGCCTATGAACTCAAAAATAGAAGCAGCAGCAATACTAGCAAATATATTCGAGTCTGAGCTTGAGCTTGAGAAGCTCCAAGTGAATAATCATGGCCACACTATAACTTCTGACTATGTGGTCTACAACATCTTCGACATGCTGAAGAACTCAACCCCTGATAAACTCGACATCTATCTTATCAGAATTATCTTATGCCTGACAAAGACCCAAAAATCAATAGCCACCATTGTCTCAGTGGTCAAAACGACTGAAGCAAGCCACACCCTGACTGAACTCATCAATAATCCACATGATGATCTTGCCATAACAACAATTAAGCTGCTGTGTACACTTTCACCCTACATGGGCCACACACTAGCTGAAAGACTCTGCAAAACTGGAGGCCAACCTGAGAGCCTAATCCAGAGTCCTAATGAAATAAACCAAATCACAGAGAGACATGCAGTTTCAGCAAAATATGTGGCAAAACTCCCCCACCAAAACCTAACGCTAAACCTAGCCATTCTGAGCAAGAATGCAGTCCCTACAATCCTAAAAACAATCAATCAAATCCAAAGAAGTGGAACAAGATCAAGCAGGTATGCAAGTGCTTATTTAGAAGGCTTAGTGGGCACTCTAGTCAGATTCACAACAACACTATATGAACCTCAGATATTGTTTCTAGCAAGAAACTACAATTTCACATCAGTGTTCACAGAGCTGCTCATAAAAACATCTAGTGATGAAGTTCAGAGGTTATCAGCAATTGGGTTGGAAAATCTCTCATCACAGTCGATAAATCTGTCAAAAGCACCTCAAATTAAGAGAACCAAGTTTGTGAAGTTGTTCTACTTACCCAAGTTCCTATCTTTTGGTTCATCGAAGAGGAGGAAACTACCGGGTTGCCCAGTTCACAGAGGGGCTTGTTCTTCACAGAACACATTCTGTTTAGTTGATGCAAAGGCAGTTGAGAGGCTGTTGGCTTGTTTGGACCACGAGAATGTTGAAGTAGTTGAAGCTGCATTGTCAGCTATAATTACATTGCTAGATGAAAAAGTTGATGTGGACAAGAGTGTGAGCATGTTGAGTGAAGTAAATGCTGTACAACGTGTTCTAAATTTGGTGAAAGAGCACCAGCAAGAGGGTCTATGGCAAAAGTCACTTTGGGTGATTGACAAGTTCTTGATGAAAGGTGGGGACAAGTCTGCTTCGGATATATCACAGGATAGGTTGTTGCCTGCAACATTGGTGAATGCTTTCCATCATGGGGATGGCAATACGAGGGAGATGGCTGAGAAGATTTTGAGGCATTTGAATAAGATGCCAAATTCCTCTACTTCCAACTATACCATGTAAAATCGTCCCTCTTCCTTTCTCTTCTTTATGGTCTTATTGTAATGCTGCTATTGACAAAGTTGTTAAGAATATAAAGTGAGAAAGAGAAAGCTGGAATAGTTTGTATATTGATGTATATCTACAACACTATACAATAGAGAGCCTTATATACGCTAAGTATGTGTGAAGTACAAGTAATATGAGTATATTACAAGACACAAATATAGTCTACTAAGTTAAGCCTGTTGGGCTAGGTTAGACTAACTTATATACTAACAACCCCCCCCCCCCCCCCCCCCCCTCTTCAAACTTGAGGTGGAAAGGAGGAAGCCAATTGGGGTTTGGATATAAGATCTTGAAGATGACCAAGTGGGTGAGTTTTGGTGAAGATATCAGCAAGTTGGTCGGTAGAGGTGATAGGCCAAGAATATATTGACCCCTCGGTGTCACTCAAGGTAGTAGAAAGGGCTTTACTTTTCCCAATGGTCTTGAGATAAGTTGGACATTCTTGTTTCATATGTCCAAAGCCTTGACACTCGAAGTATTTTGGCCCGGAGGGAACAATGTATTGACCGCCATCCTTAGCATCCTTCTTCCCTTTATCTTGTCTCTTAAACTGTGAAGAACTGGATTGCTTACGGTCTTTGTCGAATCCTTTCGCATTGGCATTCTTCATGAAATTTTTGAATTGTCTTGTGATATAAGATTTCATCTTAGAATCTTCATCATCTAAAGGCTCATCAATGTCATTGCTTTTGGCCTTCAGTGACATGCTCTTGCTCTTGCTTGATTTCTCGATCCTAGACAAACCCAATTCATAGGTTTGCAGGTTGCCAATCGGCTTTGTCAAAGGAATTTGATCAATGTCCTTTGATTCCTTAAGTGATCTTGGTATGGAATCTCTCTGGAAGAGATTTGAGCACCTTTCTAACAATCTTGGGTTCGGGAATGGTTTCTCTAAGATTAAATGTAGAGTTCACTATGTCTTTGAGCTTGGCATAGAACTCATCAAATAACTCATCCTCCTTCATCTTAATCTCTTCAAAGTTTGTAGTAAACCTTTGAAGTTTTGAATTCTTGACAACCTTAGTCCCTTTATAGGTTGTTTGGAGGATAGTCTATACTTCCTTAACAGTTTCAATTGAGGATATCTTCTTGAACTTTTTATTGGTGACCGCACTAAATAAAGCATTCAATGCTCTACTATTGAAGTTTGCCACTTTGATCTTAGCATCATCCCAATTAGCAAGCACCTCCTTTAGCTTGGTCCAGCCTATTTCCATAGCTTGCCACACCTTTTCATCTAAAGACTACAAGAAAACTCTCATGCGTACTTTCTAGTATACATAGTTAATGCCATCAAATAAAAGAGGTATAATTAAAGATTGTCCTTTATCCATGACAAACAGGGGTTAATAGATCACACAACAAAAATTAACCCTAATTAGAGTGTGCCTACTTTAATATCACTTGATAGGCTAAGAATGTATTGATCCATTGGGTAAATTAACCAAGTAATTAGCCAGGTGAATTAATTAAGTCAAGTTAACATGCAATACGCATGGTAGCGCAAACAAATCACCAAATAACTAAATGTAGCGGAAATTAAATTTGACATGAGTGATTTGTTTACGAATGTGAAAAACTACCAAGGCAAAATCCTACTAGATGAATTTAAAGTCACTACTTTTGATAATCCACTATTATCAAAACAAGTTGTTACAAGTAAAGGAATTCCAGTACCTTATACCAACCTACAGTTGAACCTTTACCTCAATACACAATTATACTTGTAATATGGTGACAATTTCTCATTTCAATGCATGGCTCCAAGTACATGACTAACCAATCGATGCACAAATCCCAATACATGACTAACACACCAACTTGAGAAAGATGTTAGCTGCAAAATTCTTCAGTTCATCCATAAGATGAAGGTTAAGAAGTTCCTTGGTCACAAAACCCTACAACGTACAAATGTAGCAGCTTCTTCAAGAGAAAGATGAACTATGGCAGATTGTCTCCGGTCACAACATGCATGTAACAACAAGTGCAACAACCTTATGAAGACCTTTAAAATAATCCTTATATATGTCTAGGGTTGTGAGAAAAGAAAACCTAAACACATAACTTGGATGTGCGTGAAAAGCAGATTTGGAAACCTGAATTTCGTAATTCTCGATAGATACATCTGTCAAGCTATTTGCCAAGTTTCAAATATTAAATTTCGATAGATACATCTGTCGAGATATCTGTTGAGGTTTAATGAACTACACTTCTTCACTTGATTCTTGGACAGATTTGCATGACTTCAATACTTAGACTTGAACTCTTGTTCCTTGAAGTGTTAAACATATCTTAGATCTACCAAATTACAAGTAAAGTGCGTTTTGTCAAAAGATTAGCCAATTTTATATGACATATGTTCATAATATGTTTCACATATGTCCTTACAAGAGAAAATGAAGAACAACTGGAGATTGCCTTTCTTGAGATACTAGCAAGTGATGTGGGAGTCGATCTCAATGTACTTGGTGCATTCATGGAAAATATTGTTATGAGCAATGTAGATAGCACTAAGATTATCACAATAAAGAGGAGTGATAGTGGGCTGTGGAGTATCCATATCAGCTAAAAGCCATCAAAGCTAAACAAGCTCACAAGTGGTGTTAGTAAGGGCACTATATTCAACCTCGGTACTAGAAAGGGAAACCACATCTTGCTTCTTGCTACGCCATGAGACAAGAGAAGTACCCAACAAGAAACAAAAACCTGTGATGGAGCATCGATTAGTTGGATTACTTGCCTAATTCGTATCTAAATAAGCATAGGGCTTGAGAGAAGACCAAGAGGAGTAGTGAAGACCATGATAAAGTGTGCCCTTGATGTATCAGAAAATTTGAAGAATGAAAACATAGTGGACAAAACAAAGGGGTTTCCATGAACTTACTAACCACACTTATAGCATGTGAAATATCCAAGCGAGTGACAGTGATATAGATCAGACTACTAACCAACTGACGGTAACGAGTAGCATTTGATATAGGTTCACCATCCAAGGGAGTGAGCTTGGCATTAAATTCCAGGGGAGTGGAAACAGTTTTGTTGTCTGTGATACCAGCTTTGGAGAGAAGATCAGAAGCATATTTAGCTTGAAAAAGATAGTATCCATTAGAGGATGAAGTAACCTCAAGCCAAAAAAATAGTTGAGAGTGCGTAGATCTTTCATCTCAAAATGCTAACTAAGGAAGTGTTGAAGAGAATGGATACCTGTAGAGTCATCTCCAGTAATAATCATGTCATCAACATAAAGAACAATAAGAGTGATACTAGCAAAGGATCTTCAGATGAAAAGAGCAGTGTCATGAGGACTCAAAGTGAAACCTTGTTGAGTAATAACTGAACTAAACTTTTCAAACCAAGCCTGAGCAGCCTACTTGAGGCCATAAAGAGCACAGTGTAGGCAACAAACTTGACGGCCTGAATGCGTATAGTTTGGGGGTGGTTGCATGTACACTTCTTATTGGAGGTTTCCATTGAGGAAAGCATTCTTCACACCCATTTGATAAAGAGGCCAACGGCGAACAGGCCACAGCAATGAGACATTTAACGGATGTAAGACGAGCAACATGAGTAAATGTTCTCTTATAGTCAATGCCATATTCTTAAATAAAGCTCTTGGAAACTAGGCAAGCTTTGTATCGTTCAACAGATCCATTAGCCTTGGTCTTGATCTTGTAAACCTACCTATAACTTACTACAGATTGACTAGAAGGCAAATCAACCATATCCCAAGTGTGATTTTTGTGAAGGACATCTAGTTCTTCGGACATAGCTTATTGCCAAAAAGGGTCATTATGGGCCTCATGATAGGTGTGAGGCTCATAAAGGGTGGCAAGAGCAAAAAAGCAGTAATAATAAGTGAAATAAGGAGGAGGAACATTTATCGGAGTAGAGTTATGAAGGTCAAGACCAACAGAAGGCTCAAGAGATAGTGGTGCCATAGGATCCAAGACAGGAGGGTTATGTGCTAGGGACAAAATCAGAGATGATTCATCTAGAGAGGTAGTCGATGTTGAAAATCCTCCACAAGTTCAGGATAAATAGGGAGGAAAAGATCAGTAAAAATGGAAGACTCTGAGGAAGAGGACATAAGAAACTGCTGAAGACTTGTAAAAGGACAATGTTCTCAGAACTCAACATGACAGGAGACACGAAGGCAATGATTTATGGAATCATAGCAGTGAAATCCCTTTTGGGATACACCAAAGCCAAAGAAGTAATAGAGTTGAGCACTGAAGCTTTTTCTGTTCACGATGAGGAAGAGAGACAAAACAAGCACAACCAAAAACCCGAAGAGAGGAGTAGTCAAGGGTTTGACCATAGAGGAGATCGAAGGGTGATTTGTTGTGTGTGGTCGGTCAATGAATCAAGGGAGTCAATACCATATCGGAGGCCATTTTGGTTTGGTTATTGGAATGAAATATTTCGATACCAGTTCGTACCGGTGTACCGTTTCGGGATTATCGCTAATAATAATAATTTTCTTAAAACCTATACCTTTTATGCTGTTTAGGACTAATAGAGTTTGTTAATACATTTTAAGAATAGCTAAATTTTCATTTAAAGAGATGCTACGTCTACAACAATTTTACAACATTTTTACAACAAATCATAGGTGGTAAGTTGTTATTGGTTCAAATTTGAAATTAACACTAAGATTACTTTTTTGCCCCAATAATAATAACCAGTAACAACCTGCCACTTAGGATTTGTTGTAAAAATGTTGTAGACATATCATTTCTCTTTCATTTATGACCCACGTAATTTATTAAGTAGAATAAATTAAAACTAAATGCCACTAGGAGTTGACACTTGCCCATCTAAGCAAGTGACAAAAAAAAAAAAGTAATTGAAAATTTGAAAGAGCAAAATAAACATTCAGCAAAAAAAAAAAAAAAAAAAAAAAAAAAGAAAAAAAGAAAAAGGAAAAGAAAAGAAAAGCATAATAAGCATTAAAGAGAAGAGATAAGGACCAAGGAGTCACGTGAGTTTTGGAAAAAGCAAATAAAATAAAAGCCTTTTAAGCTTCTGGCGGAGAAACCAAGAGAAAATAAGGTGAGCAACACCACAGCTTGACTAGTACCAGTACAACATCAAAGTAAGACGTAAAACATTCAAAGCCTATGTACTGTGTAGAGAAAGAATACAAGCGGAGCAGACGAAGGGAGATTGCAGTGGCTCAAAGAAGATCTAAGTGGCTAAAATGAAGAAGAAGATGATTTTGTTGATGATCTGGCATGCTGATGCTTCAATGATGGCCACTAGTTGCTGTAAGTATAAAGCTTTTTTTAAAAAGACCCATTTAAATTTGTACCGGCCGGAAATGTAAATACCGCCGAAAAGCTCCGAAATCTGCCGAAACGAGCCAGTACACACCGGTATTTGGAGCGGTACGATTTAGCCTTGTTTCGGTACCGGTTAAGTTACCGAAACGGAATATTCCGGCGATATCAGCTGGTATGGTACGAAATCATCTTCCCTGGAATGAATACGATTAATGGTGTAAATAGTAGTGAGTGTTGCCTCACCTCAAAAGCATTAGGAAATGAGAAGGGCGCAGACAACATCAAGAATGTGTCGATGTTTTCATTCTATAGTACCATTTTGTTGAGAGTGTAAGGACAAGACTGGTGAGGGAGGGTACCATTTCTATTTAAAAAGGATAGGAAAAATTTATCATTATATTCTTGAGCATTATCTAACTGAAAGATCTTAACAGTGCGATTAAACTATGTTTCAATTATTTTATGAAATGTTTGATAAATGGACACAAGTTCAAACCTATGGTGAAGTAGATAAATCTAGGTATATTGAGAAAAATCATCCACAAATATGACAAAATATCTAGATCCCCCTTTAGTGGGAACTGGTGCAGGACCCCGAATATAAGAATGTATAAGATCAAAAGGCGTAGAAGAAAAAGAGTCACAAAAATTAATGGGCAATTTTGTTTGTTTGCCAAAATGATAGGAAGTATAATCAAATTTTGGAAACTAAATTGAACCCAAATGACCTTGAAAAGCTAACAATTGAAGACAAGATAATGATGTATGACCAAGATGAGCATGTCATAAATCAGGTGAAGAGGGTGGCAGTAGTAGCAGCAACAAAAACAACATGTGAATGAATCTTCAAGTCGTGAACCTCAAACATATGTCCAACCTTATGGCTTGTCCCAAGCACTTGACTCGTTCGGGGATATTGCACATCTACACCATGATTAATAATAAAATATCTACTCCAAATTCACGAAGTTGACCAACAAAAAGCAAATTAAGGGAAAATTTTGGAATATAAAAAAGTGTCACTAAGGGATAAACTAGGAGAAGAGATTGTTCCTTTATGATTAATAGGCATAGGAGTTCCATTAGTAGTGTAAAAAAAATGGAGTGTGCTAAGGGTGCCTTATCAGAGAATTGTGATTCATCAAAGGTCATGGTTACAACATGTAGTATAAAAAAAACCATGAATGTTTACTTGAGGTGATAGAAAAGGAAGTGGAAGTTTGGGATAAAACTTGTTGAACTACTACCTCAATATTAGCAGTAGAAAGTGAGGAAGCTAAAGATGGACTTGTAGGAACCAATAGATCTAAGGGACACATAGCAGTTACCCAAGGAAGAGCAGCTTTGTTCTACTCTTGCATGAATTTCTACAGTTTGCTACAAACAGAGATATCATGGCCTTTGGCATGACAAAACTCGTAGCAAGTACCTTTGGAAGATTGAGAGGTGGGATGCCCAGAGGTTATTCGTGGATGAGCAGTAAATGTAGCAATGTGAGGCTGTGGGAGAGGAGAGAGTGTAGTCAACATATGGTCAGAGGATGACATGTGATAAGTAGGCCAACGGTTCTCCTCGGAGATGAACTCCTTGATTGTAGCATCCAGAGAAGGAGTAGGAGACTGACTAAGTAGAAAAGCCCTAGCAGGCTTAAAATCCTCACGTAAACTCATCATGAAATGCATAAATTCATCATAGTCCCGATATTTGGCAAATAGCTTAATGTCCTTAGGATACAATAGTGAAGGATCTGCAGTAGAGAGTTGTTCCCACATAGAAGAAGTCTGAGAATAATAATAAGAAATATACCTGCCTCTTGGTGCATTTGATAAAGCTTTGAGTCAATGTGGAACTCTAGGCTTGAATCATTAGTGCAATTTTAGCAATTGGACAAAAATATCCAAGCAACCTTAGTAATACCAAGACAAGGAAAAAGACTATGAACGGAAGGTACAGAAGCATTGAGAAGCCGAGACAAGATCTTACTTTGAAGACTCTCTCATTCCTTTAGGTGTGGTGCATAATCATCTTTTGTAACAGTAGTCTTAGAGACATCGGCATCTGTGGCTTTGGACTTAGGTATTGGTATTGGTTTGGGAATTGAACCAGTTACATACCTCCATAGTTTGCCACCCTTGAGAAAGACAATCATATTCTGAGACCATAAATGATAGCTAGTAGGATCATCCAAGATAATGGTGATAGCATGAATAATGTCTCGTTCGTTTAGTTGAGTCATAATGAAGAAAATGACCAAAAAGAGGGATTTAGAGACCTTAAACGAAGAAACAAAACACAAAATCAAAATCTACATGAAAAACTGAGCAAGATGGGTCCCATTAAAAAATTTTGACTTCGGTCAACGGTGGCAGTCAACAACGGTGGTCAAAGTCTGATGATGTCACTGTGCTGATGTCACTAGGACTGACATCATGATGATGATGTGCATCGACGTGAAAAATTAATTTGAGCACGTGGGGTGCATGGAAAAATGTTGGCGCATGGCGGCAAGTTCTCTGGTGCATGTCAGCTAGGGGTGGTGTGTGAGGCACATGTAGCGCGTGTTCGACGGACAAAAACTTGGAGTGGCACATGGGGGCGTGTGTGAGCTTTGATTGGGTTGTTTCTAGCAAGGTTTTGATTGTGATAATCTAATCTATCACGTCGTAGCTGTAGTTCAACGATTTGATTGACGAATAGACTAGATCTGTGAGTGTAGTGGTTGGGTTTGACGGTGGAGACTCACTTCTAATGGTGGCTACTGGTGAAGATGAGGGCAGTGGAAGGATGTTAGAGAATACCACTGGGTTAGGGCAATGACTCTAATACCATGTTAAAAATATAAAGTGAGAGAGAGAAAGATTGAATAATCTGTATATTGATGTATATTCTTTATATATGACATTGTATAATAGAGTCTTATATAGACTAAGTATGTATGAAGTACAAGTAATATGAGTATATTACAAGTACAGCATACTGAGTTAAGCTAGACTAAGCTATATACTAACAAAAGTGTTATGGTAATTCTAAGTATCACAAGAATTGGGTTGCTTATCTTGTGCCTTGCATTGCCTTGCTCGCATGCCAATTTCTCTTCCTAAAATTCTCATTGCACCAACTCAACCCATAAACCCACAAAATCCAAGGTACCAAGTTCGGTTGGGTTGGGTCAAATTTACTGGATTGAATGCACAGTTCACATCCTTATTGGTGACCAATTAATCTATTAAACAAAATGGACAACCCAATCTTGGATTCAATAATCTCAGCAGATACGAAGGAATTTGTCATGATTCTATCCGGTCCAACTGCCTAACCCCTGCTATCACTGATGGAGGGAGGGAAAAAAAAGAAGAAATTAGTATGGCTTAACCACTGGCTGCTATGAAATTTAAAAGCTGGGTTAAGATTGTTGGCATCCAGGGTTGGTCGAGTCTAGACTACAAACATGCAAAATGTGAATCTGCCATCATTTCTGGGCTGGCATATTTAGATTTAGACCCCATTGTTTTGCCATCCTTAATCCTAACCCTTATTTACCACTATTTTTTTTTCTCTATTCGTAGCTGAGACTAATTAGTTTGATTATAGGTTTTTAACAACTCTAAGAGCCAAGCCCAAATCTCAATTAAATTTGTTAATTTGAAGTAGGTTCGGTGATTTGTTTTAGAACATCTGAACAACTTTCTCAGGAACCATAAAAGAAACCCAGATGAAATGGAGAGACAGCAAAAGAAGGCAGAAGGGAGTTTGACCTGCTATGAGTAACAGAGTTTGCGACATACCCAATAGGCAATTGCCTTTGCTAGCTGGCCACAGATGTTGGCATTCTTCAGAGCAACTAGTAATATAATATGCCGTTTTGAGCCGGCAATGCCACAATACTGTACTAAGTAAGACCTCAACTTGACAACATTAACCTGGGCCGGTCAAGAGCATGAGATCACTGACTGAAGACTCCTGTTTGCGTTTAGTTTATAGAAAGAAATGAGTCCATCAAAGAATATATCCTATCATTCTTTCTTTTACGTTGTTTGGAATTTCATACAACTACCAAAGCCTATTGTTTAATTCCAACAATTTAGCTACTCAGGAGAATATAAGAGTATGTCAAACAAGCCATAAGACCATAAGAATCCAGCTTTTTCAGAGTGTGTGAAGGCCTACAAACAAAGTATCTAATGAACAGATCAACAAAGTACACAAAAATGCTATGCTCACAAAAGGGTATGATTCATATCTACGGAATCCAGCACACCGTATTATAAGCAAAAAAATTTTCCCCCTTTGTATATGATATATAGTCAATTATATTAGAAGAAAAATAACATCTTTTTGAATTTGATAACCACAATCTAACTTATGTTGGGTGGAATGGTTGATCCTTTCCATGCAGGAAACAAACAGAAAAGTTCAATGAAACTGTTACATCGTTGACATCGCCAAAGTTAGAGGTATATTATTTTAAAATATCATTAATTTAATGAGTTAAAGGTAGATTATACGTCTTAAGTGATTAGAGGAGAGCTAACTTTGATTTAATTTGTTCAAGGTCTATTATAAAGGTCATTTGTATATCCTGACTAGTTAGAGTAAATTCATTTGGACCATTCTCTGCCTCGGAAGAGTAATGGATGAGTATGTGGGAAATGGAGTTCTGAAGTGACTGCTGCCAAAGCTTGTAGAAAAAGGCTGGGATGATGTGCCAACCTTGAAGATTATGAATTCAGAAGACATGAACGAATTAAACATGACACAACAGCGAAAGGTGGGTTAACACATGCAGAATCAGCTTTTTCATCATATATATATATATATTGACACGTATATCAATTCTATCACAAAAAAGTTAAAATTTCCAAAAATCATTCTCTTAAATTTCTGAAATGAAATGAAACTATAATATTTGTCTTGTAGATGGATTTGATTATACTTCTCAACATATATTTTTAGAATCATTGTTATCAATAATGTTTACTGAGGCATATTGATACATCATTGTTTTCACTTCAGGATGCATTGGAAATATGGTCATACCTGCATGACCGTGGTTTAATACAATATGGAGATGAGACAGAGTCAGATGGGAGATGCCTGAGTAACTTCTGGTAAGTCAATAGAACAATCATTGGCTGATTAAAGATTAAAGATGGGTACATGTTCAAAGGAATTGTTGGTGCAGAACCTGCTGAGCCTAGAGTGTGCGGTTGTGTAAAACCTCCTCCTATAGTTGACACGGTCGCTCCTTACTCCGCAATTGAAAGTATCTCCATTCAAAAGCTAACTCCAGAGTATAAGCTGGGGATGGAGCTTTTGGTGAAAACAAAAACGCCGCCTATGAAAGCTTCAGAACTGTGGCGAGATAAACCAGCCGTGCTTCTCTGCATCCGACGTCCTGGGTAAGGACAATTTTTCATTTCTTCTTACACACTTGTTAACATAAATGTCTGTACACCACTAATTTCACCTTTAAAATGTGAACATTAACAAAAAAAAAAAAAGGATGTTGTGCATGCAAAGTATGTTGTGAAATTATGGAGGTTGTGTATACAAAGTATTCAAGATCTGAGTGTAAACAATATTTCCCACTGGGTAAATTCCCATATTCACACACACACACACACACACATTAACACATGAAAATTTTGCTATTTGCTACCGTAGGATCAACCAAGTGGGTGGTCTCATTATATTTATGAATATTATGTTTACAGAAGTTTGTTACAGTAAATACTAAATATATTAGTAAGAGTTACGTGAGGAAGCAGTAAAATGGAACTGTAGAAATTGAGGACTCGTCATATTAATATGCTGATAAAGGCTTTATTGTATTTGTTTCTCAAATCAAGTAACTTCTCTTGCACTTGAAAACAGGTGCATCATGTGCAGAGCTGAAGCTCACTAGCTATATGCCAAAAAACCGATATTTGATACACTAGGAGTTCAACTATTTGCGGTTCTTCATGAGCAAATAGAGTCGGAGGTAAATATATATTCAGTAAACTCTTGTAGCTCTTCCAATCTGCAATTAATTCTCTTTATTTGATGTAATTAACTAATTATATATGTTGGTTTTCTGCAGGTAAAGGACTTTTGGCCAAGATATTGGGGTGGTGCCGTACTGTTTGGTCGGGGTATGGAATTCTTCAACGCTCTTGGTGGTGGGAAACTTCTCAAGGAAAAATTCTTATAAGGATTTGTTTTCAACCCGGGAGCAATTGCAAATTACAAGCGTGCAAAAGCAATGGGAATAATAGAGCAAAACTTCAGAGGAGAAGGTGAAATCAAAGGTGGACTCTTTATAGTTGGCAGCAGGGGCGGAACCAGAAATTTTGGTTTGGGGGGCTAAGTTGTGATGCAAATATGTTGGTTAAGACAAACCTTTACACACACATATATAAATTAATTTACTAAGGGAATTTATCATCTTCTAAATTTTAATGAGTATATAAAAGTCATGTATTTTTTCTATTATACATGTACAAAAATTTATCATTTTCTACATAGCTTAATTTGTTAAACCTCTTAAATTATATAATTTTAGTATACTTTCTCTTTCTTTTAAAAGCACCATTGAAATAACTCAAAATTTGGGGGGCTAACTTCAATTTTTACACGCTACATTTTTTTAAATGTAAATAATATACATATTATAAATTAAATTTTTAAAATTTGGGGGGGGGGGGGGGGGGGGGGGCCTTGGCCCCCCACCCTTGTGTGTGGCTCTGCCACTGGTTGGCAGTGGAAAGAGTGGCATTACTTACCAGTTTATTTAGAGAAACTTCGGTGATTGGGCACCTATAGTGGAAGTCATTGAGATCTGCACTCAGTTGCAGCAACCAGCTGGTACATTAATTCTCTTCTCTTGTCTTATGCTAAGATGACTGCTTTCCATATCATTAATCAGTTATTCATTAACGTTAAACTTGTGCAGAACCAGCCGCAAGATTAACGGGAGTCCATCAAAAAACATCGAGGGAATATGAATGAAAAGTTTCGTCTTTCTTTTACCGCATCAACGACTCTCTGTTCCTTGTATTTCCTACAGAAGCAAACAAACTACTTCCTATGAATGATTGTTCTTGCAAGAGATTTGTTTGTATTGCCTGGTGTAGCAGGTTTTTACTTCAACTTCGTTAATGCAGTAATGGAAATTTGTTATGAAATAGCTCTTCTAGGATTAAGAGTAAAGCTAAAAATAACTCAGGTAATACAAGACTTTATGCGGTTTGCCAAATCGTCTACATCTACCGGGTATTAATGAGAAGAACATTTGACGTAGGACTGAATTTATCATTGAACTTTTGTTATTTATGAATTTTTATATTTAACTAATTGCAGATTCACGCGTTGCGCATGATAAATTTTTTTTATTTATTTTTTTTATGATAGTATTATTATTTTGAATATTTTTTAATGCATTACTACTTAAACTGCATTATATATGTATAACCAATATATTGTAGGATTCATGGTCATAGGAGGTATTGGTCTTGGTATTAGATGTGGAAAACATAAAATATTATGTGATATTAAGCGTTGTGGCTGCAAAACATTAAAAAAAAAAAAGGAATTGTGATATTTTGCATTAGTCATGTTTTTCAATAGAAAATATCTAATCTCTGAAAATATTACAATCTCATCTAATGGTTATCTCAAAATCTAAATATCATGTGGTTCTAAAGAATTTGGATTTTTTGCTGAATTATTTTACAATCTCATCTAACAGTTATCTCAAAATTTGGATATCATGTGATTCTAAAGAATTTGGAAAATTTTTAATTTATAAAATTCCCCCATTTTTTCAACTTGTTTAGGTTCTATATTCTTTTGAACCGTGGGAATATAATTCAATAAAATTTCATATTGAAAGATAGACACCCTAGTTGCTGATGTGACTCCATAGTACCTACCAACCATCATTTACTAACCATCATTATAGTAAAAGATCATTCCAAATAATTGGTGGATAATATGACCACCTTACCAATAATATGAGGACTATTTTAGCAAAGCATTTCATTTTAGAGAGACCTAAAGAAATATTCCGGCTTGTGTGAACTTGCAATCTAATAAATAATCTGTTATAATTTGGTAGAAACCAAAAGATAATATAATCTCAATTTTGTAATAGCCTTTTCATTAATTGAGATTTGGACATACTTTACAAAACAATCCAGCTGTTGGACTTGCAATTTAACAGATAATCCATAATCAAGTGATAGAAAATATGAACAACCTACGCAACCAAAAGAAAATATAAAAAAAAAATATTTTAGCATGGCTTTTTCATTTTATAGTTGTTGAACTTGCAATTTAATAGATATACTGTAATCAACTATTAGAAAATATGAACAACCTACACAATGAAATAAAAATATAAAAAATATTTTAGCACAACCTTTTCATTTTATTTATAATTAAAAGTTAGAAATACTTGAACAAACAATCTAGCTTAAAAACATGTAAATTAACAGGTAACTTGTGAGCAACTGGTGGGTAAAATAGTAATCAAAATGGTGACAGGTGTCCACATCATTGAACACCAAGACCTTTTTTTTTTTTTTTTTTTTTTCTTTTGATAAATGAACACAAACACTCACAAGCAAATACACACTCAAAACCTTAGAAAATAATAATAATAATAATAATATTTTACATCATCTATCTATAGTGTCTTCCTGCTTGGTAAGTAAGTTCACATAAGTATCATGAAGACCATTTTTCTAAGACTATTTGGAAATTCCTGTTTTTATGCAGTTCCATGAAAATAAAAATATCACAAGGTAAGACCCAACCCAAAAACTTAAAATAAAATAGTTTTTTAGACAACCCTCATTGTTTTTAATCTCCCTCCATTTTTGCTTTTAAGCTACCTTTGTTTTCACTCTATCACTTTGTGTTAATACCTTTCACTGCCTATTTTGATCTCCCTTTGTATATGGTGTAATTAAATAGTCTGAAATTTTAATCAAGCATGTGAATTTGGGTAAAAAATTCATTAAATAACTTGTTGCTCCGCAATTGATTTTCCAATTGCTATAATTGCAGTCAACACCTTCCTTTTGAATGAGATCAATAGACAACAAACCCAAAGCAATACTAATTTTGTTTTTTTGTAATTCGAAATATATTATGTATATAACCATGTTTTGAAGCTTGGCCTTTGGTAGCAATTATTTCGCAAAATGGACCTCACAAGAAGACTAAATTTCTGACCTTTTTTGAGAATCAACTAAATTATTGAAGTTAATGAGGTATATAAGGCTACATTCAGGAATTAATTAATTAACCGTGTTCTAAGGCATCGACATGGTTGCTGAAAAATGTCCTAGACACTGATCTCAATGTTGATTTCCTTGTCCTTAGCTCATCGTGCTTAAATAGTAGTGACATGAAATAAGAGGCATAGATTTAAAAAAAGTCTGCAGTTAGTTAAAACTTCTCAATTTGAGGAAAATATCGCACCTACAATAGTTTAGGACATGCCCATTAAGAAAAAATATCACAAAAGATCCAAAGAATTTTCCAAACAACTCAATAAATAATTTGGGATACATCTCAAGGCTTAAAATGACTAAGACAAACAGTTTACTGCTTAAGGCACTGTTGGAGGGACTTTGATGGAGACATATGGCTACTTAGGGCTGATAGACAACAAAATAAAAACTTTAATCCAATCACCGTGGGTACCAATCTACACTAACACAGAACGTTTGATAGAATTGGAGACAAACAACAAAGTGACAACTCTAATCCCACAATCACAAAGGTGATGCAAACATTTTGACTCCAAATATTTATGGCCATTTGAGCATACTATTTTCTTGAATACATCTTTGAAGTGGACTCCGTTAAAGTCAAGTTTAAGGTAAGGACTCGATTTCCTTCTAAGACAATATACTAATATAGGGAAAGTAGCCGATCATAGAAACCACACTCACACAGTTCTCCAAAATGCAAATATGATCACCAACTTGATGTATTAAACTGTGCTTTGTAACCAAACTTGTACTTAGCAAGTTGTTCAATGCAGGTAATAAAAAAAAAAAAACATATATATATATATATATATATTTATATCCAATAGGAAAAAATGAAACCCGAAGATTCCCATATGTATTGGGATGCCTTGTAAGGATATTTTGTGTTCTAAATGTTTCCTAGATTTGTTTCAATCAATTACCTGCCTAAAAAAGAAAAAATTATAAGTTAAAATATATGCAGATAGTGGAAGTGTTTACAATGGGGGCATGAAGGTATCAATTCTACGTATAATAATTCAAAGATGCAGTTGAGGAATTGCAGGGTGAAGGATTGGTCTAGGGGAGTTTCTTGACTTGATTCTGTGAAGTGTTGAAGTCAGTCTTTGTGACTTGAATTCAAAGGAAGAATATCCCACATGCCTATTGTGCATTCAACATCATTCCTAGCTAATTATTAACTAAAGGCAGTAAAAGAAGGAATTAAAACTTTATTACTTGGAGTTACTTCCTACCTAGTTATTTATTTGTTTTAAAAAGGGAATAGCATTAGTATGTATCTTCTAACTATTGAATTATAAAAAAGAACTCATCATCATATAATTTTGCATCTTGGACAAGTTCTTAGAATGTCTTTAATCTCTCCTTAATTAGCTCATTGTCTGGGACAAAAATTTTGTACTCTCTTTTCTTATATATAGGAAAATTCAATACAAATTAGTAATTAGCTCTTTTTTTTTTTAAAGCGTATATGAAATGACAATATAGGGGCTGTCAAGTTCCAATTCCTTGCTTCAAGTTCCACAGTTACTCAGATACACAGAGCTAGCTATTTTCTTCCTCTTATACTCTAATTAGTCTTCCAAATTTGTGCATAACACTATAAATCTCAATTAAGATGAAAACAAAAACAACAAAATAAGATTGGTAACAAATCAAAATGATCCTCTCCATTATCCAAATCATTGTCCCAATACCTTTTTTTTTTTTTTTTTTTTTTTTTTTTTTTTGGGTATTAAACCCAGCTTTGCCTTCATGGTTTCTATTTTAAGCTCTACTTTCTTTGTTGCAAGGATTTTTTTATAAAAAATTTGTATCTCTCAGCTGAATGTTTAGTGTTTTTTGAATCAAAACCATGGCCTATTCATTAAGAAGCAGGAAAAATAAGAAAATCTATGTGTTCAAGTAGTTCATCAGACAGTAACTCAGGTTATTCTGATCCTGACTACACAAGGATTAGACCTCGAAGACAAGCACAACAGAACAACACTAATAAGTGCAATAAGAAACTGTCCACAGACGTTAAAATGGTGGAAGTGGGGGCTGCATGTTTAAGTGTGAGGCCAAGAAGGGGTCGTCCTACTAAGAAGAGGGTAGATGAAGAAGGAAAGAAAAGTTTTGAAGTTACTTTAGCTTAAAAATAGTAAAGAGGTTTTCTTTCATTTAGTCATGGACCTTTGATTGTGTTATTTGTATATTAGATAAAGTTCCTTAGTTGGAGAGCCAAATATATTTCCCACTCACTTAGATATTTTGTAACATATTGTAAATGTGAAGCACTTGATTCTCCACCAAATCTGATATTTGTATGACTATAGACAATATGCAACTACAAGACCACTTTTGGAAGCACGGTAGACACTGAAAAAAGGGACCCGGTGCTTCATTACTCAAACCATGAAATTTTTTTCCTAAGACATCAGGATACTTGAACTTTTCATTGCACTTTCCATTGAAGAGGTATCGTGATCATCTCTATTAGCAGTATTCTTGGGAACCCACCAAACTCTTTTGCTTTTGTCAAGGCTTCCACTATAGAGCAAGAACCCACCACCAATATTACTTGAGTGAAACAGTAGAACAGAAGTTGAAACCATGATATGGTGTGGATGAAACAAAACATGAAACGATAGAACAGAAGCTGAAACAGGTGGGAAAGAGGAAGGAACTAAACCTGAAAAGGAAAAGTATAAATTGTAACTGTGAAAAGCATTTAGGTTTGACAAAAAGAGTTAGCTGAAAAGGCTTTGGGTGTGTGTGGGCTGGAATTTGTTGTAGAGATAGGGCTCCATGTATCAGAAGGAAAGGGAATAACATAAGATGTAACCATGAAAAGCAATCAGGTTTGACAAAGAGAGTTAACTAAAAAGGCTTTGGGTGTGGGCTTGAGCTTTATAGTGGATTTAAATGTATAAGAAGTGGACTTTAAAGTAGAGATAAGGCTGAAAATTGAGTTAAAATTTGGCAAAAACTATTTTTAAATTGAATTAAAAATTCAAAAAAAGATGATGAGAATGACATGACTATTGACGTGGTTCAATGTAAGCGTAACAACATTAAATGCTACGCTTCAGCTTTTAGTAATAATATATAAATATAGATTTTTAATTTTTGGTTTAAAGTATTTATTTTCTTATGGTGCATTTAATAATTTTTAAGTTAAACTAGTAAATTACCTGTACTATACAAGGGTAATGTTATAATGTTTTACGTAAGATGGTTTTGGAGAATGTTGTATATCTATACTTACTATATATAAGAGGATTCTTCTCTTTTAATTTGACTTTTATGTGGTTCGAAAATATTCTCATTAATGAATAGTAAATTCATTTAGAAATATGGTTATAAATGTCTAATAATAAATTTCATTTTAAATTCAAAAGGAGAATTCATAAAATTTAAGATTTTTTTTTTCCTTTCACATTCAAAAAAGCTTATCTCTAAAGTTTATCATTTTTATTTTATTTGAAAATTTAAAAAAAAAAACATATTTTTAAATTGTAATAGATTTAAATTATCAACTTTTACCCAAAAAATAGAAGAGTCTCTAAGCACATGCAACGCGCATGCTTAGAGGCTAGTGTATTATAAAATAATTGTTATAGAACTTTATTAATAATGAGTTTATCATAAAAAATAACAATTATAAATTATACTTACATATCTATTATAATTATTCAATTGAAGTAATGAGAAAAAAAAAATTGGAGGAATATTATAGAATAAAAGTTGATATTGAATGTTTTTTTTCTCTATCTCCTCAATTCTAAAACAAAATACACATCCAAAAGGAGTCAAAATCATTTGTCTCACACTCTCTGTTTCACCCCATGCTCCACAAATCAAAATGAGCCACTTGTCTCTTAATTCCTAATTTTAAGCTATTTTATTTGACTTACCTAAAATAAATAAGAAAGAAAAGACCTAGCACATATTCGTCCCTAACCCTGCCACCACCAACCTTCGCCCAATGCTACTGACATAAGTTCGTTGACGTCGTCGACTCTAGTCATAGCCACCATACTGCAGCCAAATCCAGGAAAAATTGCAATCAATTTGAATACCCACCACTACCATCATTGTTGACTTTGTCTTGGTCCCTTATTCTTATACTGATGATTATATTCTTCCCTGCTGGTTCAACTCCAAAATTTCAAAATTTTGAATCATAATTAAGAAGGTTTCCAACTAATATATTTCTGAAGAAGAATAAACATAGCCAGAAATTTCAAGCATTCGAATCAAAATTAAGAAGAATAAGGGCCTGGGACCACCACCACCAACAACACCACTAGCATGTTCTATTCACCTAATCAAAATCTTATAAGTGTTGAGTTCAGGTTGTGCTCCTTGGGGGTGTACAAGAAGAAGAGAGGTAAGAGGAGGTAGGAGCAGTGGTCTGGGAGCGAATAAGGGACAAGGCAAAGTCAACAATGATGGTGGTGGTTGTGGGCATTCAAATTGAATTCAGATCTGTTTGGAACTAGTGCTTGTGACTAGAGTTGACGACACTGGTGAACTCATGACAATGACGTTAGGCGTTAGGCAGAGGTTGGTGGCAGGAGGGTTTGGGTACTTTGGGAAGAATATGTGCTGGGTTTTTTCTTTCTAATTTATTTCAGGTAAGTTGAATAAAATAGCTTCAAATTAGGAACTAAGAGACATGTGGCTTATTTTGATTTGTGGAGTATAGGGTGGAACAGAGAGTGTGAGACAGATGATTTTGATTCATTCCAAAGACCCATGGTCAATCACATCATTTACAAAACTCACAAATCTACAAACTTCCGACTTTAACATCAAAATTAATTATAATTGCCATTGTCACTTAATATAAAATGCAAGCCTCCATTTCTTGGTTATAGCCAACTCATATAGTTTAGGATTAGATGAAATAATAATGCTAGATCTAAGTAGGTGTTATCGAAAGATTGAAGGTAAATAATATCGTTTTTGGTTTATGTGTATGTTAGGACATATGTGGTTTCACTTGTTAAAAAACATATGTCATTATTTTATGTAGTTGGCTAATCCTTTAACAAAACGCACTTTACTTGTAATTGGGTTAATCTAGGATGTGTTTAACACTTCAAGAAACATGTTGTTCAAGTTTAATATTAAAGCCATGAAGATTGGACCAAGAAACAAGTGAAAAAAAAATGTATTCATTAAAGCTGGACAAATAGCACGACACCTACGGACAGATATCTCGACAACTGGCTATCTATCGAGATTCTTAAGGTGTTTCTTATCGCAATCTCGACACCTTCTCGACAGTTGGTGGATCGATCGAGAAAGTTTCTGTCCCCTTGACACCTACTCGATAGCTCTATCTATCAAGGTTTAAAGCTCGACACCTCCTTGACACCTCCCAATCGATCAAGGTTACGAGAAATCAGAATTTTCAGATCTGATTTTTGGGCCAGGCTTTTGTATTTGTGTATGGTTTCTTTTCTCACAACCCTAGACCTATATAAGACTTATTTTAGAGGTCGTCACATAAGATAATACAAGGAGAACATATGCAAAAGGTGACCGATGCCTTATTCTCTCTAAAAGAAGCTACTACGTCTTAGGGTTTTGTAACCAAGTGCTTCTTGATCTTCATTATTGATGAAGTGAAAAACTTTGCAACCAACATTTTCTTCTAGTTGGTGATTGAATGAGTCACGTATTGGGATTCGTGCAAAGGAGTTAGTCACGTATTGGGATCCGAGCATCATTAAGGGGTGGCATTCATATATTGAAGAGTTTAGAGGTTCTGAAGCGGTAGAAAGTTTCTACTGTGAGTTCATCTATGAAGATTGTAGAGTCTAAAGACAAAAGTTTTGTACTAGATCTGAAACTTCTCTTTACTATAATGGATTGCTTTTCGGGAAGGTTTCCCCCTAGGTTTTTTACTATGAAACTAGTTGGTTTCATTGGTTTTCTTGGGTTATTATATCTTGTCTTATTTATTATTTCCGCTGCATGATTTTGACATGATATTGATGTTTATTTGTTTTAAAAAGTTTTATTAATAATAAATCTAATTAATAACTTGGATCTAAAACTTGTTAATTTTATCAACCAGGGTCTAAATTTCCCAACAAATGGTATCAGAACGGGTTCATTCTGATTGGATTAATTTCCTAAGTGTGATCCTTGACCCCCGTTGTCATGGAAGAGTTATTAAAAGTCTTGAGTTTTTTAACTCAATTTAAGAAGAATTTTAATTCTTCTATGTCTTTTAGTAGTTATACTAGGACACGTGTCTTTTCATCTTCATGGCCAAAGACTCATGTTGTGTGGGTGAGAAAGGAGCCTAAAACTTAATTGTTTTTTTTGTTTGTCCTCTGCTTTAATTCTTTTTATCTAAAGTGGTACTCTTTTTGCTTGATTTTTTATCTGCTTTTGAAATTATGCTTTCATGCATCTGCATTTTTTCTATCATGTCTTCATGCATATGCATCTTTCTTTTTTCTTTCATGTTGTTTGTCTATTTTTGTTTGGTTGTTTAGCTTTTATTTTTATTTTTTTGTTTTTAAAATAAAAAATAAAAAGAGCAAAACCAGAAAAATACAAAAACAGTGTGTTTGTGCACTTTGGTACTTGTGTACCTTGGATGACCATTGAAACAAAGTTTTCTAAACTTTGCATCGTTTGTAGCTTAGATGAGTATCTCTATGCATAACTAAGCAAGTGAGCTTTATGGTTCTTGTTTGTGATGAGTAAGATTAAGTTGTCTCTTAAACTTAACACTTATATCACTCTTTTTAACAGGTAGGACTAGAAAATCCTAAGAGAAATGCATAAATAACTATCTCACCACTATTGCTTGCCAATTATAGTATGACACCTGTATGTTTCGGCATAGTAAAAGTGCAGTGTCAAAGACATTTGTATGTTTCGGTATAGTAAAAGTGCATTGGGTATTTCCTTTCTCTCTTTTATATGCCCATACATGGTATGCTAAATAAAAGAAAATATGTAAAGAAAATAAAAAGCAAAAAGATAAAAAAAAAATACTTTAAATATGGTTGCAAGCGTGTATTCTAGGAGATGTGGAAGTTATAGGATGTACCTCGAAGGTGATAGTACCCATCAATCAGTTATGATTGTGTGTGAGTTAAAGTTATTTTCTCATATCTTAGATCGTCATAACATGTATACACATATGCAATCTTGCGATGTTTTCCACACATAACATGTAATATTCTTTACTACTTTTGATACATGTGCAGGTATAATGTGATTTGGCCATCACAAAGGTTTTATATGTACTAATGTATGCTTACAAAACTGTCTTGACTTATTTTTGACAAATAAAATTGGTTAAACTTGTTGTGTGTGTGTGTGTGTGTGTGTTGTGTGTGTGTGTGTGTGTGTGTGTTTTGGATCCATGTGTTTTTCACATGTTTTGCATATTTCTCTTATTTTGTCATCCATAGCATCTTATTTCATTACATTCATACATTTATATGGATTCTTTGTACTCCCTTGATCATCCTTGATCATCCTTGATCATCTTTATGTTTCTCGGGTGAAACTTTTTAGCTTTTTGTACCCTTTGTCAATCATGGCAAAAAGGGGGAGAAATTGTGGAGATTTTGTGGTTTCTTTTTAAGATTCTACACATTAGGGAAAGAAATACATGCCACTATAAGGGGGAGATGTGTTTCATCTTATCAGGGGGAGTGCTTACTTCCTTATTCTTGTACCTTGGGTCTTGTGACCATTGTTTACATACATTGTGCTTAATTTTTTTATATACTAATGTATGTTTCTCTCACCTACCTTTACATGTGTTGTTTCTTTTCTTTATTTATTTACATGTTTCTTTATTTGTATGCAATTTATTATTTCTGTTTCACATTAAGATACCTTGATAAGTTTTGTTTAAGTGTTTCAGAAATACAAGTTGTCAAAGTCTTCCATGCCATGAACTCTCTTTTTGCAAAGTTTTTTAAGAGTTTATGCTAGGATAGATTTTATTGTATTCAACAAGTAAGTATGAGTTGATTGATTTATGACTTCTCACATATGTTCATTTGTTTGTTGTGGTTTTGTCACGGATTGCCAAAGGGGGAGATTATTAGGATATATGTAGTTTCACTTGTTAAAGAACATATGTTATTATTTTATGTAGTTGGCTAATCTTTTGACAAAACACACTTTACTTGTAATTGGGTTGATCTAAGATGTGTTTAATACTTCAAGAAACATATTGTTCAAGTCTAGTATTAAAGCCATGAAGATTGGACCAAGAAACAAATAAAGAAAATGTGTTCATTAAATCTGGACAGATAGCTCAACACTTGTGGATAGATATCTCGACAGTTGCTCGACACCTTCTCAACAGCTAGTTATCTATCAAGATTCTTAAGGTGTTTCTTATCGCAATCTCGACAGCTGGTGGATCGATCGAGAAAGTTTCTATCCCTTCGATACCAGCTCGATGGCTGTATCTATCAAGGTTTAAAGCTCAACATCTCCTCGACACTTTCCAATCGATCGAGGTTACGGGAAATCAAAATTTTTAGATTTGATTTTTGGACAAGGCTTTTGTATTTGTGTAGGGTTTCTTTTCTCACAACCTTAGACTTATATAAGGCATATTTTAGAGGCCGTCACATAAGATAATACAAGGAGAATATATGCAAAAGGTGACCGATGCCTTATTCTCTCTGAAAAAAGCTACTGTGCTTTTGCACCTTGGAGTTTTGTAACCAAGTGCTTCTTGATCTTCATTACTGATGAAGTGAAGAACTTTGCAGCTAACATTTTCTTCTAGTTGGTGATTGAGTGAGTCATCTATGGGGATTCGTGCAAAAGAGTTAGTCACGTATTGGGATTTGTGCATCATTAAAGGGTGGCGTTCATATAATGAAGAGTTCTGAAGTGATAGAAGGTTTCTACTGTGAGTTCATCTACGGGGATTGTAAGGTCTAGGGACAAAAGTTTTGTACTAGATCTGAAACTTTTCTTTATTATAGTGGATTGCTTTTCGGGAAGGTTTACCTCTAGGTTTTTTATTGTGAAACTGGTTAGTTTCATTGGTTTTTCTTAGTCATCATATTTTGTCTTATTTATTATTTCCGCTGCATGATTTTGACATGATATTGATGTTTATTTGTTTTAACAAGTTTTATTGATAATAAATCTAATTAACAATTTGGATTTAAAACTTGGTAATTTTATCAACCGGGGTCTAAATTTCCCAACAGTGTATTTGACATGGAAAGACATCAAGTGCTATAAGTAGGTATATATAAAGGTGTAGAAGTGCAAAAAGTGAAAATGGTGAATTAAAAAATAAAGAGTTTTGTGTGTATGTATGGGAGATGAAAAGTTTTGAAACATTGAACCAAAGGATAAAAAAAATATTTATTTTTTAATTAGAAAAGTCTTGAAACATTAAACCAAAGAGTTTTCTAATAAGTATTATTGTTTACTAAAAAAAGAAAAAAGATGTTTATCCCACATTAGTTGTGTGCGTCTCGTATTTGCTATTTATAATTCTAGTCTACAACTACAAAGGTTAGACAATTTTGTAATTGTACTCTAATTATGTAATGTATTATAAACCTAGTTTAAAACACTAGTATTACTATTTTCGTGTGTATTCTAATAAGTATTACTATTTGCTAAAAAAATGAAAGAAAAATTCAATATTTAATTTGTTCTTATTTCAAATGTGGCACTTGAGAATATTTCAATTTTGTTTGTGTGTACACGCGCGCGTGCGCATAGAATTGAAATATGTGAGAGATGATGAATTAAAAAAATAAAGAGTTTTGTGTGTATGCGTGAGGGATGAAAAGTTTTGAAATATTGAATCAAATGATACAAAGAATATTTATTTTTTAATTAGATAAGTCTTGAAACATTGAACCAAATGAAATAAAAAAAGTTAATATTTAATTTGTACTTATCTCAAATGTTGTACTTATCAATATATATTTCAGTTATCTTTGCATTGAATGTGTCACTTAGCATAACTTCATACTTTTTCACTTGAAGTCTTTGCTTATATATATATATATATATATATTCATTGATTGATATGATACATTTGTTTATATATTATTTCTATAGTTGTCTTGTGTGTACGTTTTGTGATATTATATTTTATGTAGTTAAATATGTTTGACTACTAAGCCAGACTCAATACGGCATAAGAATTAAGAAGTCCAAATGATGGCGAAATAATAAAAATGCAGATCTTGACCTCATACATGCATTTAAATATGTTCATACACAGTTGTGTAGACATGTAGAAATAGGGTCTTGACATAAAAATAGGCGTTTGTATTGTAACTTCAATGATTTGAGTGGCATGCACCTGCCTTTAACCCGTGCATAAACTTCTGTTATATAGATAAGGAAAATAAATAAATAATATATATATATCGGGACGAAACTTATAAATGTTTTATTAAACTCCATCTAAAAAAATATATAGTATTATACATGAGCAATTACTTAATCAATTGATATGTACATCGAAATACAAAGCAAAGTATGGTGTGCGACTCAAATACCCACTTTCAAAACAACTAATTATCAATCTAAACTAAAATTAAACCAAAGTGATAAGAGATAGGACCTACGATAGGGAATTAAAACAAACCCCACCCCCCCCAAACCCCCCCCCCCCCCCCCCCCCCCCCCCCCCCCCGCCCAAAAAAAAAAAAAGATTTGACAAAAAGCAGTAAATGCATCAACTTGAAAAGGAGTTGCTAGAAAAAAAAAAAAAAGAAATCCACCGCATAGATGATAAAAACAAAAATAAAAAACAACCAAAACAAAAATATAATAATAGAAATAGAGAGAGATATCAACTTTTATTTTTTGTATGGGCAGAACATGGAATGGATGGGAGAGAAAGTTATAGGGGAGTAATGATAGGTTAGATGGAAAATAAGATGGAAGGGGAAGAGTTAGAAAAAAGGTAGAATAAACTGCAACGTTAAGCTAAGATGGAATTAGAAGGATTGGGGCATGTGTGAAATTATAGGGGAGGAGTAGAGTTTAAAATTAAAATTAAAAATAAATATATATCTAATAAGACGAAAAGGTTGGACGAAGTGCAATAGTAAACTGGGAAATTGAATAGCCAAAAATTTAAGAAGACAAATTGAGATTGCTAATGATGTGGTGCAGTCAGCGTTTAGCAAAATAAAATGCAGATTCTCCATTATTATATATTGTATAGATCACTATATAAGATTTAAATGCCATAGGTTAAAAATCTCATATATATATATATACACACGTGTGTGTATAAGATTTAAAAACTTTTGTATGTTTTTAAAAAAAAAAAATAATTGTAGAATATATTTATTACTTTGATGTGATGCATTTATTGTCATGTCAATTTCTAATTTTTTTTTAATGTGTTTATCACAAATTGCACATAAAAGTCGCAATAACTTTTAAATAATGTGAGACAGTGGGAGAGGGAGATTCAAATCCTAGTTCTCCCAATAAAGAAAAACAAGCTACGTCAAAGAGTTACAAAGTTCTTGATGAATTGTTACTCAAAAAAAAAAAAAAAGGTTCTTGATGAATTTATAAGACTTTTTAAATCAAATTGATAACAGTTTTAGTATTTACTATTTTTGCATAAAAATTCTCTTTGGAAGAACATTTGCGAAAAATGTATTCAGCTATTTTCTCTTGACCAATCTATCATATGCTGCTTTGGCACACTCTAGACATTACTTTCCCTTTTACTTGTATTGCATAAAAACTAGTGAGCCAGGTGGATGAATGACTCATAATTTTGCTATTATTTGCAGCTTTGCTCCATTGATATTTGCAGGTGCAAATCTGCTTCTTAATTTTTCACTTAAATCCAAGGATCGTTGGACTATTTTACCCAAAAATGAAATCTGACGGATCTTATTTGCACATTGCCAATGCCAACAACTTCTTAAAACTATTTTGCACATAATTATGTGAACCATGGAAATTGAGAATAAATGGCTTCTCTATATCTATGTATATCTAAAAGCTGAAGTTTAACATTTATCGTTGCTACGCTCCAGTTAAGCCACATCAACGCCATATTATAATTTCTTTTCTTTCTTTCATTTTTACTTTTTGATTTACCAGTTGATATTTATTGAGCATCTCTTTAGACTTAGGTGTTACTTTTTCTTCAACTCTACTGTGTGTCGTTCCATTAACCCAAATTCTTCAGATGTTGCTATTATATGGAATTTGGACAGTCATCAATAGATTGCAATCTCTTCACCTCCTTACCTCTCATTTTTTTTTCTTTATAAATTTCCAATTATTCTCTCTCCACAAATTGATTGGCATGGCCTTCAATGGGATAGTTTCTTGAGTGTTTTAGCTGTTCTTTTGGTCATGACTTAAGTCTGCCTGCCAAAACCCAATCAAATGAACGCAAGAGATAGAGAGTGACTCCAGAGCTTGCAAACAAAACTAAAGCACATGAGAGGCAAACATTAGTTGCCCAGGTCCAAAGGGTATGAACTCAAAATGAGTTTTGTTATTTGTATTATTTATTTATTTATTTATTTATTTCTATCTCATTATTAGGAAAAGAAATATAATATAATTCAATTTTGGGATTTCATGATGAATGAGTTTGAGTTTTTAGTCTCAAAAATTATTCACATATACTTTTTCTTTTTCAAAAATGATTTGAGTTGGCCATTTGATTATGTTTTTTGTAAATTGCTTTATGGTTGTCCTTCTCTAGACTATAGGAGTGTTACTCTCAATATGTTTGCTATAATGGTTTTTTGTTTGATAATTAGCTTCAATGTGATGTTTTCGTTTTGGTCTTCGTTTTATAGTAAGAGCGTTATTCATTTTCATCAAAGAGAAATTGCTATTGTCTCTTTTTCCTATAGTTTTTTTTTTGAAACCGGAGCAAACTTTCATTTATTTAATTGGTTAAAATCATAACACAATGCTTCTAACACAGGTGGAGGATTGTCCTCCAACCAATACATGTCTTCGTATATATTTTTGGCATATCTTGCTAGCCCATGCGCCACAGTATTTGCTGCTCTCCTCACGTAGCTGAACGAAATTCTTCGAAAGTTCCGTGTAAGCCACTTGATGTCTTGGATTATATGGCCCAGCCATGAGCGGTCCAACTCTGATGCAGCGAGTGCTTTCATCACACTGAGATTGTCCCCCTCCACCTCCAAGTCTGTGAATCCTGCCTCACGCGCAAACTCCATTGCTCTTCTGCAAGCTAAAACTTCTGCCACCATACTATCAGCCACCAGTGGGCCTCTTGCTGACATTGCGGTCATGACCTCACCATTATCATTCCGAATCACCGCTCCAATGCCTGAGCAACTCAACTCGGAGAAGACCGCAGCGTCAAAGTTTAGCTTAAACGGAAAAGACGAAGGAGGGCGCCAAACTGATTCACCTGGACAACTAACATGAATCCGTAGCTGACCTTGTGCTTGATGGAAATCTTCCAAGAATTCTTTTGCCCGTTTGTTTAGCCACTTCGGGTCCTTCAGCTTACCACCAAAAACCACCGTGTTCCTTTGGTTCCAGATAATCCAAGATTGAATGACAAATAACTCAAATTCATTTGTGGATAGTTTACCCATCAACTCTTGAAATAGATGGAGCACATCTTGCTGTCCTTGACCACATTTCTGTATTTTAATCATACTACCCGACCATATGTCTTTTGCTACAGCACATTCCCACAAAGCATGGACCCCTGTTTCGGTCTCCCTTGAACAGAGCACACAAACATCCTTTTCAACAATCTTCCTCCTCAACAAATTATCACATGTGGGCAGTATATTATGGCATGCTCTCCACGCAAATATTTTTATTTTGTTTGGCACATGAAGCTTCCAAAGTTTAGGCCATACCTGACCACCAATCGGCCCAGAGGAACTTTCCACCCAATCCTCTGCTTTTAAGACCTTCCTTGCCACATGATAGCCAGATTTTACAGAATATACTCCCATTTTATTGTGCAACCATATTAAATGATGAACTAAATTTCATTTTTATCTCTATTCTGTTTGTTAATTCATTGATAGATGTCAACGATCAAGTCTTGCAATCACTGAAAGCTTTTTATTCTTTTGAAGGTCATACCAATCAATTGGTAACCATTTTTTCTTAGATTCTTTTGAAGCAAAGGGGAATAAAGTTGTTTTTTTTGGGTGGTGCTTGATAATTTGCTTTTTATGGTTCAATACACAACAACTATATTAGATTTCCCTTTCCTTATATTAATCATTTGTTGTTTATTGTTTAATTGGACCCTTTGGTGTCCTAGAAATTGCGGGAAAATGGAAGAGAAAAGAGAGTAGTGTTTGAATCTTAATTTTTTTTTTTTTTGAATGGAACTTGGGATGTAACAGTTTAAATTTTTTTTTTCAATCTTAATTTTTTAAAGGAAACATAAATTCTTCAAAGTACATAAGCTTGAATAGGCTATTGTGTTGTGGTTGGAATTTTTATGTTTTGAACCTTAGTTGGCCTATTTGGTTTTGACAAACAACTTTGTGGATTGTTTAACTTTTGAGAAATTGTTTGGGATTCTAGGAGTGAGAAAATTCAAATAACTGAATTCTTTTTAAATTCCATTAGTATCTAGATTTAAGTTAATTATTGTGTGGATGGAAAAACTAATTGGTTCTTGATTCTTGAATACCTATCTATAATATTGTGCATATGAACAATAGTTGGGTTTTTAGTTTTAGATTTTGGATTATGCTATTTTTTTCAACAACTTGATTTTCTTTTTAGAATTTTCTCCTCTTGAATATCTAGAATACTGTGTACATGAGTATTAGACAAAACTTAACAATACTACTATACTGCAAGTTTAAAATTTTGGATTTTGCTATTTTTTTCCTTATTTAAAACATTATGATATAGTTGATGTGATCCAATGAAGACAAAAAAAACTATTATTTTTGGAGCATAGCAGCTGATACAATCTAATAATTTCTTGTAGCCATTTAAAGTTCATGAGTTGGAATGCTAATAGCCATCTTCTCTGAGGCAATAACAATTGGCCAAGTTCAGCAAGTTTGCCACCAATTTCGACCACAACGTATTGCACAATTTTTATAAAACTATTATTATTGATTAAATGGTCATTTAAGTGGAAAGATCAAATTAATTTAATTTTCATATTCTTTTTATTTTTCATATCTTTTTCATCAATTTCTCTTTTTTACCAAATTTTAAGCTTTTTAAATTGCTTTCTATTTAACAATTAATCCCGTATAGTGATATAATGTATGGTTTAATTGTTTTTGGCCACAACCTTAAGGCTTTGTGTTGAAGCTTTTCAAAGTTCTTTAAATTCATAAAAATTACCTATACCACTATGAACCAATGGGAAGAAAAAACTTGAATGCAATTAAAATATGGACTTAATTTGGAAAGGCTACGTCTGACCACCACAATATATATATATATATATATATGTATGTATGTATGTATGTGTACGTGGATGTGCGTGGTTAGGTTAGTAAGATATAATATATACACCTATGTTCTTAACTCACTTACTTACAATTCGTATGTGCACTATTTTAATTCTTTGTGAGAATTCAGAACATTGATAAAATGAATGTAATGACAAGTGGGTGATTTGTATATGGACGCATTGATGAATCATGAATGTGCATGATGGATATGAGTGGAATAAATGTGAGAATGCAAAACATTGATAAAATGAATGTAATTACAAGTGTGTGATTTGTATATGGACACATTGATGAATGTGTGTGAAGGATATGTGTGGAATCAATGACACAATACTATTTAACAATTTGGTCTTTGATGAAAATTGGTATAAGTGAGGGTCTATTAAATTTGATCAATTTGCTAAAGTAAGGTTTATTTAAAACATATTTTATTTATTTACCTTATTGTAGCTAAATTTTTGTATATGATGATTCTAACTAGTTAAACCTTACTTTACTTTTTTTTTTTTTGATGGTCTTATCATTTTTGTTAGCAACTAACTAGATATCACTTTTAGGAATTAAGAATCCATGTAGTTGGTATGAAGTTGCATTTGAAAATTCAGAAGAATTAAAATATGATACGATCTTATCACATGAAGAAGAAAAAAAGAAAAAAGAAAAAGGAAATCCAATGTTGCATTGGCATGTCCTTCCATTATAAGGTTACAAATATCAAATCTCAAAAAAAAAAAAAATAATAATAATAATAATATAATGATATATTTGTATAGATAGAGTTGGAAATACTTTTAAAAATAGTTCAGTTGTTGAGGTGACCATATTATCTTCAATAAATTTTAGAGAATAAATTATAAATTATAGCATATTACAAAATAGTTATATATTCTCACGCATCGCATGGGCCTGCGACTAATTCATTTATAATATTCTCATTCCACAAAACATATCATCAGGGAAAAATTACAAATGGCATAGTATACAAAAACCAAGAAACGGAATACAATTACACCAAACAATCTAAAGTGGGAGAAAAAACACAAAAAATTCATAGGATACAATATGTGCAGTTGGAATGCAATAACTTCTGGTGTTAAGGCCATGAAGAAAGTTGGCCATCAAAACCAAATTGGAAATTCTGGTTAAACAAATATATTGCAGACACCGAAAGTAGTAAGACAAATATTGCCATAAATATACAAATTCGGCGATAGTGCCTGGTCTCTACCTTTTTCAGAGCCTTGGACTTTGAAACCTTGACATCGGCACTGTTTTCAGAAACATATGATCTCATTTTGGTCTCACAGATAGGTGCTTCTTCTGATGGTTTATCCAACTGATTTAAGAAAAATAACAAGGGGGAGATCTTTTAGATCATCAATCTGCAGTTACTAAATAAATCATAAAGGTACAATAAATGTCAACTCACATAACTTTCCATCTAAACTATATAACTAGTCCAGCATTAGAATGTTTAATATCTGTACGTATCTTAAAAATATATAGAAGTTATCAGCAAGGTTAAACATTTAATTGTGGATAAGTTATTGATGAAATAAAATCTTTAAAAGTTAACCAATCAACCAAATTTTTCACTTGACCTCAAGGTGCATCATTGTTGCAATCAGGTAGTGCACAAAGCTACAAAGGACACATCAATCTAAGTAACGAACAGCAGCAAGGTAAGAGGATTAATTTTGTCAACAGTTTTATATACATTTTCAGAATGATGTATTCAATCTTTCACTACAAAAGTGACAGAAGGAAGAAAAGAGGAAAAATAAAAATAAAAAGAAGAAGAAGAATCATACTGAGGAGCAAAACTAGGTTTTAGGAATCATTTGTTTTGCTTTATTTAGTTGACTCCAGGAGTAGCATCTCTTTCTAGTGTTTCATACACATTATCATATTAATGCTTCTCTACTCGCACATATGTTTTCTAAGTCAAAGAAGCCAGCAACAGATGACCCATTTGAAGTTGAACAATAGAGTGTTAAACAGCAGAGAAGCAATTGCTTAACAAGACCAAACAGGAGTAAAGTGGAAAGGTGAACTATACAAGCACTGAATTTTAGCCAGCAATAACAAAGAAGTAAGAAACTATACTCTGAAGTTTTTCAATATGCCCTGAAATTATATTGGGCTATGTTTTGACTAAACCAGGCACATCATCGAGCATGAACTGTGTACACACACACACACAGATTCAGACGTATCATTCCAAACCAGCACTGACCAAAAATGTTTGTTTGGTTTTGCTGGGAAAGGTCTTTTGGTTACAATTTACTCTCACCATGATCCCCCAGGAACCTTTATTAAATAATCAAATAAGAAAAAAAAATGTTAACTGTTCTTGAGTAAAGCAATAATGCTTGCCAATGAGCAAACAAGAATACCTAAATATAAATGATGTGAGGTTCCTCAAAGGACCAATTAGTGAAAAATAATTTCAACAACCTTGGTATAATGTATATGGTCATGTCCCAATTATGCAGAGTTCAGTCTTCCAAATGACGGAGACATAAGTACATCAAACAAGCAAAGTGAAACACATTTTTGTAAGACAATAACAATCAAGTTTTAATTAATTATACAGAGCAATACATCATAAAAATTATAAGCTTACACATATTATGTGATGTAAGTGCTATTTAGTCCTGTGTGCACCTAAATCAATGCCTATTTTCTGTCTCTGGCCTAATCCCATGGCTGTCTATCCTGGCCCATGGCTAGTTTTAATCTATAATCTATGAAAGAACATTACAATCCCTACTTTCCCTTCAATCTAAAGACATACAAATACACTTATCATACAAATTAAAAAATATCCAAGGAATACCTGCCTGGAGACTTTTATCCAATGACCCTGTGACTGCCTCCTCATATGTTTTTGCACAGGTAGTACTGATAGCATCATTCTTGGAAAATAGAATCTCTTTGTTGTCACCATCTATGTTGTTGTACATAATCTTAGCAATACGTAATTTCTCAACTAGAATTGTATTCTCCTTTGTTAAATTATTTAGCTGCACAGAACATATTGTAATTGCAAACATTGATATGAATGTTCAGTAAGTTTGCTATAACTATTAAAATTTATTTATAAGAAAGAATAAAAATAACTAAAATAACTATAAAAAAACCATTTAGGAGCCCCATGGGTTTCTCATGACAAGTGGAACCAACTCCTATTCTATACATTATCAGAAGCTACAGACTTGTCATTTAAAATGGATTTACAGGAACAAATGTGAGCAATCACATTGATAAGGTTTCTCATCCCATGACAAGTGGAACCAACTCCTGTTCTATACATTATCAGAAGCTACAGACTTGTCATTTAAAATGGATTTACAGGAACAAATGTGAGCAATCACATTGATAAGGTTTCTCATCCTATGACACACGGCCATTAGGATTTTCTACCATTATTTATGAAGGCTGCCATTTTCATTAGCATCCTTCTCAGTTACAGACAGAACATAATGGAACAATTCAATGTCCATTGGAAATGCAAAAACACCTTCAGCAAATGTAGTCAGTTCAACTTTAAGTGCTGATGGCAGAAAGAAAATTAATGAAATGATTATACGAGAATGTTGTACCTGCTTCTGGATGCGCTCCCTTTCGGTGGCTAGTTGCATTGCCATATCCTTAATAAACTTGGTCCTGACATTAATTTCTTTTGCACTTTCTAATTTTGTACTGTTAGCTTGATCCAGAGACGTCTCCAAGAATTCTATTCTACCTCTTAGGAAACTTAGTTCGTTACTAAGTTCTAAGTTACTTTCGGATAGTAGAACACATTGCTCCTCTGCAGTCTCAATCTTACTTTCAGCTTTTGAAACCTTGGATTTTAGATCTTCAATCAAAGTCTCCATATCCCAAATTGCAGAATATAGCATGTTCTGCTGTTCTTGACTTGCTTCAGAGGAAGCTTTTGCATGCTGTAATTGGATCTCTAATTCCCTTGACTGCTTCTCAAGTAAACCTATCTTTTTTTCTGTGTTACTAGTACTTCCTTTATGAAAATTCAGTTCCTCAGTGAGCTCCAAGTTTGTCTCTGTTAGCTGATTAGCCTTGGCTTCTGCACTTTCAGCCTTACTTTCTGCGTTATATATGCTTTCCTTTAATGACTCAATTATATTCTCCATTTCACTAAGTTGCTCTTGACTTGCTTCATTGCAAGCATTTGCATTATTCAGTTGGAACTGAGATTCTTTCAGTTTTTCCCCAAGAAAATCCACCTTTTCTCTCAAAGCGAATACTTCTGCACTTTGGGCAATATATTCTGCATTGCTACTCTCAAGTTTCTCTAAAGCAATATCTTTTTCTTTCAGCTGTTCAATGCAATCTTCATGTTTAGCTTTCACCTGAATTTCTCGTTGAATTGCACTGTTCATATTAAATTTAACTAGCTGGAGTTGACCAACCAACTCCTTTGAAATGCCCATGAGTGCCACAGAAGCATTTTCTGCCTCTAAAAACCTTCCCCAAACAACTTCTGCTGCTTCTTCCATGTGAAATGCTACTTTTTCCGTATGGTGTAACTTTAATTTTAGTTCTTCTTCATTTTGTCTTGCTTCTGCTAATTTCTTCTCAAGATCTATCTCCCTTGCAAGTGACTTTTCCAGCATCCGCAGCAAATGTCTTTGTTGTTTGGCCATCTGCATGTTTGATTTTGCATTTAGGTTTGACAGTTGACCATTTTCTGATAATTCCAAGGCCTTGTCAATTTCACCTGTGAAAACGCATGTTTCAGACAGGAAAAAAAATTTATAAGAAAAAAAATAGAAAAGTGCATCTTCATTATCTGAGGCAACCATCTAACTAGACAAGGATGTTAACATACCATTTTCAGATTTGAAAGCAAAGACAGTTCCCTGAAACTTGGCTAACTGCACCTTCACCTCCAAAATCTGCCGTTGAGAATGCTTTAAAGATTCTTTGGAATCATGCAATTTTTCCTCCATCTTAGTAGAAAATTCTCTCAAATGTCTGCATGATGATATTTTATTATGGGCATCAACAATGTCTTCTTGAAGATTATCCATGAAACCACCCAGCTCTCTTACCTCAGAATCTAAAATGCCTGACAAGAGATCAAACATCAATGCCTTCTCAATAGAGTCTGTCAAGACATAGTTCTTCTCTAGAGCCATAGCTTGAAGATCATTTTCATGAGCCAATAGGTACATCAAAATTATGTGCAAATTTACCAACTTCTCAGAAGAATATGCCAAGTCCAAGTCTACATTTGTAAGAATTTTCTTGGACCTCTCTATCTCTTGTACACCATTTTCATTAGATGAGATTCCTAAATGGACATAAAGTTTTTCAGACTCCAAAGCCCCAGCATAGATGTCACCAACAGCTTGACTGTCCATTTCCACCGTTTAATTCTTGGTTCAAACCTGCTAAAGCAAGAAACAAAGAGGAAGGAAAAGTGAGAGAAAAAAAGGCCCAACAAAATTAACCCCAGTAACTCTTCTATTCTTTTTTTTTTTTTTTTCTTCTTCCAGGTGGGTTTGTGTGTGTTTTGTTGTGGGGGGGGGGGGGGGGGGGAATATTAGTATGCTACTTCCTTTTGGTACTACACACAACATAGCAGACTATAGGGAACTAATAAAAAACTAGAAATGAGCAATTTACTGTCTAGCATCAGTTCATTGCAGACCAAACACAAAGTGGAATTCAACCTTAGTCACCAATGGCCCTGTGATTACTCGCTAGTTAATGGCCAAGACCAGTAATATGCAATAATTGAACGTGGTAGAAAATAGACCTCTTTCGAAAACCACTAGACTACAAGTGAAGTTCTATGATTGAGAACCAAAATTTATGGCAGTTATGTCGTGGTCATATAAACATAATTTGCAATATCATTTTTTTTCTTTTAATATCAGGAACTCTTCTATCGTTGTAAATTCCAATACATTAATATTCTATATAGTGAATTCTTAGATCCAACAGGCAATAATCCTATTTCTCTCGCAGCAGAACTTCTAAATTCTAATGGAGAACCCAAATTGTGAAAATGTCACCTAATGTCTCAAATCATTTAGAAAAAAAAGTGATCACTAGTTTACCTTTCACATTATAAAGAATTTGAATTATGATAATTAAGTATCCCTCTCCAACCATAAAATCTGAAAACTGAGTAAGATTCTGACTTTCATAATAAAGTTTAGACTCCAATATCGTACATTTCTCAAACATCAAACAACACTAACCAGAAATTAGTAGCTGAATTCACCCAAAAAAAGAAGAAAGAAAAAACTACAGCTTAATACATTAGTTTCTAATTATAACTAAAAATATCAAATATAAGGGAATGGGAAAAAAGGCCACTGATCCATGTATTATTTTTCAGAAAGTAAATCGAAGTTTCCAAACTAAGTAGTCCCAATTGTAAATGAGAATTCAAAACCCTTTTGAAGGTTGAACGCTCTAAACAAACACAGGAAACAAAAGTGGCGGAAATGCAATTACTATGGTGAATTTCCGGGGAAAACATAATCGATGGGGTTAAGAAGAAAGTACCTGCGGATTCGGGAAAATGTTTGGTGGATGTTGTTAGCTCCAGCCTCCAGCTCCACAGGCGAAGGCAAGCAGGGTCAATGATTGTTAAGAGAGAGAGAGAGAGAAATAGGAAAGGGAAATTCTTAACCAACACCACTCATTTCCAAATTACCGTTAATCCAAAAGGACAAATCTGTTGTGTAATACGGATGGAGCTTGGAATTGGAAGACTCTGTCTAAACTCAGTCTAACTCTTAACGCGTGCCGGTAGGTGGGTACAGATTAGTCAACCGTCAGTTCAGTAGTATTTATTTTCGCTCGCTACCGTTTAATGTCAGCGCACGTTAGCCACTCCACTTTTTTTTTTTTTTTTTTTTTTTGAGAAACAGCCACTCCACTTCAATTATTGAGGCTTTAACATTAAGTGTGTGTTTGGGGTCAGCGGCTGCGTCTCACGTCTACGTTTTCCTATTTCTTTTTTTTTTTTTTTTTTTTTTTTTTCCGGAAAGTGAACAGTAAAATCACATGATTTTACTGTTCACAGACAAAAAACACTGTTCACGCACTGTTTGGCACTGTTCACGTACTAAAAAAATATTAAAAATGGGTCCCACGGTACTATTTACACATTTAAAAATTATTTTGCTACAGTGTTTTCAGTTTTCAGTTTTCAGTTTTCAGTTTCAGCAACAATAAGCTCAATCCAAACACACCCTAAATAGTACAAGGTGAGCAGTAAACGTACACTTTGTACTCTTCTCCTTTGAATGGAAACTTGCCATCTGGCTTGCCTCTCACATTCACCCATAGATACGTGCGAGTGTAATAGTTAATAAAGGATCGGAATCTCTTAGAGAGTAATTCCTAATTTGTGTGCATGTGAAACTTTCTACTTCACTCTCGCCAGGAAGCCTTTTGTATTTTTGTCGAATAAATAACTCAATGCATTACCTATAAGCGAAATGCTACGTTCATACTATTTTTATAATAATTTTATACCAAATTCTAGGTAACAAATTATTATTGATTCCAATCTGAATACATCAATAATATTATTTTTTATCTACTATTAACAACTTGCCATTTAAGATTTGTCATGCAGTCGTTGGAAAAATATTATAAAAATGTAACATTTTCCTTGTTTTTATATTTTACTTTACACTCCATCATGTATATTTTTTTTTTTTTTAAACTTTGATTATTTTATAAGGGAAAAAAAATAGAAAACAAAAAATGGAACAAAAGGTTTATATTCAATACCTAACCATCACAAATCTTCCCCCCCCCCCCCCACCCCCCCAAAAAAAAAAACCCTAAATGGAGTGTACACCTTAAAAAAAAAAATTTAAATGCTTTATTACGTAACTTATTTTTTAAGTCTCTTTCCCAAATAACCACTTACAAAATATATCAAAAATAGAATCTATTAGAAGAAATCTGTTAGAATTATGAAATAATTATATTGTATTTGAGGATAACATTGGCATCTGCCCTTTTCGGGCAAAATAAGTAGCATTCTACTCCTTTTCCCAAACTAATTAGGAAAATACCCATCTTTTGAAACTCAACTGACTCAAAATTGAGTTAAAAAAAAAAAAAAAATCTAGAGCCCTATAGTGACGTTTTAAGGACCTATAGTGGTGTTTTGTAACTCGAACTCCATGAACTCGAGTTATATATAATCCTTTTACATATAACTTGAGTTCATGGAGCTTGAGTTACAAGAACATCACTATATGTCCTTAACAACGTCACCATAGGGCTTAACTTAATTTAGAGAAAGTCGAGTTTTAAAAGAGGGGCATTTCCCTAATTAGTTTGGAAAATGGGGCAGAATGCTACTTATTTTGCCCGAGAAGGGCAAAGGCCAATTTTGTCCATGTATTTGATACAATAAACTATACATGGGATGATTTTATATAGGAGGTAGAGTTGTACTTGTATGTGTGTAGTTATAGACACTTAATTTTGTATCCGTTAATAACCTTTAGTCTCTAGCCCCAATGATGAGCTTGATGTATGTCAACTAAGAGTGATTGAAGTGGTCTCAATAATCTGGAGGTAATTACAACTCAAAAATGCTCCAAATCACTTTGAAAACAATGCTAAAAAATGACATTTGCTCACTGTTTTGACCATAAAATTTAAGCACAAAGAATATTTAATTAGGCTTTTTTCATTGGAAAATATACATCTTAAGCTTCAATTTGAAAACAAATTTTGTCCAATTTGGATTTTAAATGAGTGAGTTATGGTCGTTTAAAGTCAGGCCCTCAATGCTATCAAGAATTAGCATTCTTGGTGAGTTTGCATACACGGCTTCAAGGCTGCGAATGCAGCCTCACTTCCAGGGCCTTTTCTTTTCATTTTTTAGGCCCCAAATGTCATGTCTCAAACCCAAAAGGGGTTCAAAGCATGAGAAATAAGGTACAAGTATATTTTTCCTTTTTGACAAATCAATCCAAATAATCCATACCAAGTACCAACATTAAGAGTTTTCAAAATAATTTCATTAAATATACTCCCAAAGTAAGTCAGAGTTCTATACAATAATTACAAGGACCATTGGTCACAAAAGAAAGAAGGTCTGAATAAATATAGTTACATATTATCAGCATGTCCCATCAGTGGGAATAAAGTCATCACCACTACTATTGGATACAAAAGAATGAGTCAAGCCTATTCTAGGATGTACATCATCTAAATATCACCATCACAAAGTTTAGCTTATATCAGTAGTTAGTCTAATTGCTGCTAGCCACAAAAACCTATCTCAAAATGATCGTTGTCTATTTTGAAAAAGTTTGTAAAAGAATGGGATAAGATAGAGCCCAGTAAGTAGCATAATTAATGGGATAGGGAAATGCAATTTTCATGATGATGAAAAGCTTACAAAGCATGTTATAATTTGGGAACTTCCAAATAAATTCTATAAAAACATTTCCAAAAATAATATGACAAGAATGATTAAAATGATACAGCATAAAGCTTCTCAAAATGCTCACTTGAAACTACATAATATATTTTGTGAGCAATAAAAATACAATTCCAAACCCAAAGCCACATGATAATGCCATCACAAAGGCAGAACTAATCTACTGTCACAAAGATGAAACTCTTCGCCGACACACAGCCAGAACTAAATATTCACCATCTATTTCACATTAAAAAGTCAAAACCCCTAAATTTTCATCACTTAGATAACCACCATTGTAAAAACTATAAACCCACTCATCAAATAATTCCACCAACACAAAACCCATACATATAAACACATGAATATCACTTCCAAAGCTCATAAATCAGATGGATATCATTATCAAAGCTTAGATTAAAGAACCTCAAGCAAAAGCATATAAACACACCAAAAAGATTAGAAATTTTTACCTTAAATAATAGAGATGAGTGAGCCTTAGCTTTTTCCTAAGGAGTTTTCCAATAAACCGTGTCGGAAAAATGATGGTGGAGGTGGTGATGAAGAGTGTGCACCGGTGGGAGTGTGAGGGAGTGTGAGGGAGTGTGAGAGAGGAGTGTTGTGTGAAAAGAAAAGAGAAAGAAGACAAAGCAAAATAAGAGGGAGAGAGAGGGTTAGCCAAAGAGGGAGATATGAGATGAAATTGTGTGGTAGGGAAGTAAAAGGGGTAGGTGGGTCACGTGGGGGGTCCAAAAAATATGAACCCCCCCTCCTTTATTTATTTATTTATTTTTTAAGGGCTGGGATGTTACACCAAAGCTTCAATATTTGGGTTGGGTCGCCCCCCAGATCCTTAGGTACATCCAAATGCCTATAAAACCCTAGTTTACTCCCATATATACTCACCTTATGCCTCTACCCAAAACCCTAGCTAGAGAGAGTTCATTTTGGCCTCCATGTTTTATAAAACCCTACTTCATCTTTTCTAATCTCACACACAGCATACTAGCACATTTTTTTTAAGTATTCAAAACCTCTATCTAGTAGTATTCTAAGACAGAAAATTATTTTCAAATTTTTTTTTTTTAAAATCTTTTCAAAGTAATCTTGTTCTTGAGTTGTGGTTATCAAAATATTGTTGTTATTCTTTATGTCCCATATTCTCTCAATTTTAACCTCTATGATGTAGGCACTAAGAGACTGGTAAAATAAGCTTCAAACTTGTGATCCTTAAGCAAGGTGAGTTTTATGCCCATGATTTCTTAATGGTCTTTGGCTGAATTTGACCTGAAATTCACTTAGTGTCGCTAGAGTGAGCCATCATGGACTTTGGCTGTGAAGTGTGGTATTATGCTATGATCTTGGTGTCCCACATAGATTAAGTATAAGCTTAACCAAGTGTTTATAGGCTCTTGGACGCCCTACCTTTGCAAGCTAATTTTCAAGGATAAGTTCTGCTCGTGGGTTCTTAACATTATATTTTAATAACAATATTCATAAAGTTCTAAATCTTCAATCCACGAGATTATTAAATTATTTGATGAATAATCTAGTTAATGGCTTATGTAGTTGATATTGACATTTACCCAACAAATGTTTGGTTCATTCACCCAATTATACTTGCCTACCAATGGTAAGAGTCCTCTTAGCATGTCCTAGGTCTCTTCTTCATAGTCCTTTAATTCTCATATTTGAGCACAAAGCAAAGAGTGGTAATTTTATGCTCTATTTTATCACAATTCCCCAACCTAAGCTAAGGGGTCCCATATCTTACATTTCCTTTCACTTTGCCAGATGAGATTGAGATTTGAGAGGAAAATTGGGAGAAAAAGAACTACACACATTAAGGATTTTGGTCCTCTCCATTTCAAACCTTTTAAAATTGTGAGAGTACATTTTATGGACTTGAGAAAAGTGAGCCAAAAGGGGCCAAAAGTCCCTGAAAATAATCATTCAACAACTCATCATGTAGTGGAGTGTTTGGCTTGATTTTCTCTCCTTGTCTTCATCACTTAAACTCAGTTTGGGTTGAGTATCAGTGATGAAAACCGAAAACAAGGATTTGCTGTTTTCTGTTTCTTAAACTCAAAGTCAGTGGTAATTTCAGTAAAATGGTAGACCTCGTGGAGCCCATAGCTAGTGTATTGTCATGTCAGCTTGATATTACCATTGCAAATTCGCCCATTTCTCTTTCTCAGCACCACCATAACAAACCCAACGCCACCATAGCACCACCACACCAACCCAGCGCCACCACAGACCACCACAACAAACCTAGCGCCGATCCATTCCACTGAAACACCAACCTAGCGCTGATCCACACCACCGAAGCACCAACCTAGTGCCGATCCACAACAAACCGATTCAAGCCACGCTGTGACCCATAACCTGATCTCCACCGTAACCCAACCCCAACCCAACTAATTCAAGCCATGTTGTGACCCATAACTCGATCTCCACTGTGAAACCCAGCCAACACCCAAATACAGATTGAAGAGGGGAGAGATAGAGAAAGCTGAGAAAGAAACAGAGACAAGTAGAAAAATTTGATATATAAAAAAATTTGATGGAAAAGAGGGAGAGTTAGAGAAATGAAAGGTGAGAGGAAGAGTGGAAGATTTTTTTGTTAATAAGCAACGGGTAGCAATAGTGTTGCACTGGGTAGTGTCAGTGGTGGGGTCCACGGGTTTGGGGAAAAGTGGTAGAGATATGTAACTAAGAACTCAACCCAAACATGTGTTTTGAAATTTTTGAGTGAAACTGAGTTTGAGAATTGAGTTATGAGTTTTGGGTTTGAGTTATGGGAATTGAAAACTAAGAACTGAGAATTGAGTCAGCTCTAAACCAAATGGGGCCTTTTGTAAACCTAACTGACACTCTTCCTTTCTACCCTTCAACATCCTTTTACATCACAAGTTATAAGGTGTAGCAACTCTAGAAACTAGCAAGAATAAGTAATAAAAAAAAGTGATGAGTTGAACTATGAATTAATAATAATAAAAAAATAAAAAGTGTATGTGACCAAGTCAAACCATTGAACTGTGAATTTTAGGAAAAAAATTGCCCTTTTCTCTTTTCGGGCAAATTATATAGCTTTATACCTTCCTTTCCAAACTAATTAGAAAAATATCCCTCTTTTAAAACTCGATTTACTACAAATCAAGTTAAACCCTATAGTATCGTTTTAAGGAACCTATAGTGATGTTTTAAGGATCTATAGTGACGTTTTTTAACTCGACCTCTATGAAATCAAGTTATAGGTAAAAAAAATTGCCTATAACTCGATTTCATAGAGGTCGAGTTAAAAAACGTCACTATAAGTTCCTTAAAATGCCACTATAGGGCTCCATTATTTTTTTATTTTTTTTAAACTCGATTCGTAATAAATCGAGTTTTAAAAGAGTAACATTTTCCTAATTAGTTTGAGAATGGAGGCGTAATGCTATTTAATTTTCCCAAAAAGGGCAAAGGGCAATTTTGTTCGTGAATTTTAAGCTACGACCCTTCAACAATAAATTCAATTGAGTGAGCATCTAGACGTGTATTTTCTAATTTAATAAATATTTTCTATGCACGAGTTAGGACAAAGATGGAGTTGTCTTCGTCGTCTCATTCACTTGAGAGTTCCCATAATTTTCTTCTAGCCCGGTTTAAGAAAAATATAAGAAGATTCACACCACAAATAACGTGCATATTTTTTAACTAGTGCAAGTACGATAAATCGATAATAGATTGATATAACTTGAAAGTCCCAAACGTGCATTAATTCATTGATTAAAGCTCATGACCAAAGCCGACTTTATTTACATAACATCTTCAGGTTAAAGAATTTGAAACATGAATGAATACAGTCCTTCGTTCATGTTAAAGAATTTGAAAGCTCTGGTTAAGATATCTCGAATCCCATGTTGCCCTGAATGGGATTCGGTTTCTTGGATTTAGCTTTTTCGAAATGGACAGGCATGCCAACCATGATCCAACTCTCATTAATAATTTAATATTATATTTAATAATCTCCAAAAAAAACCATATTTTAATCTAGTTTAATTGTTATTTTTGTCATTTACATATGTTAGGGACATATTTAATGTAATTGGCTAATCCTTTGACTAAACACACTTTATTTGTAATTGGGTAGATCTAGAATGAGTTTAGTACTTCAAGAAACAAGTGTTCAAATTTAGTATTGAAGTCATGCAAGTTTGACTAAGAAACAAGTGAAGAATGTGCTGCTCATTAAAACTCGACAGAAGTCTTAACAGAACCCTTTCTATCGAGAATTACTGCTAAAACTCGATAGAAACTTGACACAAGCTGTATTTGTTGAGAATTACGAAATCAGGTTTTCTAGATTTGATAACATGCATATTCTTGAGTATTTGTGTAGGGTTTCTTTTCTCAAAACCCTAGACATATATAAGGATTATTTTAAAAGTCATCTTAAAAAAGATGCAAGGTGATGTAAAGTGATTATATATGTATATTGTGACCGGAGACAGAAATTGCTCTAGTTTATCATATTCTCTGTAGAAGTTACTGCGTCTTTATGCCTAGGGTTTGGTGACCAAGGAACTTTCTAATCTTCATTGTTGGATGAACTAAAGAACTTTGCAGCCAATAATCCTCCTTAAGTTAGTGTGTTAGTCACGTATTGGGATTTGTACATTGAATGAAGAGATTGCAGCTACAATACAAGTCCAATTGGGTATTAGGGTAACGGTTCAACTGTAAGTTAGTATTGGGTACTGAAGTTCCTTTTACTTGTAACCGCTTATGATTGATAATAGTAGATTCTCAGAAGTGATGACCTTAAATTCACTCGATAGGGTTTTGTCTTAGTGGTTTTCCTCATTTGTAAACAAATCACCTGTGTCAAACTTATTTTCCACTACATTTAGTTTTGTTGATAATTTGTTTGTGCTACTATGCTATTACATGTTAAATTGACTTAATTAATAACTTGAATAATTAATTAATTAATTTGCTAAAGGGGTTAATACATTTTTGGCTTAGTAAGTTTTTGAAAGGACACACCATTATATGTGGCAAACCCCCATTTGCAAAGTTCTTGCTCCCAAATAATCAGTCTAATAGGAGAACATGGTACAAAGGAATCCAATCCCCTATAGGTGGTTTTTTTTTTTTTTTTCATTGTCTTTCATTCGGACTGCACCCAATAAATTTTTTTGTGTAGATGCATAATAAAATTTTGTTTGAGGTTTATTATACAATGTAACAATGTACACGAATATAAAATTTTGTATTAAAAAAAGAGACTTCGACATATATAAAAAAGTTTTTATCACTTATATAAGTTATATTTAGTTATTTCTTGAACATACCTAGTAGTCAACCAACCCAACCCACGCAAATCATTTTTACCTCTTACATGACCGATTTGCTTTAGAGATTTCATTATTCTAAAAGCTTGGGTCTTTGAGATGGCACATCCCAATGCCAACTAATAGTGACCTCAGAGAGAGAGAAGAAGAGGTAGGCGAACAATGGTATACTGTAATTAGCCTCTATGCACGCAAGTTGCATATGCTCAGAGGTTTATCTATTTTTTTATTTTATTTTTTCAAAAAAATTTTAAGCAGTAAATGTAATTTTTTTTCGAACGTGTGTTTGAAAGTGATGTAGTGATATAGAGAAAATATTGACTAGGAAAAATAAGATGAGCATGAGGGGAAAGAATGCTAAATTTTAGAAGTTCTCTTAGTTAAAAAAAAAAAAAAAAAAAAAAAAAAATGGAAGTGTTTTATTCGGATAAAAAAATGAATAAAGAATGGCTAAATTTTAGGGAATAAAAAAATGAACGTTGTTAGGACAAATGTGTTTTCACTTGCTAAGAACCTATGTCACTTATTTATGTAAATTGGCTAAATCCTTTGACAAAACGTACTTTACTTATAATTGGGTAGTTCTAGGTGTTTTTAATATTTCAAGAAACAATGTTTCAAGATCAAGTGTTGAAGTTATCAAGTCTGTCCAAGAAAAAGCAAGCTAAAGTGCAAATTCATTAAAACTCGATACCTGCTTGATAGCTACCTCGACACCTGCTATCTGTCGAGATTTAAAATTTTAGATTTTCTAATCTGATTTTCTTGGAATCCATGAATATGCTTTTGGGCTTCTTTTCTTCAAACCTTAAACATATAAAAAGATTGTTTTAAGAATCGTCAAGTGTGATACAAGGTGAAAAATCATTGAGCAATCTCTATTCAAGCAAATTGTGATCAAAGGCGAAATTCTTGACCTAGTTCATCTTCTCTGAAGAAGTTGCTGTGTATTTGCACCATAGGGTTTTGTGACCAAGCATCTTCCTGATCTTTATCGTGTAGGATGAACTGAAGAACTTTGTAGCCAACCTCTCTTCCTTAAGTTGGTGTTTTGAAGTCGCGTACTGGGATCCGCGCATTGGTTAGTCACGTACTTGGGAGCTGTGCATCAAAGGTGGGAATTGTCACTACAGATCAAGTCCAATTGGGTATTGGGGTAAGGGTTCAACTGTAGATTGGTAAGGTACTTGGAATTCCTTTACTTGTAACCGCTTAATTTGATAATAGTGGAGTTTCAGGAGTAGTGACCTAAAAATCACCCGATGGGGTTTTTGCCGTGAGATTTTTTTTCATTCGTAAACAAATCACTGTGTCATTTAATTTCTGCTACATATTTAGTTTTTGGTGATTTGTTTGTGCTTCCATGCAATTGTATGATAAATTGATTAGTTAATAACTTGGCTAATTAATTAATTAGTTTAATCACAAGGGGTCATTTAGTTTGTGGCCTATCAAGTGGTATCAGAGCAGGCGCACTCTAATTAGGTTTAATCTTTGTTGTGTTGATCCATTGACCTCTGTTTGTCATGGATAGAGGATAGTCATTAATTATACCTCCTTTATTTGATGGCACTAACTATGCATACTAGAAAGTACGCATGAGAGTTTTCTTGCAGTCTTTAAATGAGAAGGTGTGGCAAGCTATAGAGATTGGCTGGACCAAGCTAAAAGAAGAACCAGCTGATTGAGATGACGCAAAGATCAAGGCGGCTAACTTCAACAGTAGAGCGTTAAATGCCCTATTTAGCGCAGTCACCAATGAGGAGTTTAAGAAGATATCCTCAATTGAAACTGCTAAGGAGACTTGGACCATCCTTTAGACAACCTATGAAGGAACAAAAACTGTCAAAGATTCAAAACTTCAGAAGCTCACTACAAGCTTTGAAGAAATTAGGATGGAGGAGGATGAGTCGTTTGATGAATTCTATGCCAAGCTAAAGGACATAGTGAACTCAGCCTTCAATCTTAGAGAAACCATCCCTGAACCCAAGGTTGTAAGGAAGGTGCTCAGATCTCTACCTGAGAAATTCTATGCCAAGATTACGGCAATAGAAGAATCAAAGGATATTAACAAAATTCCTTTGACTGAGCTGGTTGGAAACTTGCAGACCTACGAGCTAGGACTATCTAGGATTGGCAAAATAGGTAAAGGCAAGAGCATGGCCTTGAAGGCAAAAAGCAGTGATACAGATGAGTCTTCCGATGATGAAAATTCTAAGATGAAGTCCTACAATACAAGACAGTTTACGAAGTTTATGAAGAATTCCAATGGGAGGAACTTCGACAAGAACCGTAGACAATCCAGTTCTTCTCAGTTTAAGAACCAAGACAAAGGGAAGAATGACACTAAGGATGGCGGTCAATACACTGTTCTGGCTGGACCAAAGTGCTTCGGATGTCATGGATTCGGTCATATAAAGCACGAATGCCCAACATATCTTAAGAGCATTGAGAAGAGTAAGGCATTTGTTGCAACCTTGAGTGACACTGAGCTCGAAGATGATTCCAACAATGAGGATGACGGAATCTTAAATTCCTTCACTACCACAGTCGATCCTACTAAAAGGATTGTTGACGAAGTGGATGAAGAAGAAGAACTGGTGGAGTCCAAATTTAAGAAAATGGATGATCAAGATGATATCCACTCAGCCTATGAAAAGCTTTACAAGCTCTCTGAGAAGTATGAGAAATTGTATAGGCTGTCCACCAAGAAGCTCAGTGATGTGGAACTTGATCGTGAAAAGTTGTCCACAAAGTTTGATGAGACGAATCAAACTATTGGAGCACTAAGATTTGAGAACAACTTTTTGGCTGAGAAGAGCAAGAAGCTTGAAACTGAGCTATTTCAAGTTAGAGCTCAATTGGAGAGGACTTTAAGTGCAAAACTTGATGAGATGCTGAGCAATTAGAAAACTGCTTCAGATTGAATAGGCTTAGGGTATGGTCTTTCTTTCTCTAATATTGCTTTTACTAGTAATATTGTTTTTGTTTCTCCTGCTAATAACACTGAAATTGAGAACACTAATGTTAAAACTGAATTAGCTAGTGAGAACTTAGACAAGAGTAAATCTATCTTAGGAGCACCCTCTAATCAAGATAAGAAAGATGCTAAAAAACTTAGGACTAAGAAGGCTAACTCTCAAAAGCCTAAATAAAAGAAGTAACATCTTTGTCATCATTGTGGAGTTGCCGATCATACTCGACCTAATTGCTATAAGTGGCTAGCCACTCAACAGAGCAACGACATGATAGCATCTTGAAGCCAAAATTAGCTTTAATCCTCTCTTGCTCCTCTTGGAGATCTTCTGAAAGCCCTCATGTTCCTTTCGAACTTGAACGGTTTCAATTCTACCCCGTCACCATCTGTTCAAGGGTTCAATCAAAGGAAAGGTTCTTCCAAGGTGTGGAAGAAAAAGGACTCAAAGTGATTTCATCACTTTCTTTTCCCTTCTTGCTTTTCTTGTTTGTTGTATTACTTGTGTGTTTTGCATTTTTGTTGAGTCAGTATAGTTTTATACTTTATTTTGTTTAACATGTTTTTGTGTGTTTACTTTCAATTTTGTTTACTTTTGTTTTTAAAATAAAAATAAAAAACAATTGAAAAATCAGAAAAATACAAAAACAGTGTGTGTTTTGTGTACTTTGGTACTTGTGTACCTTGGATGGCTATTGAAACAAAGTTTCTAAACTTTGTATCTTTTGTAACTTAGATGAGCGTCTCTATACACAACTAAGCAAGTGAGCTTTGTGGTTCTTATTTGTGATGAGTAAGATTAAGTTATCTCTTAAAGTTTAACACTCATATCACTCTTTTTGACGGGTAAGACTAGAAAATACTAAGAGAAAGACATAAATAACCATCTCACCATTGTTGCTCGTCAATCATAAATGGCATCTGTATACTTCGGCATAGTAAAAGTACAGTGTCAAAGACATTCGTATGCTTTGGCATAGCAAAAGTGCGATGTCAAATGCTTAACATCTTGGTTATTTCTTTTCTCTCTTTTTATGCCCATGTATGGTATGCTAAAATAAAAGAAAATATGCAAAGAAAATAAAAAGCAAAAGGATCAAAAATGCTTTAAATATAGTTGTAAGCATGTATTATAGGAGATGTAGGAGTTATAGGATGTACCTCGAAGGTGATAGACTCCATCAAACAATTATGATTGTGTGTGAGTTAAAATTATTTTCTCATATCTCAGATCTTGTTCCAAAGGATCAAAACGGCCAGTTATTAATGGAATTCCTTGTTGACTCTCTGTAAAATACTCATTTGGACGAGGGCTTCCAAATACATCGTAAGCTAAACCTGTGCTGACAAATAACCAACCCGCAATGAAAAGGGAAGGTATAGTAATGCTATAAATGACCCAGTATCGAATACTGGTAATAATATCAGCAAAAGAATGTTCTCCTATGCTTAAATGAACGGCCAATTATTAGTGTGTGTGTGTGTTCTTGAGGATTCATGTGCTTAAATTTTTGTTGAGAGATGATTTTGAGAGCTTTATATGTTGAGTGGATCATTGGTTGAGGTGTATGATGGATTGCATTCATGTCTGTGTTTTTCTTTTCTCGAAAAACTGCTTTTAACTGCTAGCTCGACACCTCCTCGACACCTCCTCAATACTTGGTTACCTGTCGAGCTTCTCAAGCCTTTTTCTAATCACAATCTCGACACTTGTCTCGACACCTAGTGGATCGATCGAGAAAGTTCCTGTCTCCTCGACACCTCCTCGACACCTTGTTAATCGATCGAGCTTCTGTTCTTTGAAATTGTTCTTGTACCTCGACACCTCTCAATACCTCCATCTGTCGACGGCCAAATTCTCGACACCTTTCTTAACAGCTTCCTCGATACCTCTCGACACCTCAGCTGTCGAGAATTACTGAAGTGTCTATAAAAGGATCTGTCGCAATTTTTCACTCATTTCCTCGATCTCTCTTGATCTGTCCGAAGGCTTTTCATCTCCCAACCACTTTTCTCTCACTCAAATCTTCAAATCCTCTTCATTTTCGGTCTTCCCTTGGTTTCTATCACTTGGTAAGTTCATTTTTCCCTTCCTTTTTCATGCATTGCATGTTTTGAAACCTAGTTTTTGAGATTTTTGAAAATTTTTGGGGTTTTTCAAAATTGATGAGTTTTTCTTGAAATTTTGATTTAGGTTTTCACTTAAATGCTTTCAAAATGTCATACATTACATTCCATGTGCATTAGAATGATATTTACATGCATTTAGATGTGTGCTCTATGCTGTGTGCTGGTAGGATTAGATTGGGCTGAGCCCATGATGCCTTTTGATTTGCATGTCACATTCTCATGCATACGTTCTTTTTGTTCAACATATTTGATCTATTTGAATTGTGTTGGGACTTTTCTAATTGTCTCCCTCTCTATCTTTTTCTCATTCTTTTATGTTAGTAGTATCTATGGCACCCAAACGTAAATCCACCCCTGCTTGGAACCCTCTGCGTTCTGGAGCTTCCTCTTCTTCTAACTCTGCTCCTCTTAACCTTCGGTTTTGTGATGGAGATGCCTACAAGGCATTTACGGAGAACTTTTCTTGACGAGGTGTTCATTTGGAACGCCAAGTCATTCTAGCGGACTTCGTCGACACTAACCTTCCCTCTGTCATTCACAATAGGGGATGGGAGTCACTGTGTGACATCCCGGTCACTTGTTCTCTCATGCTGATTCAGGAGTTTTACTCCAATATGCATGAGATAGATCGTTCAGTACCTCTCTTTTTCACTCGCATTCGAGGTACGCGCATCCCTGTCATACCGCAACTAGTTGCGGATGTACTTAGGGTTCCTAGGATAGAGTTTCTTGACTATCCTTCTTGTGAGTGTCTAAGGACTTTGTCCAAAGATGAGCTCATCTCTACCTTTTGTCAGTGCCCTGTTGATTGGGGTGAGCATCAGTACACATCATGTAGGCCTTTTGCTAAAGGTCCTAAATTCCTAAATATTGTGATGACATTTGTACTCCATCCTCTCTCTCATTACAACTCTACCATAGAGCCTCGTGTTCGATTTTTGTTATCTCATTTAGAGCATTTTACTATAGATTTTCCTTCTCACTTTATTCTTTCTATCATAGATGTTTATCTTGATTCGGCGTTCTGTGATAAGCTCATCTTTCCTTCCGCTATCACGAGGTTTCCTTTCTTGTGTCTGACCACTTCACACACATATGTGCCATAGATGCTGCTATCATAAAACGTAGTGAGGCGCAGTTTAGGTCACGACAGACAGATTCCACTCCTCCTTCCCATTCAGCTCCATCCAAATCAGCTCCATCTACATCTGCTCTTTCTTCCTCTACGGGCGATGTATCTCTAGGAGACATTATGGCGCAGCTACAGCGCATGGACACTCGCCTTGATACATTCTCCACTGAGTTGTATCAGGTGAATGTTCGTGTTGGTTGTATTGCATGACGGCAGGCGACCATGGGTGGTTTTGCTCCAAAGGCTACTCCTTCAACACCTACTCTAAAAGCTTCAAATTCTGAGGATGATGATGATGATGATAATGGAGATGTTAGCTCTACTAATGAGATGTCTACATGACACTCTACCCTTTGTCACTCGTGACAAAAAGTGGGAGTAGTTTTGGGTTATGAAAGTAGTCATCTTAGGGGAAGAGTTAGTATAAGACATTTTTGATAGGAGGAGTGCTGATAGTTTGAGGTATGTAGTGAGGTTTTGATGTATCTTTTCTTTTCTATTCTTTATAGATACATTGATCCTATATATAAGGTCCTTTGACCATTTTTACATACATTTTACTTATTTTCTATATATGTGGATGTATGTTTCTTTCACCTCTCTCTTCATGTGTTATTTCTTATCTATCTTTATACACATGTTCTTTATACTTGTATACAATCTATTATTTCTGTTTCGCACAAGATGCCTTGATGAGTTTTGTTTAAAGTGTTTCAGAAATACAGGTTGTCAAAGTCTACTTGCCATAAACTCTCTTCTTGCAAAGTTTTTTAAGAGTTTGTGTCAGGGTAGATTTTATTGTATTCAACAAATGAATATGAGTTTAGTGATTTATGACTTCTCTCATATGTTCATTTGTTTGTTGTGGTTTTGTCACGAATTGCCAAAAGGGGAGATTGTTAGGATATATGTGTTTTCACTTACTAGGAACATATGTCACTTATTTATGTAAATTGACTAAATCCTTTGACAAAATACACTCTACTTGTAATTGGGTAGTTCTAGGTATTTTTAATACTTCAAGAAACAAGGTTTCAAGATTAAGTGTTGAAGTCATCAAGTCTGTCCAAGAAAAAGTAAGCTGAAGTGCAAATTCATTAAAGCTCGACACCTGCTCGATAACTACCTCGACACTTGCTATCTGTTGAGATTTAAAATTTCAGATTTTTTGATCTGATTTTCTTGGGATTTGTGAATATGCTTTTGGGCATTTTTTTCTCCAAACCCTAAACATATAAAAGGATTATTTTAAGAACCGTCAAGTGTGACACAAGTTGAAAAATCATTGAGCAATCTCTGTTCAAGCAAATTGTAATCAAAGACGAAGTTCTTGACCTAGTTCATCTTCTCTGAAGAAGTTGCTGTGTATTTGCACTATAGGGTTTTGTGACCAAGCATCTTCCTGATCTTCATCGTGTAGGATGAACTGAAAAACTTTGTAGCCAACCTCTCTTCCTTAAGTTGGTGTTTTGAAGTCGCGTATTGGGATCCGCGCATTGGTTAGTTATGTACTTGGGAGCCGTTCATCAGAGGTGGGAACTGTCATTACAGATCAAGTCCAATTAGGTATTGGGATAAGGGTTCAACTATAGGTTGATAAGATACTTGGGATTCCTTTAATTGTAACCGCTTGATTTGATAATAGTGGAGTTTTGGGAGTGGTGACCTGAAAATCACTCTGTGGAGTTTTTGCCGCGAGGTTTTTCCCCATTCGTAAACAAATCATCGTGTCATTTAATTTCCGCTGCATATTTAGTTTTTAGTGATTTGTTTGTGCTTCCACACAATTGCATGATAAATTGATTAATTAATAACTTGGCTAATTAATTAATTGGTTTAATCACAAGGGGTCATTCAGTTTGTGGCCTATCAAACATGAAGGTAAAAATAAATAAATAAATAAAAAGACTAAATTTTAAAAGTTCTCTTTTTAAATTCAAAGTGATAGTAGTTGTAGGTACTGTAGAAAGTATAAATAAATTGGTTATTTGTTTGACATTTAAGACCCTATTTTTTTTAAGAAAAATTACCCTTTATTAGTGAAGATATTTTTGAACTACATAAAAAGACTAGTTTAAAGAGGGAAATCCTCTTATAAATAGTAAGTATAGATAGATAAAGAAATGAATTGCAATATCAATGGCCAAGCTTATGTTCTTCATCCCATATGGTTAGTTTTCTATTTCATTTCAGAATATCTCAAAATGTTGTCTTTTTTATTTTTAAATAAATAAATATATGTGTATATGTGTGTCTTCAAGTTTATGTAAACTAGTTGCTAACCATACTGAAAATGAAATCTAATGAATGCAAAGCTATTGTGCAAAATACCATTTAAATTAAAAAGACAAATATTTGTGAATATCGTTATCCTTAGCTATTTGTGTTACATCTAGAGTTTCATATACAACATTGTAGCTAATTAATATACAAATAAACTAGGCGTAAATGCTCTTTTTGTCCCTATATTTTGGGGTCATTTATATTTTGGTTCCAACATTTCTATTTTACCACGTTTAGTCCCTAAACCAATTAACGTGTGACATTTAAGTCCTTACCGTCAGCCAACTAACGGGAAAAGCTGAGGTGGCAAACGAAACACTCTATTAGCTAACGTGGCGCTGACGTGATACTGATGTGTCGATTAAAATATTATTAAAAACACATTATTTGGTATTTTACAATTTAAACAAAAAGAGAAAATAAATTAAAAAACAAAATTAAACTCAATCCCAAGACCCAGAAAAATTAAACTTAATCCCAGGACTTCTCAAATCCAGATTGGTCTGTAATTTCCTTATATTTTCTTTTCTTTACTCTATTTAGTACCAAAAAAGCTGAGACCTTCCAAATTTGAATCTCAAATTAGTGTAAAGTCTTCTCATTTTTTGGTTGTCTATGCTGAGTCCCATTTTTGGCGTCGAATTCCATCTGGGTTTGAAGTCTAATCCCAGTTTTCCTTGTCTGCAAAGCCATCAGAGTCCACAGATTTGATTCTTTGCCTCAACTTAATCATTGACAAGAGAAACGCTTCTTTTTTTCAATCTGGGTATTGAGAAAGTCACTTCATTTATAAGTCTTGTAACCTCTTTTTGCAAGATTTTTTGTGTTCACATCTAAAAGCTTGAAATTGAAAATTTCTCTATCAAACATGGCCAATCTTATTCCTACATTACCCGATCCACCAACGCAAAAATCTCCTTCACGCTGGCAAAGCCATACCCACCTCCAACATCTCCGATCTGTCGCCGGCGAAGCCAATCTATGGGTTTGGGTTTTGATTTATGGAGGAGGAGCATGACTGATTTAGGTCTGGGTTTTGAGGAGCGAGACGTGTAGGTTGCGATTTGGGTTTTGGTGGTGGTCGATCTAAGATTTTGGGTTGTCACAGTGGACATCAACGTGGGGTTGTGGTGCTATGGGTGGATCTGGGTTCGTGGGGTAGCAGATCAAGGTTCTCTCTTAATGCGCAGAAAACAATGGGAACAATGGATTTCGTTGGAAAAATGAACTCGACTTGGGTGAGAGAGAACGATGGCGTTGGAGCCCCAGATCGCAATGGTCGAGGTCGCTTTACATGAGGAGTTTTCCGTCGGAGAAGGAAGGTAGAGAACATTGGTGCTTTTGTGTTGTTGATGGCGAATTTGGGTTTGTTGATGGTGGATTCGGTGCTGTTGATGGTGGATTTGGGTTTGTTGATAGCGGATTTGGTGTTGTTGACGGCGAATTTTGGGTTTGTTTGTGTGTTTTTTTCTTTTTTTTTTTCTTTTTTGCCCTTGATGTTCTGGGTTTGTATGTATTTTGAGTTTGTTTGTGTTTTGAGATTTTGCCCAAACTGTTCTGGTTTGTTTGTTTGTTTGTTTTTTTTTTTTTTTTTTTTTTTTTTTTTTAATTTTTAAAATTTTTTTTATATGCAGATTTGTATGAAATTTTGCATTGTTCTGGGTTTGATTGTGCTCTTGTTCTGTGTTTGATTGTTCTTGGATATGAGAAGAACATGAAGAACAAGTTCTTGCACGACACTCAATTACGCCACATAATCTATAGGTTTCTGGGTTTGATTTTTGGGATTCAATTTTGTTTTTTCATTTAATTAAAATTAATTTTTTTTTTTAAATTTAGATGCTGACGTGGCAATTTTTTAATGTCAAAATAAAATTTTTAATTATTATTTTATTGTGCTGTCAGCCACGTCAGCATTTTATGTTAGTTCGGTGACGGTAAGGACTTAAATGTCACGCGTTAATTGGTTTAGGGACTAAAAGTGGTAAAATAGAAATATAGGAACCAAAATAGCAATGACCCCAAAATGTAGAGACAAAAAGAGCATTTACGCCAATAAACTACCAATTTAATATGATAAATCACTATTAGTAGTTTAGAAAGCAAAAATTAACAAACTTAAAGTTGTTACCCATTTAACTTAAAACTTTTCATATTCTAAAGTTGTCAAACACCTATTAACAAATAACTGTTAATATAAAATACTCAATAATTACTTCAACACTGCAAGTTGTTCATGCTGTAAAAAATTTGAAAGAATAACACAGCAAGTATCTTAAACTCTTTCTTGCTTGGATCCTACAAAACAATATATATATATATATAGCGATGGAGACAAAACATGCTATTAAAGAGACAACCAATTACAATAATGTTGGAGGCAAAGTAAAAGATTAAAAAATGCTGAAGAAGCAAGCAGTTTGGTTAGCATACCAGCTAGTTAATTTATATCAAAAGACATAAAAATCTTACAATCAAATAGAATCCATAAATAGATAAATACATGTGGTACAATCAGATAAATAAAAAGTTTGTCAAGATGATCAAGTTTGGCAACGAAGAAGACGCAGCAACTATTGATGAGGGTAATATCTATCTTAAACTTATGATAATGATGAAAATGCAATGACTACTAATTATGCAGATCTAGCAAATCTTAGTTTGATTCAACTACAACAAAAATGACGATAATTACCATAAAAAGATTATATCAAAAAACAGTTTTTTTTTATATAGCCAACAGTACAATCAAAGTTAATAGAAGGAATTTTAAATTGATTTATATTAGGTTCTAAGTACTTAGGAACTAATGTATTAAAACTCTAAATTGTATTGTTGGCAAACCATGATAAAAAACAAACAAGACTAAAAACTTGTTTTAGACTTGCTCAAAGTATGTGTTTTATGTAAAGTTTGAATCGAGCTGCTATAGAATTCATTATGCAATTTAGTCTGCCTCGATCGATCAAGAATTAGACTCGACCAATCGAAAGTTGGACAAAATGTTTTTTCTTTAGAATTTTCAACTCAGCCCTAAGTCCATATGTTGTGTAGGGTTTTATGTCTTGCCCTAGGTATAAAAGGGAAACCCTAGCCATGTTTTAGAGATTGCTCTACTTGTTGTGTGTGTGAATCTCTTGTGAGATCTGAGAGGTAGTTGCCTTCACACATGCTTAGGATTATCAAAAAGGAGATTTCATTGAGAGCTTGATGATCATTCAGTTACTACACTAAAGAGCTTATAGATACACAAGCGGGAGTGCTTGTACTTATTGGAGAATTCAAGAAAGAAGGAGTCCGTGGTCTTGGAGCTTGCACATGGTCGTGTCAGTAAGTTTTCTACATGAGGTAACAATAGGATATTAATGGTCTAAGTCGCCATTGTAAAACTTCGATTCTTTAATAGTGGATTCAATTTTACCTTGAGGATAGCTAGGTTAAATCATCTATAGGTTTTTTACCAGTTTGGTTTTCCTAGGTGATCATATCTTTGTACTCTTTATATTTCGCATTTTATATTGATATGATTATATGATTGTGTTAACCTTAATCTGAAATTTGCACTAAGTAATAACTTGGCTTGTTAACTGGGTTAATCTCACTGTGTTTTAAGGGGTCTAAAAAAAACAATTTCAATGATGAAGGAGGGATTCACTTAAATGAGGAGACTAAGAAAAAATGAGAAGTATCATGTTCTGAGTATAGTATTGAATTTTAAACTCTATAATTCAATTTACTAACTACTAAAATACCTTAGAGATTGAATTTCTGTAGACATAGATTACGTCATTCAATTGAATTTTTGCAAGCACGAATACTACTAGAACTTTATCATTCAATTTTCTAACTACTAAAACTCTATCACAGGGATACTACTAAAACACTATCACACAGATTACACAATATAAATCGATAATGTTACCGTCTTAAACATTTAAAAAAAAAAAAAAAACCAAATCAATTTTAGACATAGAAACAAACAATCATATATCAGTATAAATACCCAACCTAAATACATAAAAACTCATATATGACCCACAACACAAAAGAGGTAATAACAAAATTAAAAAAGAAAAAAAAAAGCAATAAAAAAGAACAACACTATTAATCTAATCCTTACATTGAACTATTATGCAGGTAGCCACAAGAATAGAGGTTAAGAGTAATTAAGATTTAGAGATATTAAACTGAATCATCCAGCTTTTCAGTATTAATAAGTGTGAGGAGAGGAAGAGATGAAGGAGTTAGAAAACCAAAGTCTAGCATTAGGAGCTGAAGGGTTGCTGTTTGAGATTGTAAGCATGGAACACAAAGAGTTGCCATCTAAAATTATAACCGTGGAACACAAAGAGTTGTGAATTATTTTCTTTTTATTGGTATTTTTAAATTTAAGAAAATTAATTTTAAATGATAGGACAAATTCAGGAAAAAGAATGGTAATGACATGGTAGCTGATATGGCTAAATCTAAGTATAGTAACATTAAATGCTACACTTTAACTTTTAGTTATATATAGATATAAATGTAATAGCCGTGAAAAAAAAAAGATTTATTATGTTTGTGTGTTTTTGACAATTTATTGTGGTCTCAATAATTATATTTCAGATTTCATAAGGAGTTAATAAAAAAAAAAAAAAAAAAAAAAACCTTAGGAGGAGACTTCTCAGAAAGATTTCAAGAAGAAGAAGACAAAACTCTCTTGATGTAAGAACCCTAGAAATCCTTTTTTTCTTAATTGATATAGTCATCGTGGTAAATTTGTTACGCCGTTTATAGTTCCCTGATGCCGATTTACTTCTCTTTTGACTTTTGAAGCAAGAAGTTTCATTTGTTTCTCTTGATAATGGAACTGTATTTGTCAATGGGTTGAAAAAAGAACAAAAGAAAATTAAGGGTTGCTCCTATTGGATTCGGCCAGCAACAGAGGTTCCACCAAATCACTTAGCTTTCTTGTCCACTTCCTTAGTGACACAAGTTGCACTACAAGAAAATGTATTTTTAGTGACGAAAAAATTCGTCACTAAAAGTCCAGTTTTTCGTCACTAAGAACCTTTAGTGACGAAATTAGACTTTTAGTGACAAAATTCGTTTCGTCGCTGTAGCCCCGTCGCTAAAAGTCCTAGTGACGAAAAATTTCGTCACTAAAAGTTCGATTTGGTTTTTTTTTTTAAAAACTTTTAGCGACAAAAACGTTTCGTCGCTAAATGTTTTCCTCACTAAAAACAGTATTTAGTGACGAAAATATTTCGTCACTAAAACCATTTCAGTTTATTAAATCATATTTAGTGACGAACAATTTCGTCACTAAAACTATTTTCGGGTACATATAGTGACGAAAAAATTCGTCACTAAAACTATTTTTAAGAAAATCTATGCACATATAGTGACGAAAATATTCGTCACTAAAACCATTTCTTACAAAATTCCACTGCATTTAGTGATGAAATATTTCGTCACTAAAACAATTTTTTGTTACCATATTTGTGACGAAAAAGTTCGTCACTAAAACTTATTTTCAGTTTTTATTATTTTCATGACTTTGATATTAACTTGTAACCTGTCATTACATTATTAAAACCTCACATTCGATTAACACATTTATTTCAACAACACATTTATAAAAAATCGATCCATACATTCCATAAGTTAAAATTAAAACAAGTATCAAATTCAAATTCCTTCCATATAATAATTGTTTGCAACACATACAATAACTTAAGATGTTTTATAACAATACAAAAAATGTAGCATAATATAATTAGAACCCCCTAAAGCCAAAAGATGTCCTCATATGTCTTCAAATAATGCCAAAAGTAAATCCCCTAAAGCCACCAATAAGAAATCTGCACAAATATAAAAACACTAATACATTAAAATAAGAACAACTCATGCATAATGTATTCTAACATCTAAGTCTATAAACTACTTAGATAAAGTTCTATCCTATTCATGAATGCACAAGTTTATATTAATACTTAAAGAAAAATACATTGCACACACAAATATACATTCCCAATATGAATTTAAACCACTTTATAACATCATGCAAACCACCCGCTTGCTCCAACACAACAACCCACCACAAAACAAATTTCCAACATCACAACTATAATGCTTACAAGTATTGAAATTGAATAAAGGAACACAATTGCTACTAATCAACAAGTTTCATTCATATTTGCAAGAAATTAAAAACACTCCCAATATGAATTTAAGCCACCTTATAACACCATGCAAGCCACCCTCTTGCTCCAACACAACAACCCACCACAAAACAATTTTCAAACATCACAAATATATATAGAGTTTTATAAGTTTTTAACTAGAATATACTTACTTTGCTTAAGCTAAGTTTACAACTTTTAGAAAAAATCCAAAGTTAACATGTGTTCTTCACCTTGCTCCTCATAATTTCTTCAGCCACAAAAGAGAGAGCTGAAAATAAAAGAAAGATAGCTTTTAGTGAACAGTTAAGTAGACCCAATGATAAGCACAAAAAGAAGAGTGAAGCTTTACCTGCATGCAACACATAGATAAGTGCAGCTTTACCTCTTGATGGAGACAATGTAAGAATTTCAATAAAGAAGGAAACACAATCTTATAGTAACTAAAGGTGTTAAACTACCCTCTTATCAAGAAGTTCTACAAATATAAACACACAAGGAAATCAATCTAAACTTTTCCTTTTAGAGTATGTAATCATGTTTAACAAAATTTTTTTTTTGATAAAACAATTTTGGATAAAACTGTGTTCAAGGTTTGGATAAAACAGTTTCACAACAAGAGCATATTGAAGAAAGTCAAAACAACCTGAAGTGAAATCCAATTCTTTATGGCTCCAAGATAATTTCCAAGGTGAATAGATCCAGTTGGTTGAACTCTAGACACTAGTCTCTTCCTGTAAAACAAAAGGGTTCAAAATTGAATTTCATTAAAAAAAAAAAAAAAAAAAAAAAAAAACCTAAATTCCCAAAAGATTTGCAGCCAAAGAATCAGTCATAACCAATTGAAAATGGTCCGCTGTGTAGTTCTTTGAAGTAAAATCAACAGAATAGCGTGCAATTTAATCCCCCATTTTAGTGTTCATCTCGTCTCACTCAATATACATTTTTTTATATTCATTTTAAGTTGAGGAAAGGGGATTTGAACCCTGAAAGTGTACATTCGAATTGCAGGAAATTCCAAAGGTCATTGGCTCATTTCACACAATATACTTGTTACTAAGTAAAAATGTGAATTCAAAACTTTAAGGAACACATTGATCAAAGCAAAATATCCCTTAATTTATTTATTTATTTATTTTATTTTTTACAATTCAATGGGAAGGCTCTTAGCAAAATAACCCTTAAGTATCTAAAATTAAACCATCTAAAATCAGAAAAAATCTTCTCATTTCCTCATCTACCCACACAAGCATTTTCACTGATAAATACAAAAAAAAAAAAAAAAAAAAAAAAAAAAAAAACAAAACTCAGGTTTTTAACAAAACTAACAAACCCTCATATCAAATACTCAAATTTCCCATCAACCAAACAGAACGTAAATTATCAAAAGAAAACATACCATCCAAGCACAGGACCAGAAATCAATCGGAGAAGAAGATTAGCATTGGACTCAAAAGGAGAAAGAGAAAAAAAAAAAAAAAAGTACCTGAATCGGTGAATGGAAGGCAAAGGGTCACCGAACCGTCGGCAATGGTCAAGGCCTCGACTTTGAGTTCGACGGCGGTGCTTTGGATCGTCGCCGGTGCGTCGCGTCGCTGAGCGCGACGCTTGGACGTTGCCGGTGCGTCGCGACGCTGAGCGCGACGCCTGGATCGTCGCCGGTGCGTCCCAGGCGTCGCGCTCAGCGTCGCGACGCACCGGCGACGTCTGGATCGTCGCCGGTGAGCCCCAAGCGTAGCGCTCAGTGTCGCGACACACCGGCGCTGAGCGCGACGCACCGGCGACGCCTGGATCGTCGCCGGTGCACCACGACGCCTGGATCGTCTCCGGTGCGTCGCGTCGCCTTCGCGTCCAGCTGGGATCGTCGCCGGTGCGTTGCTGAATCGGCGACGACGGTGACCAGAAAAGAGAAGGCTGAATGGGTTCTTTTGAGACGGCTGAATGGGTTTTAGCTGAATGGGTTTTCTTTTGGAACGAAGAAGGCTGAGGTAAAATGTATAAAAGGTGTGTTATGAAGGAATTGGAAAATAAAAGGCTGAGGTAGTTTTAGTGGGCTTTAGCGACAAAATATTTTCTGTCGCAAATGCTCATTTGGCCGTCGCTAAAGGTGTTTTTTAATGTTTTTTAGTGACGAATGTCAGTTTCGTCACTAAAGAACCCCAGCTTTAGAGACGAAATTCATATTTCGTCACTAAAGCATACTTTTAGTGACGAAATATGGTTTCGTCACTAAAAACATATAAGGGTAATGCTATTATTGTTTTTAGTGATGAAATTCATATTTCGTCACTAAAGCATACTTTTAGTGACGAAATGTGATTTCGTCACTAAAAACATGTAAATGCAAAACCTTTATTTTTTTAGTGACGACTATTTTTCATCACTAATTCTTACTTATAGTGACGAAAGTATTTTCGTCACTAAAACTATCCATAGCAATACCTACAGTGACGAAATATTTCGTCACTAACAATTTCAACTTTTAGTGACGAAATATTTCGTCACTATAAATTAATTAAGTTGGCGCCAAAGTTTCCCTCCATTGGCGCTTATTTTTCAAATCACAATAGTGACGAAATTTATTTTTCGTCACTAAATGTAATAATTTTTTTCATTATTAGTGACGAAATTCATATTTCGTCACTAAAACTGTATTTTTAGTGACGAAAAATATTTCCTCACTAATTTTCGTCACTAAAAATACATTTTGTTGTAGTGTTGGAATCAGTATAATTCATTAGTAGATATCTTTATATTACAGATGAAACTACATTGGACGGGTATCTCCATGTGATGTCAGTTTATTGGTTGAACAACTGATTTTTAGGTGGGACCTGTGGATCTTAAAAAGACTGCTTCGAGAGAAGCATTCACATCATTTTAGTTTGTTAAGAGGTAAGTGACTCTTCCCTTATTATTTTCAAGCCTGCAAAGTTTGTTTTCATTGAAAATAATGTGTTTTTAGTTATTTATTTATATATTTACTTTTATTTATTTATTTATTTATTTTTTTTGAGAAACATTTATTTCTATGTGTTTGATTTAGCTACTTAAGGTCTAAGGCTAGTGGTTACTTACTGAATTGTGAAAATCGTTGTTTGATGTCAATGATGAGACATTCCCTGAGCCAAGAACTTGTCTCATATACATCTTAAACGGTTGGTTTCAAACTTCGTTGCTATACAAAAGGAATAAGAATAGAGTATGGAACCAGAGTTTCAGCAGGCAACCTCGTGTTCGAGTGAAGAAGAAGAGGAGCTCATCAGGAGTGTGAAGAAATTCAAAGATAACAGTATAGATAAGCCTTTCACCCAACCCTGCAGCAGGTGAGCTATAAGGATAGTCTTATCGGGGACATTCCTGGCGCCTACGCAGAAGCATTTATTTTCAACAGAACTGTGGAGATAGAGGATGAATCAGATTCTAAAATGGAAGATTTAACAGATGGTATGGCGGAAGTGAAACTTTCAAAGGAGACAAAGGCTCAAATTAAAGCTCCTTGGTCAAAGGCATTGATAGTGAAAGTGTACGGTAGAACTCTGGGTTACAACTATCTCATTTTCAAAATCAATACTTTATGGAATCCAATGGTGAAGATGGACTACGTCGACCTAGGGAAATATTTTTTCCTGATTAAATTTAGTGATGAAGGTGACTATGATAAGGTTCTGTGTGGAGGCCTCTAGTTTATTGGGGAACCTTTTTTAGCCATTAAACTGTGGGAACCACACTTTAAAGCTTCAGAAGCCAGTTTTTCTTCAGTAGCAGTCTGGGTTAGATTCTCAGAACTATCTGTTAGGACATATGTGAATCATGTTAAGATCATATGTTAATGTAAAATTGGCTAATCCTTTGACAAAACACACTTTACTTGTAATTGGGTAGATCTAGGATGTGTTTAATACTTTAAGGAATAAAGTTTCAAGTTCAAGTGTTAAAATCATGCAAATCTATTCAAGAATCAAGTAAAGAAGTGCTAGATTTTAAAGCTCAACAGCTATCTCGACAGATAGCATTTATAGAGGTTTAAAAGGTTGTGTAAGCCGGATGCTCAACAACTGCTCTACAGATAACCTATCTATTGAGATTTACGAAAATCAGATTTTCAGTTCTGATTTCACTCCAATCTGTGTATATTTGTTTAGGCCTTCTTTTCTCACAATCCTAAACATATATAAGGATTATTTTAAGGACCGTTACAGCTGATGCAATTTAATGCAAAAGTTTTTTACAAGCATATTGTGATCAGAGACAATTTGTCCTAGTTCATCTTTTTCTTCAAGAAGCTGCTGTATTTGTACACCATAGGGTTTTGTAACCAAGGAGTTTTGTGATTTTCATCGTGTTGATAAACTGAAGAACTTTGTAGCCAACGTTCTTCTCAAGTTGATGGTTAGTCACGTACTTAAATCTGTGCATCGATTGGTTAGTCATTAACTAGGAGCCGTGCATTGAAAATGAGAGATTTATCACTACAGAACAAGTATAGTTGGCTATTGGAGTAAGGGTTCAACTATAGGTTGGTATAAGGTATTAGAATTCCTTTACTTGTAACTACTTGTTGTGATAATAGTAGATTATCAAGAATGGTGACCTTAAAATCACCCAGTAGGGTTTTCCTTTGAATGTTTTCTCCATTCGTAAACAAATCACCGAGTTAATTTTATTTTTCCGCTACATTTAACTTAGTTGGTGATTTTTTTGTGCTACCACATGTATTACATGTTAATCAGATTAATTTATTAACTTAGCTAATTAATTGGTTAATTTATCACAATAGATCAATACATTCTTGGCCTATCAAGTGGTATTAGAGCATGCACACTCTAATTAGGGTTAATCTTTGCTGTCTGATCCATTGACTCCTATTGTCATGGATAGAGGACAATCATTAGATGAAAAAGTGTGGTAAGCTATGGAGATAGGCTGGACCAAGTCTAAGGAAGCGCCAGCTGATTAGGATGATGCAAAGATCAAAGCGGCTAACTTCAATAGTAGGGCATTGGATGCCTTATTCACTGCAGTCATGAATGAGGTGTTCAAGAAGCTATCTTCCACTGAAATTGCAAAGGAAGCATGGACCATTCTCCAGACAACCTATGAAGGAACCAAGGCTGTCAAGGATTTAAAACTTCAAAGGCTTACCACGAGCTTTGAAGAGATTAAGATGGAGAAGGATGAGTCATTTAATGAGTTCTATGCCAAGCTCATGGACATGGTAAACTTAGCCTTTAATTTTGGGGAAACTATTCCCAAACCCAAGATTGTTAGACAGGTACTCAAATTTCTACTTGAGAGATTTCATGCTAAAATCACCACAATTAAGGAATCAAAGGACATTGACAAAATTCATTTGATAGAGCTGGTTGGCAACTTGTAGACCTATGAATTGGGTTTGACAAGGATTGGGAAATCTTGTAAGAGTAAGAGCATGACATTAAAGACTAAGAGCAGTGACACAGATAAGTCTTTAGACGATGAAGATTCTAAAATGAAATTCTACATTACAAGGCAATTCAAAAAGTTTATTTGATGTAATTTTCTTAAGGATAATTGTTAGTCTATTGCAAGCCTTGCACACTTTTAGAGTGAAAATTTTATAAGTATGTAGTTGTTGTCACATACCTAGTTTTTACTTTGATTGGAAGTGTATTAGTTTAAGTTGCACTTGGTGTCCCTTTGAAAATTGCTTATTTTCAAAAACTTATTTGTAAAGTGTTTATCAAAAGATATAGTTTTTGGTAACTATGTCACAAAAAAGCTAAAAACTAGTTTATTTTCAAAAAATTAATAGTTATCACATACTTATTGTTGACACACACTTATTTGAAATTGTGCTTGAAAAAGACCATTTCACAATTTTAAGTGAAATTGTCTTTTCAAAACATGAGTTCAAAGGAATGTGTACGAAGTGTGTGCAACAGTGAGTGTGTAACAAGATTTAATCTTTCAAAAAAGCTAAAAGCTATATTAAAGTTGAGACAAAAAGAAAAAAAAAAAAACAAAACTTTTTTCAACAAATCTCAAATGCACACTTGATATAACTTGAAGTAATATTATACCAGTCAATATTTTTTTTCATTAGATGCAAATTTTGATAAATTCACGGTTGGATTAAATATTCTTCTAATATCCTTTATACTTGAAAATTTTTAAGATGATCAAATATCAATAACTATATCATAAACCAAAAGTTAAATTTTAAGTTTTTGTAGTTTGGAATCTATATCTATATATATATATATATGTAAAAGTTGAAATGTAGTATTTATTATTTCTACGCTTCTACTGAGCCACATTAGGGGCCACGTCACTTTTTTTTTTCTTTTTTTTTTCTTTTTTGGTTTTCCATCTTTATTGATTGTCTATTGCAAAATTAATTATCTATGGTCAACATGATGCACTACAAGCCATCATAAACTCTAATTGTTTATTGTCTATATTGAAAGAAAATGACACTCAATCAGGAGAGAAAATGGCACTAAGGATGGAAAGAAAATGGCACTCAATGTTGAAAGGAGCTTTCAATATATATATATATATATATAAAATAAATTTTGCTACTCAATCATTGAGCCACACATACATTTATTTTCAACCTCTTATTTTCTCTTTTAAACTTTTCTTCTCACTACTCTTAAAAAAAAAAAAAAAAAAAAAAAAAAAACCCCAACAACAACAAACAACAAAAACAAAACTCTCTTCTTCTCCCTATTAGTTCACACCTACGTTTACACTTCCTCCAATCTTTCCCTTCCCTCTTTGCCTCTTTACCTCCCCCATTACTCTCTACTTCACCATTATACGTCTTTCATCCTATTAGTCCACACCAACGGTTACACTTCTTCCGACCTTTCCCTTCCCTCCTTGCCTCTTTACTACCCCACTACTCTCTACTTCACCGTTACACTTCTTTCATCATTTTCTCTTTCTTATAATTTGACTTTTCTTCTTCTCATTTTATTTTATATAAATTTGATATTATTTCTTCCATTCAATTCATATTTTTCCCACAAAAAAAAATATTTTTTTTCTCTCTCTCTCTTTAAAAATATTTTCTCATTCTCTCTCTCTCTCTCTCTCTCTCTCTCTCTCTCTCTCTCTCTCTCTCTCTCTCTCTCTCTCTCTCTCTCTCTCCTTTCTTTTGGTGAATTTTTGTTCTTTCTAATAACTCTAATAAAAGTTGATAGTTATTTTTATTTTTTATTTTTAATTTGTGTTTTGGTATTGCGTTTTTTAAATTTCCCATCACAAAGTCTTCTCTCTCCCTTTTATAGCTTAGGTTGAATTTTGGTTTCGGTTAATACTTAGTTTTTTTTTTTTTTTTTTTTTTTTTTTTTTTTTTTTTTAAATTAGGAATTTGACTTTATTTCAAAACATAATCTACATGGCTATGAATTTGAATATAATATAACACACTATAACAAAAGTTAGAAGGATATACAACTAAATATTAATAGAATGATATATTTGTAGAGATAAAAAGATTAAAAAAAAAAAAAATACTTGAAGTAAGTGTTACTTTTTATATATTACACCCTATTACATAATATTTATACACAATCTCATGCATTGTGTGGGTCTATGGCTTCTTATGCACAAAAGATGAGTTTAGGTGGTGTAATCATGTGTGTGTTTTGTATTGGGGTCCATCGAAGGTTCTGATTATGAGCATAGATGTGTCATTTGTGAAGACGTTCATATATTAAAGAGTTTAAATGTTTTTAAGTTATAGAAGGTTTTATGCAATATGTTGATCTACCATGTAGGGTCTAGGATTAAAGGTTTTAATCTAAATTGTAAAACTTTTCTTGATATAGTGAATTGCTTTGTTGAAGAAGATTTCCCTTGTGGTGGTTTTTTCTTTAGGCTATGTTTGGTTGGGTTGATTATTGGAAGGATGGAAAATTTAAGAGAGAAAAGTGGGGAGAAAATGGATATGGAGGGTGTTTGATTGGGGATGGAAAATAATAGAGAAAATAGTGGGGCCCAAAAGTTTTCTCACCGAGCCCACCTAACACCAAATTAGGGAGAAAATATGAGTGATTTGCTTGAGGCTTTTCATTTATATATTTTAACCTCAATTGTAATTGTAACGTTATTTGTCTTTCATTTTTTGTCATTTTGTTTCATTCCTGCCACGGTGCCACCAGTTTGTCGCTTCTTTCTTTCTTTGTTTCTTTCTTCATTTTTTCCTACTTGTTCAGCGGTCAAATTTGTGCTCATTTTTTTTTAGTTGTTTTATAAATTTTTTAAATAAATATAAAACAAAGAAAAATAAAACAATATAATGTGTAATGTGTTAATTTTTATAAGATATAAATTTATTAATTTTAATTGATGATAAATAATATCTTGTTTATTATAATAAGCAAATAAGGGTAAATTTATACACTTCATTTTACATCCTCTCATTTTTCCTCTCAATCAAATAAATGAATTTTCCATCTCTTCACTTTTCCATCCTTCCAATTCTATCTTTTCACTTTTCTATCTCTTCTTCATTTTCTATCCTCATACTTTTTCATCATTCCAACCAAATGGACCCTTAGGGTGTTGCTCCATTGATTTTCCCCTTTGTCACCATATGATTATGTTATATACTTTATTACTATTTCTTAACATGTAGTGATTGTTAATCTGTGGTAATTAACCTATGCCAATCGATTTATCATAATTATTTAATTTAAGTTGATTTATTTCACTGTATAATCAACCTAGGGGTCTAAATAAATTATGAATAAATTAATTGCTTGAGTATGATCTTTGATACTTGTAATTGTCTTGGATAAATATCTGAGTTTTTATTCACATGACCCTAAAGATTTGAATTTGAAGACTCTAATGGTGAAGATGGCCTTGTAATTGTATAGGGTAAATTCCTTAGGGATTATCTTAAATATTAGAAAATTGCTAAGATCTCTCTAGAAAAATTAAATACGGACAAACTTAAAAATGGATTATAAAATTAGATGAAAGACCTGGAAAACGTGTTGGGTCTAGTTAATCAAGTTATGGGTCATATTAGGTTCGAGTAGTCATAAACAAGTCATCCTAAATGGGTTTTAAATGGGTCGAGTTAATTGGGATGTGGGTTAGGTTGATCAGGTTTGGTAGCGACTCCCGTAATTAAGTGAACCACTAAGAACCCCAAACATAGTGCATTCATACAGTTCACACATTCACCACATGCGTATTCATACAATCGTTCTCTTTCTTCTCGATGAGAAGAAAATGAGGGAAGGAGAGGTCCTCGTTGCCTCTTGCACCCAATACGGCAATACTTTTACTAGTACTTATTAGAAGTACGAAACTTCTAGCAGTCAAACGTAATTCTGTGTGTGGATAGATACAATAGTAGTTCAACTTATAAATGTTTACTCTATGACAATTACAATAAAAGATTTTACTAATTAAGATAATTGGAACCCACAAATGTAATTGTGTTTTAATTTAACTAGCATGTAACTCCATGCAAACTCATGAATGCATTTAAAATTAAACAAAATTTTTATTATAAAAATATAAATAATTAGTCAAATTAATTTTTTTAAAACATGTAACACATGCATTCATGCATACATATAAATACATTTAAAATTAAACACAATTTTTATCATAAAATATAGATAATTAGTCAAATTATTTTTTTAAAGTAAACGTAATTAGTCACATATTAAAAATCTTACTTAAATTTAATACTATTTATGATAATTTTTTCTAATTTTTAATAAGATAGAACGTGTGGTGATTTTTGTTATGTGGTGATTTTTATTTTATTTATTTTTTTAGAAACATGTGGTGATTTTTATTGAATATATGTGATTTTTTTTTTTATAATTTTTATAGTTCATTAATATTAGATTTTTAGTATTTTGCATTCATTAAGTCATTTGACACAAAAATTAAAAAACTTAAGTAGACACATAGCATAAGCTTAAGTAGATAATTATGGTGTAGTTCCCACATAAATTTAGACACATGGTGCACAATTAGATTATAATTTCAAATTCAAATTCAATTTTATCTAAATTTTAGCTATTAATATATATATATATATATATGACTTATAAATTTGAATTTTTTTTTAGATATATGATTGTGTTTTTTATGGTTTATTATATTGGACTCATCGTTTTCTACACTAAATTAACTAATTTGACACAAAAATTTAAAAATTTAGATTAGATGGAACACGTGGCACAAAATTAAAATCTAATTGAAATTCAAATTTTACACTAAGTTAACTCACTTGGTACAAAATTCTAAAATTTAGATTAGATGAGACATATGATGCAAAATTAGACTTTAATTGAATTTCAATTTGAAATTTAATTAGATTTTCTCTCTGCTTTACCTCTTATTAGATATATAGATTAGTGTGTAATCTCGTGCATATGCACAAATACAACTAAAAACAATCATAATTACATTGTTTAAATTATACATTTTTTTAGAAGAGGTTCAACTATATATATATATATGTAGGTAAAGTTAAGAGAAAATCTAGTTAGATTTTAAATTGAAATTCAATTAAAGTCTAACTTTGCGCCATGTGTCCCATCTAATCTAAGTTTTTAAATTTTTGTGCCAAGTGAGTTAATTTAATGTAAAAAACAAGGAGTTCAATATAAATAAACCTTAAAAAAACCTAATTTTTAGAGAAAATTTAATTAGATTCAAAATTAAAATTTTCTTTTGTTAGCTTTCCATACAAATTAAATTGTTTAGATTTTTGCTGTTATTTTTTTTTTTTTTTGAACTAATGAGCATATTTTTTATATTGTTTCTATTAAGATATTTTGTATGTCAGGATTTTGAACGTAACAAATTCTAATTGAGATGAACGATCCCATACACCTATCCCCATTCAATTTAGAAGATATTATTGGACCAATTTATTCTTTTATTTTGTATTGTATTTAGTAGAATCTCATAGATAGTGATTTTGAGTAGATATTGTATATATAATATCCAATAGGGATTTTCAAAATTATATACATAATAATAGTATAATGAGTAATTTGGTGTAACCAATATCATGAAAATTGTAAGAAAAAACTATTATAGTACCTTTGAATGTCCTAGTCGAACTAATATTCTATATGTTTTATAACCTAAGCTAACATCAATAGCATGACTACAATTCATCATTTTTGTGCGTAGGCATGGGTTACATACTAGTTTTACATAATATTAGCTTACAACTTTTTTAGACCGTACATTTCTAAAATATGTAATAGTTTCTCATTATATATATATATATATATATGATTTAAAATTTAATTGAATTTAAACTTTTCAGTTTTTGCATCTAATAATTTGCTTGCCACAAATATCAAAAAAATTAGATGGACATGTGACACAAAATTGAATTTCAATTGAAATCCAATTTAGAATCTAATTGGTTTTGGATTCTTTGATTTTTACACTTAATAATTCACTTGGCACAAAAAATTAAAAATGAGATAGGATACGTGGTACAAAATTGAAAATCTAATTAAATTTTTTCTAAACTTTAACTTTTAATATATATATATATATATATATATATTATCCTCAACTACAAAAAGAAAGAGAAAAAAAAAAAGGCCTTAGGCTTCGTTTGTTTTGGTGGTAAACGATTTCAGGAAATCATTTTCCACCTGACCCGCGTGTTTGGCAGCTACGGAAAATAAATTTTTTTGGAAAATCAGATGCATGTTGACCATAATTTATTCCTTTGACTTGGAAATGGTTTTACACTTTCATTTTCACTTCAAACCATTTTCGGGTCATGCGCAAAAGAGAGAACTAGAGAAATTGAAGAGAGCCAGAGAAAGAAGAGAACTCAGCTGAGAAAGAAGAGGGCCAGAGAAAGAAGAGAGCTTACCTCACCTCAACCACTGTTCTAGCCACTCACACCGAGAAAGAAGAGAGCTCAACCTTTACACCATGCCTCCGATCCAGCCACTCACACCGAGAAAGAAGAGAGCCACAAACCCACGAACCCATCGCCTTCGACCTTCGACCCAGACCCAGCGAGTCGTATCGCGAACCCACGAACCCACAAACCGTGAGTCGCACTGTGCCGATCGAACCCAGTCGCCTCACCGCAATGATCTGACCGAATTTGATGATTTTTTTTCTTTGGTTTTGTTTCTTTTGTGGCTTTTGATTGCCGGAGTTTGCTGCCGTGGGTTGAATTGGAGTTTCGGTGGTGTGTGGTGTTGGAATTTGGCTGTGATTTGTTTTATGGATTGGGATTTGGCTGTGATTTTGAAATTTTTTGTAATAAAATTTGTTTGGATGCTGAGAAAATGTGAAAAATGTGTAGGAAAATAGCATTTTCAGAATAGAACCAAACATATGAAAATATTTTCTACAACAATTTTCATAATGCAACTAAACATTTGAAAATATTATCCTTTCTTGAAAATAACATTTCTGAAAAATAAGCTATTTTCCAAAAAATATTTTATGAAAACCAAACACAGCCTTAGTATCTCCTCCTCACATAAATGCATAATACACACTGCATTACACAAAATACTTTCTTTATTAATGAGAAGCGAATATACTAGTATTTTAGTGTGTGAATGTGAGTTAGATTTTTAGTTGTTTTATAATATGTGCGTGTTTAACCAAAAAAAAAAAGAAAAAAAAAAGAATATGAGTTAGATTTTGGCATTGGTTTCTTGACCAAACAAACCATATTAAAGATCTTAAGCTATTCTCCCAAGGTGTATTAAAGGGCGATACAATAAGATAAAGGAAAATCCCCGATGAGATAGTTGGCAATGTCAGTTGCTGGCTCAAACTGGTATAATTATTATCAAAATAAAGTTCAAAGATTAAAAGTAAACTAAAGTAATATACTAATAAATACTACATCAAATACTCTACAACAACAAACAATAGAAGCGGTGAAGAAAGTGTTTATTATATTAAGCAAAAAAGCTTGGGAGAAGAGCTTTGGGAGGTGTGTTTTAATTAATATATTTACAGTAGAAGTGGCGGTGGTTAATCATCAAGAGCTCTCATTTTTATGTAAGCGTGGGTATAAATGCAGGACCTTTGCCATTACTCTTTTCTCTTTCAAAATACATACTACATTACATTACACTACCCATCGCCTTAATTTCTCTTTGGACTGCCTCTTTCAGTCTTTATCTCAAGACTGCTTTTTTATTTTTATTTTTATTTTCTCTCTCTCTCTCACTCTCTCTCGCTCTCTGTAGCGTGACAGTGTACAGCAGGGTTTCTGAGCCAAAAGGACAGGAAGGGTTTGAACAAACAAAAGCCCAAATTCAATAAAAGTTGGGAGTGAAAAGGTTGAATGGAGGGCAGAGTACCAAAAGTAGCTCAGAATCTCAAATGGGTATCTTTCTCTAGCCACTTTTTAGCTCTCTCTCTCTCTCTCTCTCTCTCTCTCTCAGAGCTGGTCTGACTAGGGTTTGAATGGGTATTTATTATACTGAAATCAATGTTCTTTGTATAATTGGCTGCTTCCATAGACCTTTTTTCAGCTCTCCTTTGAACTGTCTTTTTTAGTTTCTCTGTCTTGGTTGGGCTTCTTTCGAGTATTTTTGGTACTTCCAAGTTCAGTGGTGGCTTTGGGAAATAGTAGCTTTTAAAGCTGGGGTTTCAGTGTTTGAGCTCAGTACTAGTTCATGTGGGTCTCTCTTGTTTACTTTTTCTAAGCTGCATTACTTGTAGTTAGTTTTACAGACTTACATGATATGGTCCTCTTTTGGTGGGAGTCATTGAGCTTATTCGGAAGATCTTGCGGCCAATGTGAAGGTTCCTATGTTGTTGTAACTTGTAAGTATCAATTACATGGTTGAATTGAAGCCTGTTAATTTGTGTGGTTGAACTTGTCTGGATTTGATTTGAATTTAGTTTTGTTCTGTTTTTCCTCCCTTTTATTTAGGTCTTTGATCTTTGGGTGTTCGTAGCTAGGATTGGCCAACCAGATTTTTGTTGAGGGTGGACAAAATTTTATGTTTTTGTTTGATTTTCTGAGGATTGATTGCCGGTTGTTTGAGAATAGTTGTAAAGAGAAAAGCTAATTTATTTAGTATTTAGCACTCTGGCTGCTTTTGGTATTCTCTTTGTGAAGGTGATCAGATGGATATGGTGGGTGACAAGGATAAATTTGAGCTAGAAAATAGGAATGAGGAGGATCCTATGAATTTTGCTGCACCTAGTTCTAGTCCTAGTGTTGACTGGCGATTTGGTGGTTTGGTTCCCACCGGAAATCCAATGGCAGTTAGCAAAGGATCTACTTCAATGGTGGTGGAGTCATTCGGGCCAACCCTTTGGGACCAAAGCCAAACCGCCAATCCACAAAACTTGGGGGGATTATTTTCTGACATTAATAATGTCCAGAACAGTGCAAGCACTTCAGACACATTAGGAATTAGAAAAGGTACTCCTGCAGCTATGGTCTCTTTACCAAGTATTGATCATAAAACATTTGACATGGGTTGGAATCCAACAAGTTCAATGTTGAACTTGAAAGGAGGAGGGGGAATTTTCTTACCTGGAAATGGAATGCTCCCACAGAGCGTATCTCAGTTCCCAGCAGATCCTGCCTTCATTGAGCGAGCTGGTAGGTTTTCATGCTTCAATGTCAGTGGTGGGAATTTTAGTGATATGGTTAACCCTTTGGAATCTATGGGGGGTACTAATTATTTTAGGGGTGGGGGAATGATGCAAGAGGTTTTTGGTGGCAATGGGCAGTCTCACTCTCAAAAGAATGAGGTGATGAATGTGGATGAGGCTTTCAAAGATGTTTCTATGACTGTTGGTGAGCATGAGCATGAGCATGGGGCTACTGGAGGTGGAGGGAGCCCACTAAAGAATGTTAGATCTCATGATGAAGCTAAACAAGGCATTGGTGTCGGTGGGTCTGGACCTGGTAATGATTCTGATGAAGCTGAGTTTAGCACTGCAGGTGGTCAAGACGAGCCATCTGTGTTGGAAGGTACTACAGGTGGGGAACGTTTTGCTGGGGGACTTGAATCAAAGAAAAGGAAAAGGAGTGAGCAGGTAAACCATGCTTCTCAATTTTTCCTCTTTAATCTGTAATGACTTCCTTCTTGTTGTTATCGTTTGGTTTTTTTCCCTCACAGTGATATTAAAATCTTTTGCTAGGATACTGAATCGGATCTAGCCAAAGTAGGTCCACAACAGCCTGGTGAATCTGCAATGGATGACACTGAAATTCAACAGAACGGAGACCAAAAGCCAACTGCAACTACTAATAAGAGCTCTGGGAAACACGGTAAACAGGGTTCTCAAGCTTCAGATCCACCAAAAGAAGAATATATTCATGTCAGAGCTCGAAGGGGCCAGGCCACAAATAGCCATAGTCTTGCAGAAAGAGTAACATTGGATTAATTTTTTTCTCTTTTAAAAAAAGCCAAATATTTTGCGTTAGCACCTGGGTTAAAATTACATGATTCTGATTATAGGTAAGAAGAGAAAAGATCAGTGAAAGGATGAAGTTTCTTCAAGATCTTGTACCTGGTTGCAGCAAGGTTGGTTTGTTGAAATTAATAGTTTTGAGAACATAATTATTTCAAATTCGCACCAAAATTGAGTCTATGCTCTTCAAATTATGAGAATTAGATTTGTATCTGCAGGTCACTGGTAAAGCGGTGATGCTGGACGAAATCATTAATTACGTACAATCACTGCAACGACAGGTCGAGGTATGGAAGTAGCAAAATTTTCCTTACCTTGAGTTTATCCGTTGTTATTGCCCTTTCCTGTGTCTTGAGTTTCTGTGCAGCATCAACTTTTAATTTCATCAGATGTTCTAAATTGCAAGTATAGATGCATGAGCTACCTAATATTGTGTGACTTGTCCATCCCGACACAGATCTTGAATGATTAAGCAAGCATTGCAGCTGCTTATATGGTCATTGCTATAAGATATCACTTTTGAGTTGACAAAAATTGATGAACTATTGACTAATTTACCTATCTCATGCCTTTTAATTAAATTATTGCTTCACCTGTATATTGGAAACATGTTTGTTTCAATGATTTCATGGTTCTTATGGTTTAACACTAAGTAACTTTTTTGCAGTTTTTGTCAATGAAACTTGCTACTGTGAATCCACGGCTAGATTTTAATGTCGAAGGGCTCCTGGCAAAAGATGTAAATGACGTACCAAATATTTTGCTAAGATGCAAAATCATTACAAGTACCTTTTTATATTTCCTAAACGTATTCTACAATTTATATATGCAGATCCTTCAGTCCCGAGCGGGTCCATCTACGTTGGGATTTTCACCAGATATGCCCACGGCTTATCCTCAGCTGCATTCCTCTCAACAAGGACTCATTCGAGCAGGTCTTTCTGGCCTAGGAAGTTCATCTGATTTGCATCGAAGAACCATGAATTCCCAGTTGACGCCCATGACAGGAGGTTTCAAGGAACCTACACGGGTATCTTTAATCCATAGCTAGAACTATAGTTTCTCACCACCAGCTTTGATTCTAAAATGGTTCTTATTTAGATTGTATAAAAAAAATTCTTGTATTATATCTTACATAAAGGTAATGGTGGAACCCTAAGTTGGACATCTTTATGTTATATTGGGATTCATTTGCAATCTCTCTAATTTCTTGACACGTATATAACTATGAACATTAAGTCTTCATGGCTCTCCATGCGTCACCAATGATTAACCTTTCTTTTGATGTATATGACTTCACAGCTACCCAATGTCTGGGAGGATGAGCTCCACAATGTTGTCCAGATGAGCTATGGAACCAGTGCTACCCCTAATAGCCTAGATGTAGATGGTATGATTAGCCGATTTTTGCACAAATGCTCTCCTATGTTATACACCCAAATGTTCCTGAGGTTATTACTGAGTTCCCTTCTGTATGTGCAGGGTCTCTGCCACCTGGCCATATGAAAGTTGAACTTTGATAATTATTTTGGATTTTACGCCATAGTAATATGCGTCGTATATGCTTGCAATGCAATCTTAAGGAAATAACAAAGCTCACAAGGTTATCTCTTTCATTGATAAAGATTTATCATTGCTGTATTTACTACAAGCTGTGTGTTAAATGAGATGCTACTAGCCGGTGTAAAAGCTTAAAGGGTCAGTCACATGACCCAAAAGAAGGGAATGTTTCTCTAACTTGGAGGATTCTTAGAAATATGGTGCGGCAACAGCAGTCACTATTGTTTCTTTTGTTCAAACTTTACATATTACCCAGAAGTTAAAATGCTATATTCTCAACGATGAGTGAGGATGTTTGTGAATCAAGAAGCACAGATTAAAGTTCGGACTCTACTAGTCTGCGTGTGAAATAGGCTAAGTGAATTTAACGAGAAGATTGGTAAGGAAACCATGGTGATGCTCTCTCAAGATCAGTTAGGAGCCTTTTGTTTAATCATAATTCATAAGCTGACAAATGTAATATTATTCCTTTTTCATTATTCCATTCTTTCACTGGCTCTGGTTATATTGGAGTAAAAACATACCATTTCCGTGAATATTAAGTGAGTAAATTTAAAGCCTCGTCAAACTTGTTTGGTGTGATGCAACTGAAATTGAACTCAAATCATAATTGAACTCGTGGGAGTTATACTTGATGAATTTTCACTTAATATAATGTATAATTTGTTTTTAAAAATTTGTTGAAGGTAATTTTTTTTCCTAAAATAATTTTTCATCTTTCTATCCCTACCAATATATCATTTTATTATTTTTGGTGTAGTGTTTGATTGATATTTTTCCTTTATGAGTTGGTCCATATTCTTTGAAATTATGTTATAGTGTGTTATGTTTTTCTAATTTATTTATTTTTATTTATTTATTTATTTTCTCATTCTCTTAAAGGAGTTATCATGATATTAAATCTCACACCAAAATTAATTTTAATATTACTCAAATAATTAATAGACACATTTAAATGTATATCGAATATTATGTTTTAATATAGTTCAAATTTTCACTTCTAAAATAACTAAATATTAACTCAAACAAAAATTAAATTAAAATTATAAGAGGGAGAGAGACTATTTGTGTAGGGTACTAAAAAATACAACCCCAAAATGCATTAACCCAAAATAAAACTATAAAAATACAAAGTGATTCTTCAGCCTAAAATGGAGTTGTAAGAAATAATAAAAAATCAAGAGAGAGAATATTCATTTCTCAGGAGAGTTTGGGAGAGATAATAACAAATTTATAGAAAATTAGATGAGAAGAAAAAGAGTTAAAAGATATAGCATTAAACATCAAATTATCATAGTTATGCTATGTAGTAGAATAAAACTATATTCATATATACTATTCTTATAATGTACTCCCTCCATTCCAAAATGTTTGGCTTGTATTTCATTTTGAGATATTCCAAAATTATGTCCTGCTTGAAAAGTTAAACACCATTAATTTATTATCATTCCCTTTATGCCCTCAATTGATTTGTGGGAGCATTTTTTTTAATTAAAAAAATTTAAAATCCTAAATTTTGAAATCCACTATATATGCCATATTTATTCAAATAATAATAAATAAAAAAACCTTTAGAGATAAGGCAGCTAATGATAAATTTGATTAATGGTAATTTAGGAAATTTCTAACACTTTTTTTCTTTTTTTTCAAAGATAAAGCAGTTAATGATGTTTCTCTAAATAATTGGATTTTTTCTAGTTAGGCCAAACAATTTGAGATGGAGAGAGTAATATGATAACATCTATGAAATCAAATAAAAGAAAAAAGATAACTTAAAAGCACAAAATTAAATCATATCAACACAAAGTAGAGTTCTAAAAAACACAAAAATTAATCAACCTAAAGTAGAGATGCAAGATAAAAAAAAAAAATGAAAAAAAAATAGAGAGAGAGAGAGAGAGAGAGAGAGAGAGAGAGAGAGAGAGAGAGAGAGTTGGAAATATGTGGATGATTTGGCTGTTGAAGTGGTTCAACAGGAGTGTAGTAACAATAAATGCTGCGTTTCAGCTTTTAGATATACTAATCATAGACCCGTATGATGCGCGGGAAAATTTGATATAATTATTTTTTATTAGATAATTATTGAATTAATATATTAGATTATATATTTTAAAAAATTTTAATGTGCTATTTGAAATTATGTTTTAAATTAGAAGTTTTTTGTAGTGTAGCAAAATATATTTTATAGTCAAGTGTTATATTTAGTGAGATATGTATGAAAACACAATGCAATATTTTTTTATTTTTTATTTATTTTAAATTGATAGTGTGAGAATTATTAGACCAAGTTGTAACTATGTATGCTTTGTTTATTACTATAGAGATGTATGTGATTCAACTCTTATAGGTATATTTTTCTCCAAAACATAGATTTACATCTCTTTCTTCCTCACAATTGAAACTAAGTGAAAAAATAAATAAAGATAACTATGCAATTGATCGATATCAATAAATCATATACCAAAAAGTGGAAATGTAAAATAAATAAAATGCAAAAAGAAAAATTTCCTTAAGTATCCATACATGAAAACATTATTAGCATAATGATACTTTCAAGTAAATTATATTTTATCTTATTCTCTTATTAGCATTTTTAGTAAAGATGATCAACTAAGCAAAGTAAAAACTTACCAAGAAAGTTCAAATTAACTAATAATTTGATGGGGGAGATGCTAATTATTTTTAATAAAATGACCAAAATAAAAAATAACAAATAGATTTGATAAAAACACATAATATTTCTAAAAGAACTTTCACCAAACACAAGGGATGCAACAGTACAAATTTATTACACTGAATTTGAACACACATTTTGAATTTTCAAAAAAAATCAAGGGTGTTATTGTCGTTTGAATATGGCCCATCAAGATACCCAAAATTTGGATTCCACCTATGCACCGATATAAGGGCATAAAATAGGAAGTCAAACATTTTGTTGACAAATTCGGTTTTAAATATTTTTCCTAGAGCGTGAGGTCAATTCATAAAAAATCAAATTTTGGGTAAAAATATGTGTTAGTAGCTAGTTATTCACGAGACTTAATCGGTTTAAAAATGTGTTGAATAGTAACTTTTGTTCACCATTTTGCCAATAAACTTTGAACAATAAGGAATTCGTAGTGGCGGTCTCAATGTTTTAGAAAGTAGACATCTTGAGCTTGAATTTGAACACAAATTTTAAATTTTTTTGAAAAAAAATAAAGAGAGTTTTTGTCGTTTGCATATGGTCCATCTAGCTACCTGAAATTCAAATTCCACCTATGCGCCGATAGAAGGGCGTAAAACTAGAAGTTGAACATTTTGATGACAAATTTGGTTTTAAAATATTTTTCCTATGGCACGAGTTTAATCCTTAAAAATCAAATTTTGGATAAAAATATGTGTTAGTAGCTAGTCCTTCATGAGACTTAATTGCTTAGAAAACATGCTGAAAATTGCCTTTGTTCATTGTTTTGACTATAAACTATTAACGATAAGGAATTTGTAGACGTGGTCTAAATCCTTTGACATCTCGAGCTTAAATTTGAACACAAATTTTGAATTTCTTCGACAAAAATCAAGAGAGTTATTGTTGTTTGAATATGGCCCATTTAGCTACCTAAAATTTTGATTCCGCCTATGTGCCGATAGAAGGGCGTAAAACTGGAAGTCTAGCGTTTAGCTGACAAATTCGGTTTTAAAATATTTTTCCTATAGTGCGAGGTCAATTCATAAAAACTCAAATTTTGGGTTAAAATATGTGCTAGTAGCTAGTTATTCATGAGGCTTAATCACTTTGAAAATGTGTTTAAAACTGACCTTTGTTCACTGTTTTGACAATAAACTATGAATGATAAAGAATTCATAAACAAGGTCTTAGTATTTTAGAAAGTAGACATCCCTAGCTTGAATTTGAACACAAATTTTGAATTTTTTCAACAATAATCAAGAGAGTTATTGTTATTTGAATATGGACCATCTAGCTACCGACATTTGGATTTCACCTATGCCCCGATAGAAGGGCGGAAAATTGGAAGTTGAATGTTCTGTTGACAAATTTGGTTATAAAATATTTTTGAAAATGTGTTTAAAACTGACCTTTGTTCACCGTTTTGACAATAAACTATGAATGATAACGAATTCATAAACAAGGTCTTGGTATTTTAGAAAGTGGATATCCCTAGCTTGAATTTGAACACAAATTTTGAATTTTTTCAACAATAATCAAGAGAGTTATTGTTGTTTGAATATGGCCTATCAAGCTACCTAACATTTGGATTTCACCTTTGCACCGATGGAAGGGCGGAAAACTTAAAGTTGCATGTTCTGTTGACAAATTCGGTTATAAAATATTTTTCCTATAGTGTGAGTTCATTCCATGAAAAATCAAATTTTGGGTAAAAATATGTGTTAGTAGATAGTTATTCACGAGACTTAATCGCATAGAAAATGTGTTGAAAACTGATCCTTGTTCACCGTTTTGACAATAAACTTTGAATGATAAGTAATTCGCAGACGTGGTCTAAATCTTTTAGGAAGTAGATATCCCGAGCTTGAATTTGAACAAAAAGTTTGAATTTTTTCAACCAAAATCAAGGTAGTTATTGTCGTTTGAATATGACCCATCTAGCTAACTGAAATTCAGATTCCACCTATGCGTTGATAGAAGGGTGAAAAATTGAAAGTTGAACATTCCATTGACAAATTCGGTTATAAAATATTTTTCCTATAGTGCGAGTTCAATCCATAAAAAATCAAATTTTGGGTAAAAATATATGTTAGTAACTAGTTATTTGTGAGACTCAATCGCTTTGAAAATGTGCTGAAAATTGACCTTTGTTCACCATTTTGACAATACACTTTGAATGATAACGAATTCATAGACATGGTCTTCATAGTTTAGAGAGTATACGTCCCAAGCTTGAATTTGAACACAAATTTTGAACTTTTTGACAATAATCAAGAGAGTTATTGTTGTTTGAATATGGCCCATTTAGCTACTTGAAATTCGGAACCCATCTATGTGCCAAAAGAAGGGCGAAAAACCGGAAGTTGAACATTCCATTGACAAATTCGGTTATAAAATAATTTTCCTATAGTCCGAGTTAAATATGTAAAAAATCAAATTTTGGGTAAAAATATGTGTTAATAGCTAGTAGTTATTCACGAAACTTAATAACTTAGAAAACGTGCTAAAAGCCAACCCTTGTTCACTGTTTTGACAAGAAACTTTGAATGATAAGGAATTCACAGACGCGGTCCAAATCTTTTAGAAAGTAGACATCCTAATCTTGAATTTGAACAAAAATTTTGAATTTTTCGACCAAAATTGAGATAGTTATTGTTGTTTAAATATGGCCTATCTAGCTACCCGAAATTCAGATTCCACCTAGGCGCCGATTGAAGGCATAAAACTAGAAGTCGAACATTCCATTAACAAATTTGGTTTTAAAATATTTTTCCTATAGTGTGAGGTCAATCCATGAAAAATCAAATTTTGGCTAAAAATATGTGTTAGTAGCTAGTTATTCATGGACATGTGCTGAAAACGGACATCTGTTCATCGTTTTGAAAATACCTTTGAAGGATAAGGAATTCCTTAACACAGTCTAAATTTTTTAGAAAGTAGACATCCCAAGCTTGAATTTGAACACAAGTTTTGAATTTTTTTGACAAAAATCCAAAGAGTTATTGTCTTCTGAATTTGGCCTGTCCAGCTACTTAAAATTCGGATTCCACCTATGTGCTAATAGAAAGGTGTAAAATTGGAAACCGAATGTTCCGTTGACAAATTCATTTTAAAATATATTTCATATAGTGAGAGTTCAATCCAAAAAAAAAATCAACGTTTGGGTACAAATAGGTGAGTAGCTAGTTATTCACAAGACTTAATATTTTTAAAAATGTGTTGAAAACTAAACTTTGTTCACCTTTTGACAATAAACTTTGAGTGATAAGGAATTCACAAACATGGTCTAAATCTTTTAGAAAGTAGGCATCACGAGCTTGAATTTGAGTACAAATTTTGAATTTTATTGACACAAATCAAGAGAGTTATTGTTGTTTGAATATGGTCCATCTAGCTACTCAAAATTAGGATTCCACCTGTGCGTCGATAGAAGGGCATAAAACTGGAAGTTGAACATTCCGTTGGCAAGTTCGGTTTCAAAATATTTTTCTGATAGTGCAAGGTCAATCCATAAAAAATCAAATTTTGGGTAAAAATATGTGCTAGTTGCTTGTTATTCATGAGACTTAATTTCTTTTAAAATGTGGTGAAATTTGACCATTGGTCACAGTTTTGACTATAAACTTTGAACGATAAGGAATTTGAAGACATGTTCTAAATCTTTTAGAAAGTAGACATCCAGAGATTGAATTTGAAAACAAATTTTGAATTTTTTTCCAAAAAACTAGAGAGATTGATTTTTGTTTGAATATGACTGTAGACACTCAATTTTTCACCCATGATTTAATCAAGGAGAATGACTTGAATGATCATTCATGTACCCGAAATATCATGATTGGATTACATGCATCAATTATTCTTTCATTACATACATCAATTTGTTCTGGCTTTACATACATTAACACATTCATTGCATATCATAAAAATGATCTTGAGATTCTAAGGGTCACGATGGTATGTTCGGTTTTTAAATCGGACCATCGGATTGAAAGATATCGCATGATCAAATCTGCCCGGTCAGCATACATTGTGTGTAGGTAGGGTTGACCACATATGATTAATTTAAATTAATTTTGATTGGTTAAAAAATTAAAATTAATTAAATAATTCCGTGATTGGTTGATAATTATCATTTAAAATAGGATTGCATGCATAAGGATAAACGGGATGATTGGATAATAATAAAATTGTGGATAATCTGAACTTTATCAAGATTTATTTTAAGGTATTTATCTAAAAGATAATTATTTCTGAGAAAGCCTGAATTATCCAATAAAGAGATAAAAATCATAGACTAAGGATGAAAACACGTCTAGGTGTGAGGGCCGGATCAAAAAACCCTAGAAGGAGAGTCCAAAATGCACTCGAACACGAAAGTGTGTTCGGCATCCAAGGGCACCATTTGGCACTTTTGAAGTGCCGAGCAACACTTTAAAAGGGCCGAATTTCCTCCTTTTGGGCTTTGGCCCAACGCCCTTCGGGTGACGATAAAGCACACTCTTTTCGATCTTTTTGTGGAAGGATACTTCCAAATTCGCATCCTAATCATCTGTGCCTATTTTTTAGAGTCTTCTGGTCTCTATAAATAGAGACTGAATCTCATAATTCAGCAACTTTTTTTTACACTCTGAGAGGCATATATTTTGAGGCTCTCAAATTGCTAATCCTCTCTGAGATTTGCTACAAAAATTAGGGTTTTTAGGTTTCAAAGATAATTGAATAAATTTCTTTGAACCCTAAAACATCCTTTTAAGAACAATGAGTGCTCATGCAAGAGGTTTTTTTCAATCACCCTCCTTTTTTATGCTTCTTTTTATGTTAATGAATGTTTTTATCCATACCATGAATGGTTCATCATTGTTTTGTTTAAAGCATGATTGTTTTTTTTTTTTTTTTTAAATATTTTTTTATGTAATTATTAAAATCTCTTTCTTAATTCCAATAATCTGCATGTGAACAATTCTTTTTCTTAAAATTAAAACAGATCTGCATCTTTATTAGATGCAGATCTAAATTTTTCTTAACTAGAAAATAGATCAGCATCTTCATTAGATGTAGATCTGAGTTTTTCTTCCAACAAAAATAGATCTGTGTCTTTATTAGATGCAAATTTAAATTTTTGTAAAGTAAAAAATTGATTTATATCTTTCTTAGATACAGATCTGATTTTTCTTTAACATATGCAGATTTTGAAATAAAGAAAAAGATTAAACTTGATTGTGTTTGTGTTTGTTTTATTTAATTCATGTTGCATAAATTTAAATTATGAGTGAAACTCTCTTCTTAAAAAATCTTTTTCATTCTTTTACAACATAAAAACAGATCTAATTTTTCTGTTATAAAAAAAAACATCTTTATTTATTATCATAAAACAAATCTGATCTTTTACAAACTTTATTTTTTTTTTTTAGTTCTTAAGAAACAAATCTGATACTTTTCAAATCAAAAGATTTTATTTTATGTAATAAACAAAGATTTGAATTTTTATCTCCAAAAACCACCTTTTTTTTTTTTTCCCTTCATACTACAAAACAAATATGGTATTTCGACAAATCAAAATCAATTTTTTTACCCACCAAAACAAATCTGATTCTTTTTCAAAAGAAGAGACTTCATTCATAGATAAACTTATGTGTTTTAATTTTTGATTCACACGTTTAACATATCATTCATGACATGCATAAAAAGGTACATAGGTCACAAGAGTCTAGAAGACTAGACTTTATTTGTGTGGAATGGGTGCCTAATACCTTCCCATTCTGTAACCTAGCCTCCAGATTTACGTCTTTGGATAAGTAGATCAAGCCTTGTCTTTATTTTATCTTGGGTAGAATGTAGCTAGGACAAAAAGGCATGTATTTTATTTTATTTTTAATATATATATATATATATATATATTTTTTTTTTGTAGTTTGTAAGTAGGACCCAAAGCTATGTAATTTTTTAAATTTTCAATTATGTAATTTTTTATTCAATCAATGAAGAGAAAAATTCAGTCATGTATTTATTTATATATATTTTGTTTTATAAAAAAAAAAGTGGCGAATCCACACCACTTACCTAAAAAAAGAGGTGCCTTAAAAATCACTCCAAAAATCTCTCTTTTGTGAGGGGCAATTTTCCTGGTTTCTCACAATGGCGACTTTGCTGGGGAAGTCAAGGGCTAAGCTTCGTATTGGACTTAAGCGACCAAATGTGTACCCTTGTTATGCATGGTCTTGCATGATATTGTTTGTTTGTTTATTTCTATTTGATGAGATGTGTGTAATATTTTGGTGTGTGGTATTTTGTTGTTTGTATTGTTTGTTAAAATCTTTCCGTAACTGTCATAGTGTGTGCCATCCAAACAAATATGTATACACCCATTTTCAACAACTTGTGGTGGTAGTAACCATGGATCACCGATCTTCATTAGATTCGGGTACCCAGTGGCGACTTCACCAACTCATAACCTAAAGTCACTGGATGATTTCCTATTGACTGTAAAGGATACACCATGCTGTTTGGACCAATGCAATGTTCATTGCATTACAAGTTGGGAGGTGTAACGTCCTAACTATGGGAAACAATGAAACAACAAACCCACCTTAAAATGTAATGACTTAGAACCTACCCTTAGGCTAGTCCCAGTTAAAATTGCATTGCATGTTGTGTGTGTTTGTTTTGGTTGATTGATGGATGTGGATGGGGTCTTAGTTTTGATTAACCCGACCAAGCTTGTCATTAGTGGAGAATTTGGTCAAGATCTGAAGGAAGGTTACAAAGAGAACCTAAGCCCGATACTTAAGCCAGTAGCTCTAGTTCCAAGCTTGCCACTCACATCACAATACTGAAGCCTTTAAGCATAGAGGATACTCTGCTGCTATAACATCACAATCCTATATTCGACTTACAAGACCCTTCAAACCCTAACCAAATCACCTATCATCCACAAAAGGGGGGAGACACTTCAAACCCTAATCAAGCTACCCAACATCCTTAAATGAGGGGAGACACTTCAAACCCCAATCAAACTACCAAGCACCTACAAATAGGGGGAGACACTTCGAACCTCAATCAAACAACCAAACACCCACAAACGGGGGGAGACACTTCGAACCCCAATTCAGTGATCGGACATCCACAAATGGGGGGAGAGACTTCAAACCCCAAGACATCAATCTAAATGACCAAAAAAAGAAAAAAAATTGCCTACATCACAAAGGGGGGAGACACTTTAAGCCCCCACATTTTGTGACTGACAAGCCTACAGAAATGGAGATTAAGAAGAAATTATGGATTATAGTAGATCCATTAGTATTGATGTTGAATGTTAGTACATATGTGATTCACTTATTAAGAACATATGTCACTATTTTATGTAGTTGGCTAATCCTTTGACAAAATGCACTTTACTTGTATTTGGATAGATCTAGGATGTGTTTAATACTTCAAGAAACATTGTTTCAAGTTCAAGTATTAAAGCCATGCAAGTCTGTCCAAGAATCAAGTGAGTAAGTGCTGAATTTTAAAGCTCGATAGCTTCTCGATACCTTCTCGACACCTGGCTTTCTGTTGAGCTTTTCAGCTGATTTTAGGATGTGTCACTATTTTATGTAGTTGGCTAATCTTTTGATAAAACGCACTTTATTTGTATTTGGGTAGATCTAGGATGTGTTTAATACTTCAAGAAACCTTATTTCAAGTTCAAGTGTTAAAGCCATGCAAGTCTGTCTAAGAACCAAGTGAGAAAGTGCTGAATTTTAAAGCTCGATAGCTTTTCGATACCTCCTCAACACCTGGCTATCTGTTGAGCTCTTCAGCTGATTCTTATCGCAATCTTGATAGCTTCTCGATAGCTGGTGGATCGATCGAGAAAGTTTCTGTCCCCTCGACACCTTCTCGATAGTTGTATCTGTTGAGATTCATTAAACCTCAACACCTTCTCGACACCTGCTATCTATCGAGGTTACGAAAATTCAGATTTCTATTTTTGGGCTAGGCTTATGTATTTGAGTAGAGTTTCTTTTCTCATAACCCTAAACCTATATAAGAGTTATTTTAGAGGCCGTCACATAAGAGAATACAAGGAGAACATGTGTAAAAGGTGACCGATGCCTTATTTTCTTTGAAAGAAGCTACTGCGTTTTTACGCCTTAGGGTTCTGTAACCAAGTGCTTCTTGATCTTCATTGTTGATGAAGTGAAGAACTTTGCAGCCAACATTCTTCTTCCTTAAGTTGGTGAGTGAGTCACATACTAGAATTCATGCAAAGGAGTTAGTCACGTATTGGGATCCGTGCATCATAAAAGGGTGGCGTTCATATATTGAAGAGTTTAGAGGTTCTGAAGCAGTAGAAGGTTTCTGCTGTGAGTTTATCTATGGGGATTGTAGAGTCTAGGGACAAATGTTTTGTACTAGATTTGAAACTTCTCTTTACTATAGTGGATTGCTTTTTGGGAAGGTTTCCCCCTAGGTTTTTTACTGTGAAACTGGTTGGTTTCATTGGTTTTCCTGGGTTATAATATCTTGTCTTATTTATTTTTTTCCCTGCATGATTTTGACATGGTATTGATGTTTGTTTGTTTTAACGAAATTTATTTGTAATAAATCTAATTAACAACTTGGGTTTAAAACTTGTTAATTCTATCAACTGGGGTCTATATTTCCCAACAAGTGATATCAGAGCGAGTTTACTCTGATTAGATTAAGTTCTTGAGTGTGATCCTTGACCCCCTCTTGTCATGGATAGAGGACAATCTTTATTTATGATTCCTTTATTTGATGGTACTAATTATGCGTATTGGAAAGTTTGTATGAAAGTCTTTTTGCAGGTTCTAGATGAACAGGTTTGGCAAGCTGTTGAAGTTGGTTGGATTAAGCCAAAGGAATCGTCGGTGGATTGGGATGATGCAACAATCATTGTGGCAAATTTCAACAGTACGGCCTTGAATGCTTTGTTTTATGGGGTGACCAATGAGGAATTCAAGAAAATATCATCCACGGTAGTTGTCAAGGAAGCATGGACTATTCTTGAGACCACCTATGAAGGTACCCAAGCAGTAAAGATTGTGAAGTTTGAACAACTCACTAGTAGTTTTGAAGAAATAAGGATGGAGAAGGATGAGACATTTGATGATTTTTATGCCAAACCCAAGGATATTGTGAATTTTGTTTTCAACCTTGGAGAATGTATTGCAGAATCCAAAATTGTGAGGAAAATCCTTAGGTCTTTACTTGAAAGATTCCATGCCAAGATCATTGCCATTGAAAAAGTAAAGGATATTGATAAAATTCCTTTGACTGAGATTGTAGAGAATCTTTAAACCCATGAGATAGGATTAGGCTTAATGGGAAAAGGTAGAAAGAGTAAAAGCTTGGCTCTTAAGGTTATAGAGGAAGAGACTGAGGACTTTAAAGATGAAGATTAAAGTGAAGATGAGGATGAGGATCTAACCTTCATAACTGATGAGATTATCAAGCTTCTTCAGTTTAGGAAAAAGGATAAGGGCAAACCTCCTAGGAAACCTAAATCTTCTAGGAAGGGCAATAATGAGAAACCCCTCATCAAATGCCATGAGTGCAAAGGATTTGGTCATATGATGATAGAATGTCCAAACTACCTCATAAAGGAAAAGACCAAGGAGTCAAAAGATAAAGGGTTGGTTGCTACTTGTAGTGATACTGAGGATGACTCTTTTGATGAGTTTGTGGATGGATGTTGCCACGTTATGGCCTTTGCTGCCTTAACCGTTAAGGTGATTGTGGAAAGTGCTAGTGATAGTGAGGATTCTTCTGATGATGAAGTACCTAAGAAGATGACCCTTCAAGAAGCTTATGATAAGCTATGCACTGAATTCATAAAATCTAGAAATACTTTTCATTTTTGTAGAAAAGAGTTGAATGAGGTAAAAACTGAAAAAACTGATCTGTTAGTCAAACTGGATGAGATTACAAGGTTAGTTGAGACTCTTGTTGTGGAGAGTGCCTCATTAGAAGAGAAAGTCAAGAATCTTGAGGTTGAGCTTAGTCAAGGTAGAACTCAAATAGAGATGATGTCTATTGCAAAGTTTAATGAGATATTGAGTGCTCAAAAGCCTAGTTATGATACGACTGGCTTAGGATATGCTGTTTCCTCTGGCCCCTCCTTTTTCATGGCTTCTGGATCAAGAACTGTCTTTATGCCACAATCTGAGAAAGGTAATAAAGGTATGAAACCCAAAATTGATTTGGCTAATTCTAAATCTTTTGTAAAACATAATGTTTGTCATCATTGTGGTGTTGCTAGACACATTCGTCCTAATTGTTTTAAGTTGTATCCTTATAAGCAATTGTCCAAACGGTCACAAGTTTCCTCTGAAGGATCTGCACCTTTGTTTGGAGAGTTATTAAAAGTTTTGAGCTTTTTAACTCAATTTTAAGAGAATTCTAATTCTTCTATGTCATTTAGTAGAAATATTAGGACACGTGCCTTTTCATCTTCACGACCAAAGATTCGTGCTGTGTGGGTGAGAAAGGAACCTAAGACTGAATTGTCTTTTTTGTTTGTCCTCTACTTTAATTCTTTCTATCTAAAGTAGGACTCTCTTTGCTTAATTTCTTATCTGTTTTTGGAATCATGTTTTCATGTATCTGCATCTTTTTATCATGCTTTCATACATTTGCATCTTTCTTTCTACTTTCATGTTGTTTGTTAGTTTTTGTTTGATTGTTTAGTTTTATTTTGTTTTGTTTTCATAATAAAAATAAAAAGGAAAAATTAGAAAAATACAAAAACAGTGTGTTTTGTATACATTGGTACTTGTGTACCTTGGATGGCCATTGAAACAAAATTTCTAAACTTTGTATCGTTTATAACTTAGATGAGCATTTCTATACACAACTAAGCAAATGAATTTTGTGGTTCTTGTTTGTGATGAGTAAGATTAAGTTATCTCTCTAACTTAACACTCATATCACTTTTTTTGACGGGTAGGACTAGAAAATTCAAAGAGAAATGCATAAATAACCATCTCACCACTGTTGCCTGCCAATCATAATAAGACACTTGTATGCTTCGACATAGCAAAAGTGCAGTGTCAAAGACATTCGTATGCTTTGGCATAGCAAAAGTGTGATGTCAAATGCTTAATATCTTGGGCATTTCTTTTCTCTCTTTTATATGCCCATGCATGATTTGCTAAAATAAAAGAAAATCTGCAAAGAAAAAAAGAAGCAAAAAGATCAAAAATGCTTTAAATATAGTTGCAAGCGTGTATTCTAGGAGATGTGGGAGTTATAGGATGTACCTCGAAGGTGATAGTCCCCATCAAACAGTTATGATTGTATGTGAGTTAAAGTTATTTTCTCATATCTTAGATCGTCATAACATGTATACACATATGCAATCTTGCGATGTTTTTCACACACAACACGCAATATTCTTTGCTTTTCTTGATACATGTGCAGGTACAATGTGATTTGGCCATCATAAGATTTTACATGTGTTAATGTATGCTCACTAAATTGTCTTGACTTATTTTTGAAATATAAAATTGGTTAGACTTGTTTAGTGTGTGTGTGTGTGTGTTTTGGGATCTATGTGCTTAACATTTTTTGTGTTAAGAGATTTGTTTTTCACATGTTTTGCATCCTTCTATTATCTTTTCATCCATTGCATCTTGTTTCATTACATTCATGCATTTATATGGATTTTTTGTATCCCCTTGATCATCTTTGATCATCTTTATGTTTCTCGGGTGAAACTTTCTAGTTTCTTTTACCTTTTGTCAATCATGACAAAAAGGGGGAGAAATTATGGAGACTTTATGGTTTCTACATGTTAGGGAGAGAAATAAATTCCTTTGTATGGGGGAGATGTGTTTCATCTTGTTAGGGTGAGTGCTTACTTCCTTTCTCTTGTACCTTGGGTCTTGTGACCATTGTTTACATACATTGTACTTATCTTTGATATTTAAATGCTGATGTATATTTCTTTCACCTATCTCTACATGTGTTGGTTCTTTTCTTTCTTCATACACATGTTTCTTATACTTGTATGCAATCTATTATTTTTGTTTTATACAAAGACGCCTTGATGAGTTTTGTTTAAGTGTTTCAGAAATACAGGTTGTCAAAGTCTTCCATGCTATGAACTCTCTTCTTGCAAAGTTTTTCAAGAGTTTATGCTAGGATAGATATTATTGTATTCAACAAGTGACTGTAAGTAAGTGATTTATGACTTCTCTCATATGTTCATTTGTTTGTTGTGGTTTTGTCACAGATTGCCAAAGGGGGAGATTGTTAGGACATATGCGGTTCACTTGTTAAGAACATATGTCATTATTTTATGTAGTTGGCTAATCCTTTGACAAAACGCACTTTATTTGTATTTGGGTAGATCTAGGATATGTTTAATACTTCAAGAAACCTTGTTTCAAGTTCAAGTGTTAAAGCCATGCAAGTTTGTCCAAGAATCAAGTGAGAAAGTGTTGAATTTTAAAGCTCGGTAGCTGCTCGATACCTCCTCGACACCTGGCTATCTGTTGAGCTCTTCAGCTGATTCTTATCGCAATCTTGATAGCTTCTCGATAGCTGGTCGATCGATCGAGAAAGCTTCTGTCCCTTCGACACCTTGTCAATACCTTCGACACCTTGTCAATACCTTCTCGATAGCTGTATCTGTTGAGATTCATTAAACCTCGACACCTTCTCGACACCTGCTCGACACCTGTTATCTGTTGAGGTTACGAAAATTTAGATTTCTATTTTTGGGCCAGGTTTATATATTTGAGTAGGGTTTCTTTTCTCACAACCTTAGACCTATATAAGACTTATTTTAGAGGCCGTCACATAAGAGAATACAAGGAGAACATATGCCCAGTTACTTCATTGTTGATGAAGTAAAGAACTTTGCAACCAACATTCTTCTTCCTTAAGTTGGTGAGTGAGTCACGTACTGAGATTCGTGCAAAGGAGTTAGTCACGTATTGGGATCCATGCATCTAAAAGGGTGGCGTTTATATATTGAAGAGTTTAGAGGTTCTGAAGCAATAGAAGGTTTCTGCTGTGAGTTCATCTACGAGGATTTTAGAGTCTAAGGACAAAGGTTTTGTACTAGATCTGAAACTTCTCTTTACTATAGTGAATTGCTTTTCAGGAAGGTTTCCCCCTAGGTTTTTTACTGTGAAACTGGTTGGTTTCATTAGTTTTCCTGAGTCATCATATCTTGTTTTATTTATTTTTTCCGTTGCATGATTTTGACATGATATTGATGTTTGTTTGTTTTAACAAAGTTTATTCGTAATAAATCTAATTAACAACTTGTGTTTAAAACTTGTTAATTATATCAACCGGGGTCTATATTTCCCAACAATGAGGGAAGAAGGAGCTTACTGGGAGCCATTTGCCATTGTGGAAGCCACGACAGAGTTGAAGAACTGGGCATGGGAGGGAACCACCCAACCTGTGGAAGACTCCGTGAGGAAGATCAAGACCATCAAATCAATCACTTTTGCCAAGAAGGCCGACTAGTCACTCTTACCAAGAACATTATTTTTGTTCCTATTGAGTCCATTTTTGCTAGTATTTCTATTCCTATTAAGTCTGTTTGTGATAGTTTTCCAATTGAGTCTGTTAAGCCTGTAGAGTCTGTTAAAAACTCCTTCCCTTTTAATATGATTTCTGATTCTGCTTATTTGTTGGCTTTGAATGTTTTTATTTCTGAAATTGGTAAAGAAACTCTTAATAATAAGGAATTAAAACATGGATACCTAGAACCTATAAAAGAAGAAACCTAACCCATTAACCTAGAAACTGATGATGAGCCCAAAAGATCCAAGTGGGCAATACCCTAATCGCTTCAGAGAAAGATGCATTACTGGCACTCTTGATAGAATTCAAAGAGGTATTTGCCCGGTCATATGAAGACATTCCTTGGATTGATATAGATATAGTACAACACTGCATTCCAACAGATCTAACCATGAAGCCAGTCAAGTAGAAGTTAAGAAGAATGAAGCTAGAGTGGACTCTCAAGATCAAGGAAAAAGTAGAGAAGCAGTACAATGCAGGATTCCTGAGAGTGGTCAACTATCTAGAGTGGTTAGCTATTGTGGTTTCGGTGCCAAAGAAGGATAGGAAGGTTAGAATGTGTGTAGGTTTTCAAGATCTAAATAAGGCCACCCCGAAAGATGACTTTCAATTACCTCACATTAACATCCTGGTTGACAACATAGCAGATCATGCTTTGTTATCGTTTATGGATGAATTTTTAGGATACAATCAGATTAGGATGGCTTCAAAAGATATGGAGAAAACCTCCTTTATCACTCTATGGGGGACATACTGTTACAAGGTCATGCCATTTGGTCATAAAAATGCTGGTGCAACTTACCAACATGCAATCACCACTTTGTTGCTTGATTTGATCTACAAAGAAGTAGACGTTTATGTTGATGAAATGATTGTGAAGTCCAAAGACCATGAAGGGCACATACTGGCTTTGAGGAAGTTCTTTGAAAGAATCTGGTTCTACAAGCTACGGTTGAATCCAAAGAAGTGCACTTTTGGAGTCACATCCGGAAAACTGTTAAGGTTTATGGTAAGCAAGAGGAGAATAGAAGTTGATCTTGAGAAAATCAAGGCAATTGAAGAGATGAAGCCTCCAGGAACTGAAAAGGAGATTCGAGGATTTCTAGGGAGAATACAGTACATCAGTAGGTTCATAGCCTAACTCACTATGGCATATGAACCAATCTTTCGATTGCTCAAGAATGAAGTCCCTACAATGTGGAATGAACAATGCCAAGAAGCCTTTGAGAAGATCAAGAACTATCTGATGAAGCCACCAATACTTGTCCCGCCAGTTCCTGAAAATCTATTATTGTTGTATCTCACCATTACAGATACAACAATGGGGGCTTTGCTTGCTCAATACCTAGAGGAGACTAGAAAGGAGAATGCAATTTACTACATTAGCAAGAAGATGCTACCTTCTTAAGAGAAGTATTCACCACTAGAGAAGATATGTGTAGCACTTGTATGGGTAACCCACCAACTCAAACATTATATGCATGCTTACAAGGTTTTGTTGATTGCAAGAATGGATCCTTTGAAGTACTTAATGGAAAAAATTGTGCAAGATGGAAAGAATGCTAAATGGGTTTTGCTTCTATCAGAATTTGATATTAAGTATGTGACTTAGAAGTCTGTGAAGGGGAGAGCAATTGCCGATTACCTAGCCCATTGGTCACTAGAAGAAACTGAAGAGATCTAAGGGGACTTTCTGGATGAAGACATCATGGGGATTAAAGTAGAATCATGGAAGATGTATTTTGATGGAGCAACAAATCAAAATGGAAGTAGAATTGGAGTTCTCTTAATTTCTCCAAAAGGGACACATATTCCATTTTCTAGCAGACTCAACTTTCCTACCACTAATAATGCCACAGAATATGAAGCTTGTATTATGGGGTTACAAGCAGCCTTCGGCCTAGAAGTGAAAGAATTTAGGCTATACGGAGACTTAGCCTTAATAATCTCTCATATACAGAATAAGTGGAAGATCAAAGAAGAAAGACTGATGCCTTATCATCAATGTTTTCAGAAGTGGGCATTAAAATTCAGCAAGATTCAATATCAGTATGTACCAAGGATGCAGAATCAAATTGCAGATGCTTTAGCAACCATGGCATCCATGATGGATGGGCCAAAGGAAGATGAAGCTAGACCAATAGTGTTGAAACAAAAAGAAGAACTGGCCTACTGCATGACAATAGAAAATGATGAAGAAAGAAATGGAGAAGGTGAATGGTATTCAGACATCTTACAATATCTCAAGGATGGGACCTACCCTAGGTTTGCAGACAAGAATGACTAATTAACCATTTGGAGGTTGTCTACTAATTACATTAATTGTGGTGAAAGGCTTTACAAAAGATCATATGATGAAATTCATCTCCTTTGTGTAACTGCCAAGGAAGCACAGCAGATAATTGAAGAGGTTCATGAGTCAAGCTATGGGTCACATATGAATGCACACTTGCTGTCAAGGAAGATAATGAGACAAGGTTACTACTGGACTACTATGGAAGCCGAATGTGCGACTCATGTCCGAAAATGCCATTAATGCCAAGTTCATGGAGATTTGAAGCACATGCTACCCATGGCATTACATACCATGACATCACCCTAGCCATTCTTCATATGGGGGATAGATATTATTGGGAAGATTCACCCAACAACATCCAATGGCTATGAATTCATACTTGTAGCCATTGACTACTTCACTAAATGGGTAGAAGTTGCCTCATACGAGGTTTTGAGTTCAAAGTAAGTTGCTCAATTCATCTAGATCAATATCATTTGTAGATACGAGATACCATATGAAATTATCTCTGACAATGGGCAACACTTTAAAGGAGAAATAGAGAAGCTACCATGATAGTTCAACATTCAACATCACAAGTCTTCACCTTACCGTCTTTAGACTAATGGAGCAATTGAGGCTGCTAATAAAAATATTGGGTGAATATTGAAGAAGAGCATAAAGAACTACAATGAATGGCACCTACAGTTGCCCTATGCACTCTAGGGGTGTAAAACATCAATTCGATCTTCCACAGGAGCCACTCCTTATTCATTGGTGTATGGGATGAAAGCAGTCTTTCCCATTGAGATGGGTGTCTGTTCACTAAGGACAATACTAGAAAGTGAAATTCCTGAAGCAGATTGGTTGCAAAGTAGATACAATTAGTTGTGCATGCTAGATGAAAAAAGACTCAAAGCCTTGTATCAATTCAAGGTTACCAAAGAAGGCTTAGGAAAGCTTTTGACAAGAAAGTGAGAACTAGAGATTTGAAGTTGGAGGATTTAGTGTTGAAGGAAATTCGAGTCCCGGTTCAAGATGCAAACGGGAAGTTCAAGCAAAATTGGGTAGGCCTATATATCATCAAGTAGATATACTCTAGGGAAGCAGTAAGGCTGATGGACTTAGATGCAAACCCCTATACTAAGCTAACCAACATGGAACAATTGAAGAAATATCACGTCTGAAGTGGTAGTCTTAAAGCATTACGTTTGAAGTGGTTGTAAATTATGTTATTTCACTTCTGAGGTTTGAGAAAAAAAAAAAAAAAAGGAAAAAAAAGCTAACTAGGCTAAAAACCCGAAAAGGCGGTCTAGACAAAAAGTAGAGCACAAAGCAAAAAAGAAAAAAGAAAAAGCAAAAAAGGGGATAGGTTGAAAACCCAAAAAGGCAATCTACGCAAAAGGAGAGTAAAAAAAAGAAGAGAGCGAGAGAGCTTGCTAGGTTGAGAACCTGAACAGGTGGCCTAGGAAAAAGATAAGGCAAATAAAAAAAAATCAGTGAACTATGTGATGAGTTGATCGTTCTGCCAAGGGGGTACGTAGGAAACGATGCATTTGTTCGGTCATAATTTCCCAAAACCACCATTTGCCCATTAACCAAAATTTTTCAAAAAATTCAACCATTCCATTAAACCATGTCATTACACCCTAAATTGAACCCTAAACCAAACCAAACCTCAAGAACCCAAACCCTAAACCAAACCATAAAAAATTACAAACCCCAAAAGCCTACACTTTAAACAAAATCTCTAACCTGCAAATCCTTAATAATTCCTAAACATAAGAGTTTTTACACCAACTTTTAAATAAAAATGTTCAAAGCCAAAAGAATAAGAGGGTCATATGTCTTCAATCTTTTATCTTTTTGTTGATCACTAATTTCTCCTGTGATAGGTACTTTGTCATCATTGTCCTTTCTTTTGAATTCATAGTTGTCTTCGTTAGGTCTTTCCCGGTTGTTTTTGAGAAACTGTTCTCTCATAGCAATCCTTTTAGCCTCCTTATTAACAATCTTGTCTATCAACCAGTTAGAGTATTCTATAGTCATCTTGTGAAAGTGAACCTTGACAAAAGAATGGTCCACTCGGTTAGCCATCTCTAGTCCTAATAGCATGTTCTGTATAGAAGTAGGATTTGTGTCCACAGGAGTGAAAAATCTTCTTCTTTTGCCATCAAGCATTTCTTGCTCATATTTGAATTGCCTCAAGAGTTTATCTCCATTGTAGAAAGTTGCCATCTGTAACCCAACAAGGAAGATGTGGTCTGATCCTGGAGACCTCAGTAGAGGGGGTGAGCGTTTTCACTAATAACAGTCCCATTGAATTGAGGTACTGGATTTCTTGTTTAAGAATTTCACCTAGTCACTCTCAGTTTGGCACTCAATTTTGATTATAGCCATACTAAGAAAACTGCTAGGCCCATAATCACCAGTTGTAGGCTTAGCAATCATGTCCAATCGCTCCATCAGCCATATCTGCAAAGTCAAAGGACCCCCTAAGAAATTATGAGTTTCTCTACCATAAAATACAATATCTAGTCCTAGAAGAGTTTTTGCCAAGATCAAAGAAACAGAAATATTACCATCCTTAATTTGATTCACAACAATTATGGCTCGAGCATCCAAAAAATTGCGTCTCCCAGAGCAAAGAAAAAGTTTTCCCACCATGCATAAAGCCAAACCGAAGTTTTTCTGCACATTGTTGGTCACTCCATAAGTGTGTTTGTTAATCAGCCGAGAGATCATTGCATAAAGATTCACCATATGACCTTCAATCATACTATCAGTAATGGAAGTAGGAAGATTGAGAGCATCAAACAAAGATTTCTTATTCCTGGGACACAAGAAACCGCTATAGATTTTTTGCTTGGATCATAGCCCAAGATAACAGAAAATTCTTCAATTGTCGGACAGAGTTCAGCGGTGTTAAACTGAAACACATGGTCTTCGGGGTCCCAGAATTTCACAACAGCACGAAGAAAATCCCATTTGATTTTGACATTCCTCAGAGCCTTGATTCCTTCTAGTTTGTAGGCTATAAAATTGGTTTTGGTACTGAAATCAAAGCTATGAACCCATCTGTTGATATCATGAATTGTTGAATGAGAAAAATTATGATTGCCATGGATGACTTTTACTTATGATTATTGTGTTTTCCTTACCTTTATGCAGAGAATTGTCACTGGAGAATTCATTTATATAAGTTATATCAATTCCTAATTAGGTTTGAAATAGGTTTCAGAGAGTTTGTAGCTGACTAGGAGAGTGTTTCATGATCACAAACGAAGTAAATATTTTTCAAAAAAATGCGAAACATGCATTGGAAAATCGTAAGGAATAGGCCCACCATGGCAGGAGCATCGTGGCATGGCCTAGTGCCATTCGGCACTTTAAAAGTGCCGAATGGCACTCTTCATGTGCCAAGTGGCACATAGCCCCTCTATCATACGCTCATGCAATTCCATGCAATTTTGCATTCTTCGACATTTTTTTTAGGATTGATTAACATTCAAAAAGATTTTTTTGGTCAAACTAAGGCATTTTGACATGTCTAACTCACTGGTTTTCAAAAAATATCCCTTGCATCGTTCTTTTAAAAAATTGATCAAATCAAGTTTTTTTTTTTTTTTTTTTTCAAGACTCATGAATTCATCTTCCCAACTAGGGGCATTCGCCTAAGGCTCATTCATTTTCAAAAAAATCATCATCATCTGTGGAAAAAAAAAAGTCATGATAACCAAGATTTCCAAAAATCATGCATTCATTATAAACTAGGGGCATTCAGCTCCGCCTCATTCAAGGAAGTGTAGATTCCATCAAAGCCAATCAAGATAAATTTAAATTAGTACTATAAGATCTCTACATGGTCCAAGATGACTCCAAGGACAAAGAGCTAAACATGGGAAATGATACAAGAATATCTAAGGAACACTTCCTTTTCTTTTGCAGGAAAAATGAAATATACAAGTCATACATCATTAAGACTTCAAGTCCGCCTGTGTGAGGATCTCCTTAATCCACCTCTAGAGGAGCCACCTTCAGTAATTCCTTTTTGACATTCGAAAAAGCAAGGATCGTAATGACGATTTTTAAGTTCGAGTTTCCTGATCCTTCATCTAAAGTTCTTCTAGTAGTATCAGCAGTTTCCATTCTATGTGCCTGAAAAGTCAGCAAAATTAAGTGTTAATTCTACCATCAAGCACAAATCGAGTAAGAGATGCTCAAAAAGAAACATGGCATACCCAGTTCGAATCATTAAGCACGTATTGGGAGGATTGAGTGCAAGCCAATGATTGCAAGCCTCCAACCATCCTCATGCTTTCTTCCACTAGATCCACATCAACCTAAAGCACAACACTACTAGGCTAAGAGCCATTCATCAAGCTAAGAAGAAATAAGGACAAAGAATTGAAAATTCAAGAATATATTGGATTGGGCCAAGGAACATTTGATACATGCGCTGGCCTAGTCAAAGGCATAGAACTATATGTTCCATCAGGATTTATCACATCATACAGCCATACTGAAAAATGGGGATAAGTATCTGTGAATGAACTAGAAGAGCCACCAGTATGGTGAGGGGAGGGAATCTCTTCCTCTTCCTCTCCCCTTTCCTTTCTTTCAGAAGATGGAGGCTGAAAATGCAACATGCAATTATTATTACCAAGCAGAAATATGAAAAGGAATTTGCAAGATAAAAAATTTTACTTTAGAAGGGAAGAAAAGTACAGTTTTGCCAACCAAGCTACCCTGCAGATGAAGTTGGATGAGTTCAGAATAATTCCCTTCAACTCCTATAACAATATAGCCAATCACCAAGATACCAATAACTTCCATGCCCACATTCAAACAATACCTGGCAGTTATTCAATTCTAGAGCTCGCTCACACTCTGCACACCTTTCACATCCAGTCCAAGGATTTAAATCCAACTGAAAAGTCACAAAGGAACTCAGAATGAGAAGAGATTGAACCATAGCCAGGTGCTAAAGATTCCAAAAGAGAGAGGAGGAAGATCTCACATCATCAGTAGTCAAATTATCAATCACCAAGCACCAAATTTCCAAAGAACGCTTGGAAGGTGTAGGGCAACCACTAGAGAAATCTAGGAAAAATGCTAGCAACTTCTTCATGGACTTCAGGACCAACTCTAAAGTACTCATACATCCAAATCTGAAATATTCACGACACCATTACCATATAGCCAAAATAACTTTCCAAAGCCCATGCATAGCTAGAATATTTTTCTAAAACCCATACATAGCTAGAATAATTTTCCAAAACCTACACATAGCCAAATAAATACCAAACCTCATCTGCCATACAAATGGAGCCCCACCCAAGCTTGAAAGGGTCTACCTAGAGAGTTGGGTCATGAACTGCATTAGAGTAGTATAGGCCATGCTGCCTCAGTCATAATTTCAGATTTATTCAATTTTTCTCAAGCTCCCCAATTTGCACAGATTCATAGTATTTCCTAAATCTGGACACAAAAAGTCCCAATAAAAAGAAGCATGAACATACGAGCACCTTTTGCCGCATTCTTACTAAGGGGAATATTTTCACATAGCCAAGACAAAGGGATGTTGTTACTCCTTATTCTAGAAGGCACTACATCTAGAAGTTTCTTGAGTTCAGTTGAAGTAAGGGAATCATTGACAAAAATTGTTTTACCACCCAACCACAGACCAGTGATAACAAAGAAGTCATAAGGTGTCAACATTACCTCCCCAATGCTTGGAAAATGGAAGGTGCAAGTAGTGTCCTAGAAGCGCTCTGCCAAGGCAAGAAGTAACTGAAGATCTTTGTATTCATGTGTCTACTAATTTAACAGAACTTCGAAGAAAGTGCCAAAGCCTACTTCATTGATGATATTTTTGATGCTAGGAGACAATGCTGCCTATGCATTTTTCAACATTTGGAGGCTGCCTCTACTCTTGAGGTTCTGCAACACAAAAGTTTAGCTCATCATTTCCTATGCCAACAAAAAAACTCACATGCCAAAAAATTCTCATAACCGAAAAAAAAAAAAAAAACACATGTCCAAAAAATTCCCATGACCAAAATTACATGTCCAAACAAAAAAATCTCACAGTCAAAATCCACATGACAAAAAGTTCTCACAACTAATGCCCCCACCACAACAAAAAAAATCAACGCCCCACCAAAATTTCACCATAACAAAAAATTTTCACATATCCATACGCAACTAAGATAGCCATAAAAAAAATTTCCCATAAGTTCATGCCCATGCACAAATAAATTCTTACATAGCCAAAATCATAACTACACAAATTTTCCAAGAATCAGCATCACATACTCAACAAAATTTTTCCATAAGTCAAAATTTCATACCCACAAGGTTTGCCTTGTAAGGATTAGTGCCCTTAAATCCTATTGTATGATGCTATGTATGATATTAAGTGTGACATTATGTATGACTTAATATTATGATTAATAAATTTGATTTATTATTATCTGAGATAGCAGTAATATGAATATTTCGACATTATCATATAGTCCATGAGATGCATAGTATGTGATTTATGTGATTTAGTCACAGAAAATACAAGTCACAAGTTCTTTGTAAACTCATAACTTTAGTTCGTAGTCCGTGATGAAATTGGGTATTTCATCTGTGAAGACTATAACATATCAACTAAGACGATTTATCTTGATCATGGAAGTGGATACTTCTAGTTAATGTGTTGATATGTTTTAAGAGTTAAAACATATTGAACTGTACCGCTGTGAGATTTATTATTCTCCTAAAGACTGTCAAATGAATAATAAATCTCATGACTTATATTTGCATGAACTCTTAATCTTAAGAGAATAGTAGACCTGATCATAAGGTGTAGGTCGCTTTGATATATTTCGATCGAGATCTAAAGTAATCGTCAAAACCTCAGTATATTGGGCAACCACATTTAGTGTTGATGAAACACATATTTTAAATATGGAATTCATAGTCTCTTAATGGAGATACAAAATATTCCCTTGAGATAAGTTTAATGGGTTTGTCATTCAGAGAGTTAGGCCTAACCACTGTAGTAAGAAATCACTAAAGTATATATTTATGGAATTGAATTTCATAAATATATGATGAATAACTTAAAAAGATTAAATCGGGTACTCAAGGATTAAGATAGAGTAATTTACAAATTGACAGTTTACATTAATGACTTTGTATTACTACGAATATTTTATGAGAGGTTTCATGTACAATAAAATCTTGGGATAAAATTTATTAATAAGGCCTAGAGTACAATTATATTTATAGAGTGGTATCAAATATAGTTAATGGTAACTTTGGACTTGTCAAGAGTTGACAGAGTTGACACAAAATTTAGGGTTCAGGGTTTAGGGTTTGGGGTTTGGGGTTTGGGGTTTCGGGTTTAGGGATTAGGTTTGGGGTTTGGGGTTTTTAGGGTTTGGGGTTTGGGGTTTAGGATTTCGGGTTTAGGGATTAGGTTTGGGGTTTGGGGTTTGGGGTTTTTAGGGTTTGGGGTTTGGGGTTTGGGGTTTGGGGTTTGGGGTTTCGGGTTTAGGGTTTTAGGGTTTTAGGGTTTTAGGGTTTAGGGTTTAGGGTTTAGGGTTTAGGGTTTAGGGTTTAGGGTTTAGGGTTTAGGGTTTAGGGTTTAGGGTTTTAGGGTTTAGGGTTTAGGGTTTAGGGTTTAGGGTTTAGGGTTTAGGGTTTAGGGTTTAGGGTTTAGGGTTTAGGGTTTAGGGTTTAGGGTTTAGGGTTTAGGGTTTAGGGTTTAGGGTTTAGGGTTTAGGGTTTAGGGTTTAGGGTTTAGGGTTTAGGGTTTAGGGTTTAGGGTTTAGGGTTTAGGGTTTAGGGTTTAGGGTTTAGGGTTTAGGGTTTAGGGTTTAGGGTTTAGGGTTTAGGGTTTAGGGTTTAGGGTTTAGGGTTTAGGGTTTAGGGTTTAGGGTTTAGGGTTTAGGGTTTAGGGTTTAGGGTTTAGGGTTTAGGGTTTAGGGTTTAGGGTTTAGGGTTTAGGGTTTAGGGTTTAGGGTTTAGGGTTTAGGGTTTAGGGTTTAGGGTTTAGGGTTTAGGGTTTAGGGTTTAGGGTTTAGGGTTTAGGGTTTAGGGTTTAGGGTTTAGGGTTTAGGGTTTAGGGTTTAGGGTTTAGGGTTTAGGGTTTAGGGTTTAGGGTTTAGGGTTTAGGGTTTAGGGTTTAGGGTTTAGGGTTTAGGGTTTAGGGTTTAGGGTTTAGGGTTTAGGGTTTAGGGTTTAGGGTTTAGGGTTTAGGGTTTAGGGTTTAGGGTTTAGGGTTTAGGGTTTAGGGTTTAGGGTTTAGGGTTTAGGGTTTAGGGTTTAGGGTTTAGGGTTTAGGGTTTAGGGTTTAGGGTTTAGGGTTTAGGGTTTAGGGTTTAGGGTTTAGGGTTTAGGGTTTAGGGTTTAGGGTTTAGGGTTTAGGGTTTAGGGTTTAGGGTTTAGGGTTTAGGGTTTAGGGTTTAGGGTTTAGGGTTTAGGGTTTAGGGTTTAGGGTTTAGGGTTTAGGGTTTAGGGTTTAGGGTTTAGGGTTTAGGGTTTAGGGTTTAGGGTTTAGGGTTTAGGGTTTAGGGTTTAGGGTTTAGGGTTTAGGGTTTAGGGTTTAGGGTTTAGGGTTTAGGGTTTAGGGTTTAGGGTTTAGGGT